>CM076581.1:698405524-698811498 GCA_034641835.2 Pinus albicaulis
AAACGTTGTCGGCATGTGTTGTCCTTGATGGCAACCTAGTTGATGAAATGAGATTGTTGGATATATGATTTAGAGTGTTGTCCTTGATGGCAACCTACTTGATAAAGTTGATGACAGCCTAACTTGATGAATTTGTCCTTGATGGAAACCTACTTGATGAAGTTAAGGGTAAGATTGTTGGCAATGTGATACAATGTGTTGACTTTGATGGAACCTGCCTGATGAAGTGGTCCTTGATGTATCTACGTTTTAAACAGATCTACAGATTAGCTCAGAAGTAACAGAAGAAAGGAAAATGATAAATATGATGTGTCACAAGGCATACGTAGGTTTGTTAAGGAGAAGTAGCGTATGCACGTGGAAAAGTACGTGCCAAGTCGCGTATGGATATTTGCGCTCTAAATTTATAAATCCAGGGGTGTTACCATGGTATTGACCCATTGTATTGAGCGCCGGAATATCTATTTTATCCCATCCAGGAATACCATTTGTATTTGTGTGGTTTTGGCTCATGGTATTGACAAAGACTAAATCTGTATAAGGAGAAGAGAATCGTGGTGCAAGTGTGTGCAAGTGTCTGGGCTTTAATGAATACTTCACTCTGAAGTATATCTGCATGGTTGAAATCTGTTCTTAATTGATAGATCTGAATCTATCATGCACCTATGAATATGATGAATGTTCAAGATCTCTAGATCTAGAAATGATGAATCCCTAGGATGATCTAAAAAGAAGTGATGAAGACCTGGCGCAAATCTGATGAAGAAATTGAAAAATCTGGGTAAGTTCATAGATCTGATCTGTTATAAAAAGTTTATCTTTTATAGATCTATATGAAGGTTCGTTTCATGAAAAGTGCGTGTATACACGGATCTGATGAAATAAAAGCACGTATGCACAGTTAGGGTTTTCTGAGAAATGCACAGATGTATACGCGGGTTCGTTTCATGAAAAGTGTGTGTATACGCGGGTCTAATTAAATAAAAGCACGTATGGTATCTGAACTAATGATTGCTCAAGGTTGAATGTGTTTCTACATATCTTTTCAGAAGTCTGGGTTATCTCTGATATTCTGGTTACAGTGGTTTCACTGTTCTGTTTGAAGCATTGGGCAAAGTATATTTGTTGATAAGTGAAGAGTTGAGTTGAAGCTGTTTGATCCAGTTTGAAAATTGATGAAATGTGGTCTGCAGTGGTGCTGAGGGTCGAAGCCTTCAGTAAGGAGGCAGTATCCCCCTTCTAGTGATAGCTGGTAAATGAGAGCAGGGGGTTGTAGCTCCCTTCCAGGAGAGGCTGGTAAACGAGAGCAGGGGGTTGTAGCACCCTTCCAGGAGAGGCTGGTAAACGAGAGAAGGTTGTGGCCTTCTGCAGGTGGGTGCCTGCATGCTGGTATGAGTCTGCGCCAGTACATGGTTGTAATAATTTTTCTTTATAATAAATATTGAAGGCTGAGATGACGGCAGCGGTGGTTTTCTCCATACTTGGGTTTCCACCTTAAATCCTGGTGTTCTTGTGTGTTGCTTATGTGAGATGGTTTATTCTGTTTTTACTGCACATGCTTACTGCTTAACATCTGATGAATAAATGATGCAATGATTTAAGAATCAAATTCATAATAAAAGATCTGAGCATACGCGAGTTTCCTTAAGGATATCCGCGTATATACGCTAGTTTTGTTCTGTAAAGTAGCGTATGGGTCTTGAGAAAAGAAAAGTGAAAAGTTTATTAGTTAGCTCTAAATACTGATTCACCCACCCCTCTTAGTATTTTTCCCAACAATTGGTATCAGAGGAGGTCCTTCCGAAAATGCTTAACCGCTAGAAGGAAGATCAAGCAAGATGAGCAATCAAGATGGAACAACATCTATCAAGCCTCCGCTCTTTAATGGAAGAAATTTAATCTTCTAGAAAACAAGGATGAGATCCTATCTTCAATCTATGGGAACAGATTTATGGGCCATTTTTTAAAAAGGATATAAATATCCAGCTACAATACCAACAGATCCGACTGAAAAGAAGAATTATGAATCAAATGCAAAGGTGGTCAATGCTATAACAGGAAGTCTGACTGAATTTGAATTTGTCAAAGTCATGCAGCTAAATACAGCAAATTAAATGTGGGACAAAATCATTCTAAGTTATGAAGGTGATGCAAAGGTAAAATGTGCAAAACTCCAAACTCTCAGAATTGAATATGAAAATTTGAAGATGCATAGTGATGAGAGTATTTCCAGTTTCTTTTTACATGTTGATGATGTTGTAAATCATATGAGAAATCTAGGAGAAACAATAACTGAATCCACTTTTGTTGAGAAAATTTTAAGATCGCTAATAGAAAAATTTGAGTCAAAAGATTCTGCTCTTGAAGAAAAACAGGATCTTCAAAATCTTACTGTGGTACAACTTCATGACATACTAACTGCATATTAAATGAGAAGAGGAGGACCATTTGAATTCAAATAGGTTGTCTTTAGAGCTTCTAAAAGAGGGAAAGAAGTATAAGAAGC
The DNA here is from genome assembly GCA_034641835.2 of Pinus albicaulis. NCBI lineage: Eukaryota > Viridiplantae > Streptophyta > Pinopsida > Pinales > Pinaceae > Pinus > Pinus albicaulis. The sequence goes on from CM076581.1 coordinate 698,408,031, forward strand.
AGAAGGATCAGGATATATCTCAGAAGAAGATGAGGCAAATTTTGTAAAGAAACTCCAACTTGGCACAAGACGATTCAGAGGTAAGCTTCCTTTCAAATGTTTTGAGTGTGGAAGAATTGGTCATTATGTTGCTAAGTGTCCTCATAAAGAAACACCTGCAAAAGGGAAGGAAGTAGCAAGAAGGAATAAGAATCGGTTTAACACTAGAAAAAGTTACTATATTCATGAAGATAGTGATGGGTTATCTGATAGTGAGGAAGAATGTGAACAAGATCTTAGACTTCTCATGGCATTTGAATCTAGTGAAGAAAAGGATACTTTTGTGGATGCTCTAGAGGACAATGAATTTCTTGAAGAAAACAATCAACTCAAAATGCGCTTAAAAGAAAGTAAAATACTCTTAGAAGAAAGGAAAATAACCATACAGACTATGGAAAAGCAGGTTGAAGAAGCAAAGAAACACATTGAGAAATTAGAATGTGAAGTGGTAAGTCTAAGAAAAGATTCTGAGAAAGTAAAGACTCTAAATCTTAGATTTGCTAAAGGATCTGAAACCTTAGATGAGATTATCAAGGTACAATGTTCTCCTCTTATAAAAACAGGTCTTGGATATACTGGAGAATCCTCTCAAGCGTCAGCAACAAATTATCTAAAAGCAGCTACAGCTAGTTTACATAATTCTGCCACTCAGCAAGGGAATAAAGAATCATTGCAGGTAAAGCATGATCATCTCAATTGAAAGAACACTAACAGGAATATCTCTCAAAGAAACACCAATCAACAGGTAAATCCAAGTAGAATATTTCATGATTGCAGAAATTTCTTCTTCAATGGACAATGTTTCTCATGTCACAATTTTGGTCATAAAGTTGTTCAATGTGTTGCATATAAAACTATCATGACTGGAGAAGCATGAAAGAAAAGGATTGAATTTGAGAAGAATACCTATAACAACTTTTCTCCTCTTCTAAATGAAGTTGAATTTTCTTATTGCAATAACTTTGGGCATGAAGAATCTGAATGCAGGAGCAAAGTTCAGCCAAAAGAGCATTTTCCTTCAAGATCCAAAGTATCTAAAAAGAAGGAAATACAGGTTGAAAATTGTGGCATAGCATTATTCGCAGAACGTGAAGAAAATCAATGGTACATTGATAGTGGATGCTCAAGACACATGACAGGTGATAAAAACAAACTTCTTGCATATAGTGCTCTAGAAAGGAAAAGAAAGTTACATTTGGAAATGATAATCCTGCTGTAATTAAAGGAAAATGGTATGTGTTTCTAAACGAAAAGGTGAAGGATAATGATGCCATGTATGTGGATGGCTTAAGGAATAACCTGTTAAGTGTAAGTCAAATGTGTGATCAAGGAACTGAAGTTGTCTTTAGTTCAAAAGAATGTGTGGTTCATGATCTCGATACAGGTAAAACAATTATAAAAGGAAAAATAACTCCAAGAAATCTGTATGTATTAAAGAACTGCAAAGAACAATGTTACTTGAGTCAATCTTTAGAAAATTGGCTATGGAAAAGAAGGTTGGGGCATCTAAGCTTCTCTCAAATCAATAAATCAAGCAGACTTAATGTTGTTCGTGGTCTTCCCAATATTACTCTACCTGAAAGTATCATATGCAAATCTTGCCAATTCGGCAAGCAGACCAGAGTGCAATTTAATGCCAAGGAAGGATTATCAAGTAGGCCTCTTGAACTCATTCATACTAACATATGTGGACCTATGAGGAAAAATTCACCTCGTGGTGAACAATACTATATCCTATTTATTGAAGATTTCTCTAGAATGTGTTGGATTGGGTTGCTTAAACACAAAGACGAAGCATTTGAGAAATTTCAGATCTTCAAGGTTCTGGTTGAAAATGAATTAGATCTAAAACTCAAATTTCTTAGATTTGATCGAGGAGGAGAATATACTTCAGACGAATTCCTTGAATTTTGTGAACAACATGGCATAAAAAGACAGTTCTCTGTAGCTGGCACTCCACAAAAAAATGGCGTAGCAGAAAGAATGAATAGAACAGTTCAACAAATTTCTAGAGCTATGCTTGATGATTCTGGAACACCCGACACATTTTGGGGAGAAGCAGAACATACAGCGGTAAACATTCTCAACAAGGCACATGTTCGTGTAAATAGTGACAAAACTCCATATGAACTCTGGTATGGTAATTCTCCCTCTGTGAAGAATTTTAGAGTTTTTGGAAGTAAATTCTTTATCAAAAATAATGTTGAAAAACTTGGCAAGTTTGAACCTAGAGCGGATGAAGGAATACTTCTTGGTTACTCCTCTACGAGTAGAGCTTATAAATCATACAATAAAAGACTTCGGAAGATTGTTGAATGCATTGATGTTGTTATTGATGAGTCTCCTATAGCCCTGAAAGAAGAAAAACAAGTAACAAATGAAGAAGATGGTGACTTATGTCCTTTTACATAAAATAGCAATGATATAGACAGTGAACCCAGTGAAGAACTTGAATATGATTTATCTGAAAAAGATCCATCCAGATATGTTCAAAAGAATCATCCAGAATCTCAAATTTTGGGAGATAAGTGATCAGGTGTACAAACAATAAGGACTCTTGTGGGATCTTCTATCTATCTAGCATTTCTATCCACTATTGAACCACACAATGTCAATCGATCTAGCAAAGACGAATGTTGGGTCCAAGCCATGAATGAAGAGCTTGATCAAATTGAAAAGAATCACACTTGGGAATTAGTACCAAGACCTCACAACAAAAATGTCATTGGAACTAAATGGATATTCAAAAACAATTTAAATGAGAGTGGGGATGTTGTAATAAACAAAGATAGACTTGTTTGCAAGGGGTATTCTCAACAAGAAGGTATAGACTTTGAAGAAAATTTTGCTCTGGTAGCTACACTTGAAGCTATAAGAATGTTTCTTGCTTTTTCAAGCTTCCAACAAATCAAAGTTTATCAAATGGATGTTAAATCTGCCTTTCTCAATGGTGATCTAGAAGAAGAAGTTTATATAGAACAACCAGAAGGATTCATTTTGGGAAATGATAAAAATCTTGTTTGTAGACTTAAAAAGGCTCTATATGGTCTCAAACAAGCTCCAAGGGCATGGTATTATTTTCTTGAAAAATATCTTCATCAACAAGGATTTTCAAAGGGGTCTGCTAATAGCAACTTATACACAAAAACTGAAAATGACAAACTATTGATTGTGGTTGTATATGTTGATGATATCATTTTTGGAAGCAATGAAGAATATATGAGTCAGATATTTGCTTCAGCTATGCAACAAGAATTTGAAATGTCTTTACTTGGGGAACTAACATTCTTTCTTAGCTTGCAAGTGCATCAAACTACAGATGGCATATTCTTATCACAAGCAAAATACCTTAAGAAAATTCTAAAGAAGTATGGCATGGAAGAGTGCAAACCTGTAAGTACACCAACAATAACCGGATGTAATCTCAGTTCTAATGATGATTCTCCCATACTGAATCAACCAGAATACAGATCTATGATAGGAAGTCTACTTTATCTCACTAGGACTAGACCAGACATTATGCATGCAGTTGGGATTGTTGGACGATTCCAAGCTAATCCAAAAGAGTCTCACCTTTAGGCTATCAAAAGAATATTCAAATATCTACAAGGCACTCAAGAATTTAGACTATGGTATCCAAAGAATGCTGATCTTACTCTTCATGCTTACACTGATGCAGATTGGGATGTAAATGTTGATGATCGGAAAAGCACTAGTGGTGGTGCATTCTATATCAGGCCCCTGTTAGTTTCCTGGTTCAGCAAGAAGAAAACCTCTATCACCTTATCTACAACAGAAGCAGAATATGTGGCTACCGCATCATGTTCCACTCAACTTCTTTGGATGATGCAAACCTTACAAGACTTTCAAATCAAATGTTCACCTCCTATCTCCATCATGTGTGATAATACAAGTGCCATTAGCATCTCAAAGAATCTTGTTATGCATTCCAAGACCAAGCACATTCCCATCAAGTATCACTTTTTACGTGAACAAGTTCTTGAGAAAAAGGTGAAGTTGGAGTATGTTCCCTCCAAAGAACAAGCTGTTGATATACTGACCAAACCTCTTCCCAGGGAAGCATTCGAATATCTCAGACAGAAGCTGGGAGTAGTCTCTTCTTTACAGAAAATCAGAACTTCTTAAATTCAGAAGATTAAATTGGATACGCGGGTTTCCTGAAAGACAGTCACGTATATACACGAGTTTATACAAAGAAAAATGCATATGTTTTCAGGTTGCACAAGCTAAGGAGGAGTTTTGGTCATATGGAAAGGATGCATTGGATGCACAGTTTCAGGGGGAGCATTAGCCTTGCTGAATATAATGCATTGTTGGCATTATGAGGATTATGAATTATGATCTCTTTTGAGGTCTTTTTGATTTTGGTTATAAAAGGTCATATGTGTAATTCGATGAAAAGTCTATGACCTATGATGTTAATTGTAATATTCATTTATGTAAGGACTTGTTCAAATTTGTAAACCCACTTGTTTGGGTAGATGAGTCAAAATGTGTAAACCAACTTGGTTGGGTACTTGAATCATATATGTCAATCCACTTGGTTAGATCTTTGTTGTAAGTATGAGTCCTTGATGATAGGAAAGGTCATAGAGTCATGTACTTCATTCAATAATATGTTTGAAAATTCAGCATGAACTCAGGGGGAGCAAGGTAACTTCAGTGCACATCAGATCTACAGAGCTCTTCTTTCTACATGAGGAGAAAAAAAAACCTAGTTTTTCTTTTCATCTGCCCTTTGCCCTTGATGTCAAAGGGGGATAATATCATGGTGTTTGCATAATGGTTATAATCAATCAATCTATCTGTTGTGGTGATCAAACACCATCATGGTTGCCATCAAGTCCAAAGGGGGAGATTGTTGGCATGTGTTGTCCTTGATGGCAACCTACTTGATGAAATGATATTGTTGGATATATGATGCAGAGTGTTGTCCTTGATGGCAACCTACTTGATAAAGTTGATGATAGCCTAACTTGATGAATTTGTCCATGATGGAAACCTACTTGATGAAGTTAAGGGGAAGATTGCTGGCAATGTGATACAATGTGTTGACTTTGATGGAACCTGCCTAATGAAGATGTCCTTGATGTATCTATGTGTTAAGAAGATCTACAGATTAGCTCAGAAATAACAGAAGAAAGGAAAATGATAAATATGATGTGTCACAAGGCATATGCGGGTTTGTTAAGGAGAAGTAGCGCATGCACGTGGAAAAGTACGTGCCAAGTCGCGTATGGATATTTGCACTCTAAATTTATAAATCCAGGGGTGTTACCATGGTATTGACCCATTGTATTGAGCGCTAGAATATGTATTTGATCCCATCCAGGAATACCAATAATAGTTGTGTGGTTTTGGCTCATGGTATTAACAAAGACTAAATCTATATAAGGAGAAGATAATCATGGTGCAAGTGTGTGCAAGTGTCTGGGCTTTAATGAATACTTCACTCTAAAGTATATCTGCATGGTTGAACTCTATTCTTAATTGATAGATCTGAATCTATGATGCACCTATGAATATGATGAAGGTTCAAGATCTCTAGATATAGAAATGATGAATCTCTAGGATGATTTGAAAAGAAGTGATGAAGACTTGGCGCAAATCTCATGAAGAAATTGAAAAATCTGGGTAAGTTCATAGATCTGATCTGTTCTACAAAGTTTATCTTTTATAGATCTATACGCAGGTTCATTTCATGAAAAGCGCGTGTATACGCGGATCTGATGAAATAAAAGCGCATATGGGCAGTTAGGGTTTTCTGAGAAATGCACAGATGTATGCGTAGGTTCGTTTCATGAAAAGCACATGTATACGCGGGTCTAATTAAATAAAAGCGCGTATGGTATCTGAACTAATGATTGCTCAAGGTTGAATGTGTTTCTGCATATCTTTTCTGAAGTCTGGGTTATCTCTGATATTCTGGTTACAGTGGTTTCACTGTTCTTTTTGAAGCATTGGGCAAAGTATATTTGTTGATAAGTGAAGAGTTGAGTTGAAGCTGTTTGATCCAGTTTGAAAATTGATGAAACGTGGTCTGCAGTGGTGGTGAGGGTCGAAGTCTTCAGTAAGGAGGTAGTAGCCCCCTTCCATTGATAGCTGGTAAACGAGAGCAAGGGGTTGTAGCTCCCTTCCGAGAGAGGCTGGTAAACGAGAGCAAGGGGTTGTAGCTCCCTTCCAGGAGAGGCTGGTAAATGAGAGAAGGTTGTGGCCTTCTGCAGGTGGGTCCCTGCGTGCTGGTATGAGTCTGTGCCAGTACATGGTTACAAGAAGTTTTCCTTATAATAAATATTGAAGGCTGAGACGACGGTAACGATGGTTTTCTCCCGACTTGGGTTTCCACCTTAAATCCTGGCGTTCTTGCGTGTTGCTTATGTGAGATGGTTTATTCTGTTTTACTGCACATGCTTACTGCTTAACATCTGATGAATAAATGATGCAATGATTTAAGAATCAAATTCATAATAAAAGCTCTGAGCATACGCGAGTTTCCTTAAGGATATCTATGTATATACGTAGTTTTGTACTGTAAAGTAGTGTATGGGTCTTGAGAAAAGAAAAGTGAAAATTTTATTAGTTAGCCCTAAATACTGATTCACCTCCCCCCCCCCCCCTCTTAGTATTTTTCCCTACAAACATTGGCTTGATTTTATTCACATTGTGATTTATCCATACATATGTTAACTTTATGGCTAGTTCCATAACTTTGTAGCCAATGCTTTAAAATTCATAATGCATACACCAGCGTCATCGAATATATCTCTGGTACATGTTATTTATGTTGAAATTTATGTAAATATGGACATCTTTAACTACAGAGTACACGTACTGCATCCTTGCGAAGGCGATTTATTGTGTTTTGGGAACTGAGACACGGTATCAATCTCCACGTCAAGTTACGCAAGGATCTCTATTGATTTGTATTTGAGTTGTGTTGGATTTTATTTCGTTCATGCTCAAGTAGTGGAGACCGACGTTTGCAATTGCAGTTGCCATGCCAGACTACTCTGGTAACTATGCAACCCACGCAACACGAGCAGAGGTACCGTGATATTGATGGCATAGACTGTCAATTTAATGTTGAACGACTATGTTTCAAATACCAATTCCATCCATTCGATCCATGTATTCACGCTGGATTCTTTGCCACTTGGACGGCAGAGATTCCTCTATCCCATTAGGGTTTCGTTGTTGTGGGTTTTTGGAGTCATTTTCATAAATCTTGAGCTCCTATTCGGGACTGTTCTTTCGTTCCTCATTTTTTTTGCTCTACTCTCAATGCCGAGCCTCTACATGCTGAAGAAGCGAGGAATTATCTATTCCAATCTGTGCAAACGTATTCATCTCTCATCGCCCCCTAAGGCAGGTATGACCATATGAGCACTATGCTAGTTTCACTTGGGAAGCTTTTATGATTAATATGTATGTTAATACATTCAAGTTATACGGCGAGACCTGAGTTTTGAGTTACGCCCTTTCTCTCTATGGTCTCATTACTATCGAGAAATCGCGGCGTTGTATTTTCTTGATTTTATCTGTTTGCCCAAATCTCTCACAATGATTCTCTGTTCTAGTATAGAATTTTCATTTTCTAGCGATGATATTTAACACTCTTATTCTCTTGTTCTTGTTAGAATTTACTCCTTTTCGTCATTAGGGACTTGGATAAGGTCGTCTATTCCCTTCGAAGAACTATTCTAGTTCGTAGCGGCTAATTTCTCCTCCGTACTATTGTATTACTGGAACAACATTATTCTGGAGTTTTTTCATTTTCATGTTGGTGAAGATTTTTGACCATATCATGTGTTCTCCATATAGATCATATTTGATGAGAACCTCTTCTATTCTCAAGGTAATTGAAATTGGTTTTATGTTCCTCTCGCATAATTTGTGTTCTGAGTATTCCACTATCATCTTGTGGTAACGATATCTCCTTGTTTGATTGCAGGTAAGCTCGAATAACTTCCAGAGTTTCTATTTAGTGATATCGATTCGATTTGAGAATTTCTTCGACTTGATATTGGTTTTAAACTAGGATTTCAGGTCGGTATCGATGCCTCCTCAATCGGCATGAGACCAAGCTCTTCCATTATTATTATCCCAAACTTTACTCAGATAATTCAAGTTTTCTTTCTGTTGTAGCAGAGTTTTTATTGTAGTAATCCTTTACGCCAGACAATAGGACTGTTAACAATTCTCTTCAGTGATGACATTCCGTGAAGGGTTAATTTATGTAGTATTACCATTGCCCCTTGAAAATTTAATTTCATATGGCTCAGAAATTGATTATGTATATATTTAGCTAAATAGTATTTGCCTCTGTTACTCATGCCAAATCAATGATATTCTCAAACGAGACTCAGTTTATCATGTTCATATAAATACTCATATGATTCCTTTCTTCCAGAAATTTATTTTTATAAGTTAGACTGGAAAATTTTATAATCTCGCTAGTCTTATTTCATTTCCTTCTGTTCCTCCGTATTGTACAAGCACAATGCATGTAAATCTCTATTTGTTATTTGAGTGTTCAAGTCAAATCCTTTCGGTGCATGATAAGAGTCCACGCCCATAGAGTCTATAAATTCATGTACATTGTATAACATAGTAGTGGACTCTATATATGTTCCTTAGTTAAGGTTTGATAATAATATTCACTTCTATTATTCATAATTTTTCTGCAACTATACATTTATAAATTTTTCCTAGTTTAACACCTATTTTGTTAAGTAAATACTCTTGACTAGAATTTTATATAGAATATGTCTTAACTTTCACAGCTTTTATAGTTGCATATATTATATATAAATTCACACACTCATCTTATTTTCCCAATAGTGTTCTGTGTGGAACATTCCTTGGTGAAGGATGTTAATCACATACCAGTTATATATATATATATTTTCTCATACAACAATTGTTTGCATATTTGTTAACTATGGTTAGCTAGGTATCATTACTAGCTGCAATTATATAAAACACTAAATCTATGTTATTCCAATCTGTCATTGTTGTAGAATGCAACTTACAGATATACATGTATTGCTATTTTTGGGAACATAAAGGTATTTACTTTACTTAGTATATTTAACAATTTTCTTACCACTCACATCTTTCAATTGATCTTCAGTTTTCACTGTTTCAAATCATATTGTTAACAGAAGTAGATTAAAGTTACATAATTATGAATTATGAGGTAACATAAATCTCCAGATTTAAACCAAAGGCTATTTTAGAGCTTCTTGATGATTTTTCCTCATTTTTCTAGTTCCTACAACCATGCAGAACTGAGAGGGTTTAATCCCTTTTTAACTCTGTAAATGTATGGAACAATTTTATAACTAGCAAACAAAATATACATAGATAACTACAGTCATACACAGCACAATTAAATTTTCACTTGTTCATAATTACTTTGAGTATATCGCTTTGGTACTTGACCAATCCTCCCAACCGTAGAGTCCCTCTATCTCCAGAACTCACCCCTGAGCTGAGATCACTTATGTTGGGTAACCAACTCCAAAAATAGAAGAAAAGAGATATCAACGCCTTAGAAATAAGCCACTTCGAGGGGGAAACCTCCAATACATTACATAAATGAACAATTCTTGGATGATACAAATGAACAAAACCTCCTTCTATATATGGGAGTCCATGGGGCCACAATATAATCCTAGTGGGGCCACAATGTAATCCTAGCCGACCTAACAATAATAATGTAAGGGCACAATAATAACAATATGGGGGTTACAGGGGTACAAAAATAACAATAATTGGGGCTACACTAACATAATAAGGGACTACACTATTAATATAGGGACTTAACATGCCCCTCTCCTTCAAACAAGTGTTGTCCTCAACGCTTGATTATTTCTTGATGCTTCTGTATAAAATTCTCATCCTCCCATGTGGAATCTTCTACAAGAAAGTTCTTCCACTTGCTGAGATACTCAGAAATTGATTTTACTTGTCGAGTTCTTATTTATATGACTTCTTCATAACTTCTTTCGATGTGATGTTGATCTTCATGTTGTTTCATTAGATTTTGCACCAAAGTTGGGTTATCCTTTGAGAGTTGGACAACTTGTTGTTGATGCTCGATGTCATCTTCCACTAATTTATCATCCATATTAGCTATTATTTTATCCTTCAAACCATCCAACTAAGCCTCCATTTCTTCTTTTAAACCATCTATGTCAGCTTCGGTTGCTCTTCGTAAGATCGAAATTTGTTGCACTTGGTACCGTAATTTTGATATCTCATACTGAAATTCTTCCACTTCATGCATCATAGTATAGATTTATGAGGGCTTAATGGGTGTTTAATTATTTTTAGGAGGCATTTCAGAACGTAATACTGAAATATATGCTCAATAGGCCCTTGCAATCACTTCAAACTGATTTTTCAAACAAGACTTATGCAATTCGGGAAAAACAATACACACCTTTTACTTGCTTTGAGGAGCTCGATATTGAAATTGAATTATCTCTGTAATTGAAAATATTTGATATCTTAAATTCATCCCTATAGTATCCCTCTAACGCTTCTTTCAAATGCCACAGGTTTGACCTGATTTGGATTCTCCAAGACAAATTTGTGTCCAATCTCCCACAATGACCTAATTCTGGACTGGTTCAGTAGAGCAAACTTGTAGGACTTGCCACGTGTCACTGTTTCGTCCTTTGTCTACGAAATGATAGCCAAAAACTGGTCTCTATCTGTATTGACCAATTTTTACGAACTCAGATCCAACGCGAGAGAGAGTTATTGAACACCACTATCCTCTTTGATATGGGGGTCGAGCTTTGAACAAGCACTACATTCCACGGATCATATCTCCAAAAATAATGCCGAACCGGGCTACGAAATTTTTTGACAGATTTCCTCGGGACTTAGCGCCGCACCATATGAATTTCAGATTCGAACCTTCGTGAAAAAATAATTATGGCGCAAATGCCACGATGACCTGTTTAGGAGCTTGAAAAAAAGACCTAACTTCCAGAGATCATATCTCTGAAAATATTGAGAATCAAGCTCTGAAATTTTTAGAAAATATTCCTCAGGATTTTGGCTTCACACCCTAAAAATTGTAGCTTCTGAAACTTCATAGAAAAAAAGTTATAGCAAAAATTCCCCGATGACCTATTTGGAGCAGCGAAACCCTAGAATCCAAAGCTCTGATACCAAATGTTGTGTAACCAGCTCCAAAAAGAGAAGAAAAGAGATATCAACGCCTTAGAAATGAGCCACTTCGAGGGGGAAACCTCCAATACATTACATAAATGGACAATTCTTGGATGATACAAATGAACAAAACCTCCTTCTATATATAGGAGTCCATGGGGCCACAATATAATCCTAGTGGGGCCACAATGTAATCCTAGCCGACCTAACAATAATAATGCAAGGGCACAATAATAAAAATATGGGGGTTACAAGGGTACAACAATAACAATAATTGGGGCTACACTAACATAATAAGGGACTACACTATTAATATAGAGACTTAACAACTTCCTAGAACAGACCAACCTCTGATCTGTTCAGGAATAGCTTATTTAAGCTTTTGCTCCCCAAAGCCTGTTTCTAATTCTGCGTCCAGAATATCAGGATGATTTTCTTCCTGTTTGCCTAGGCTTCCCTATTTAGGGAATTTTAAAACTGCTTTCTGCTTTTCTCAGCTTTTTACCTCTTCCCAACTACTCTCCACATCATTGGGGAAACTAGATTTTCCTCAAAATCTAATTTGGAAATAAATTCTTTCAAGGATTTTTGAAAGATTTTTGGGGAAAGTATTTTCCTTTATCCATCCTCATGGATTTAGCAAGTGATCTTATCATTCTCATTTTGGTCAATCTGCACAGAATTATTTTATTCATTTTTTTCCAAAATGAAAAATTTAATTACATCAAAAAAATATACTTATCCATTTGAGGTCCACTCCCCTTAGGATTAAGGTTCGAATGTCTAGCTTTGAAAGAAAACATAAACTAGGGGTGTTACATTTGAAGACGGTTTGAAGAAGAAAGAGGGAATGCAGTTGCAGGGTTAGAGGTAGTATTGAAGCTTGATGGGTGAGTCTATTTTGCATAAAATGGACTTTACAGATATTAAAGAGATGATGAAAAATTATGAAGAAATGTTGAAGGGATTGGGAAAAGGGTTTTGTGAAATGAGACATTCCATTCTTGCATTAGAAAAAAAAAAGGATATCTGAAATGAAAAAGGAAGAATTCTATCGACTTTTGAAGAAGTTGGATGGTTCTATAGCTGAGGTATAAAATGGGGAAGAAGTGTGAAGCATAGTTTGGGAGAATATTTCCAAGCTTAAAAGAAACCTTGAAAGGAGGGAGCGTAGTATTATTGAGCTCCCTATGGCTGAACCAAAGAATGTTGCAGACGTAAAAATGAAAGAGGAAGATCTTTAGGTGATTTAATTAGCCCAAGTTGAGCCAAATTCGTGCTGGGTTGGAGACATTAGAAAAACTAAAGGATGTAACAGATGTGATAGAGATCAAGGAATAAATTGATGAACAAGTTGGACCAAGTCTATGCACATTGCAAGTGTTGATGGTGGATGAATCTCATGAAGATGTTGAATGTGTGTCAATGATCAAGAAGGAAATTGATGAGCAGGTTGAACCAGGATCTAGAACGTTACATACATTGATAAGGATAGAGGGCACTCACTTGGAGATTCGTCCTGTAGGTATGAATTTTGTTTCATTTGATAATTTGGCGGATGGACCGTATGCAGGGATGACAAAAGAGATGACTCATTTACTGAGGCTATGGATGATCTATCCTTGGATGACAATGACTAGACCTTGTACATTAGAGAAGCAAGGAGAATCAGTTGTTCTAGGATTGGTTAGGGAAATTTGTGACCTCATGTTAGAAGGTTCAAATTCCTGTGACAAGGGTGGAATGTGATGATATTTGTGATGAATGGGTTATGCTTAGCCATGTGGAGAACTAACTAGGTGCCCAACATGAGTCATGGAATACTTGGAGAAATGGAACACATTAGAGTTACATATGATGATATATATTGGTGGACTTATTCCTGTCTGAAAACCAAGACGGAAATCTTGGTGGACCTTTAGTGGAGGACGAAACAATGAAGGATGTATTCTTGATGATAATTTATGATGGGAGAAGTGACCAATGGCACTTTACCTAGATGATCAATAGATGATGACTAGATTTTTGTCCATTCCACTATTGATGGACATATGGAAAACCAAAGTCATGGATATTGACATGAGGGCATGTGAATACATTACATAAAGACATTATGTAGGTGCACTTATAGAGATGCCGCTTATGAGCATCATGGACGATTGTCAAAGCAGAATGTTGAGCGGGATGGATTTTTGGTGCTACAAGGACACCTTTTAATGGTGGACCAATGGATATGTTGTTCACTTTTAAGAAACAAGGCCATGGATGATTGGATGAGCAGCCTATGAAGACAATCAGATGACTTGCAAGGCATGAACAACTTATGATGGCACTCATGGAAAAGAAAAGTATGCTTGCTAAATATTTCAATATGATGATGCATGGGAGTTCATGATGGGTTGCATTCATTGAAGACTTCATATTATAGTGATCTTGGAGTATTTTTTTCATTGAGGAGCTGAGATCAGGATTTAACTTGATTTTTTTGCATTATGGGATGCATACCTTTGAGAAAATTATGGGGTGTTTTCGTGAGGAGTGACTTGATGGAGATGATCAAGACATGACACTTTGAAGTTCGATGGATATGCAGCGATGGAGATGCCTTGGTGAGGTAAAGTTGGGCATGGGTTGAGTCTTCTCGATTTAACTACCCATCATGATAGACTTGGTGGAGTGCATATTGCCCATGGATGGATGACGAGGCAAGGTTGAAATTTTCCTTTAACGGATTAGATGAGAGGATGTTCTCTCACACATGGATGATGATGTTTGATATTGTTGAATGTCTTGGAACAATGCATGATTAGAACCATGCAAATAATATTGTATGGATGATGAGGAATACATCATGGACCTGGATATGGCTTGCTTGATGACAACATGTTGCAGATGAGATGGAGGCTACTTCAAGGTCCTGAACATGGCTTATTTTGCACTTGGATGGGATGGATTCTTGATCGAGGTGATAATATGACAAGATGATGGAGAAACTTACCAACGATGGCATGAGGAGTAGTATTATCATGATTTTGAGCATGATGGTTGGATTAGCTACCCAACTAGTTTGAGTCATGGGGGCATGCAGTACAGTTAGTTATGTCAGATAAATATATCAAGGATATACCAAGATATGTTGTCGGGATGGAGTATCATGGAAAATATTCACACGAGGTTGATGATATATGATGGGTCGACGCGATATATGTTGCAACAGTATGTAGCTTGCATTGGAGAGAGTGAATTCCCGTGATGGAGTAGCATGTGGAGATTTCGAAGGATGTGTTGATGATCATGGATTCAATAGATTTTTCCAATGGATATTTTATAGAGACATTGGACCTGGTAGTTTCTGTGAGGGATATAATAGAGTTGAGTAGTATGGAAATTTTTGGAGATGTTGGAGGTAGTGACACTTTGCGACAATATGTTATGATGATGAGCTGTGATAATGATGATGATGGCATTTTCGAGGATGAAAAACTTATTTATAGTTAGGGAGGATGTTCGGTGCCCAAGTTTCATTTGTGATGATCAAGTGTGGTGGGTGTGATGGGCACCCTAGTTTATGGATGTGCAAATAAACAGTGGTTAGAGTGCGAAAAAATTTCAGGTCAACAAAGGGCACACCTGGACAAGCCATGTAGTGGGCGCCCAGATGAACATGTGTGCCTGACCCAAAGATGAGCGTTATGAAGGATGAGCGTTCCACAGTGGTTAAGTGAAATCTATGTGGTGGGCAAGCAACGTTGTATTTATAGCCTGCCAATGCAACAAATAAATTTGCAGGCCAACGTGATGGAAAATTATGTGGGGGTCGATCGTGGGTGCTGTGACCCAACCATGTGAAAAAAATTCATGTACCATGATGATATATATACATGGATGCATTTGATGAAGATTAAATTCATTCATTAGATCTCACACTACTTGAGAGAAGATCTGAAATATCACAGCCAAGTATATGTGCCAGCAAGATGGGTGGTTGAGCGAAAAATGAGAATGAACATGTATTGTGTGAGTCATGTATTTTACTGAATGCATGGAGGGAATCGTGACTCGTTTGAGTCATCTTGTGCATGAAGGCATGCACAACACTATGAGGGCATGTTTATAAAAAGTCGACTCGAGTGTTTCAGGTGGACTGTGGAGGCCACGTGCAAAAAGGGTTGTTTCGAGTTTTTTTCCGAACGTGTTTATGAACACGTGCAAAATTGAGGATGTTGGTAATCGAGGTGACCTGTGTGCATACCATGCATAGGTCGAGGACGTCGGTAACCCTAGTGACCCAGGCTAAACGTGTTTGTGGGAACAAGGCTGAAAACACATCTTGAGGAGAAATTTGGGGTTTATCATGGATTGTTGAGATTTTGGAGAGAATTTTAGCTCACGAAAAAACACAAGTGCTGAATCACACCTTGGAAAGAAGTGCAAGTGGCTTGCACATGCTAGGTATTTTATGATTATTGTAAAATTATACATTTGTTTATGAAACATAATATCGGGCAGACTCATATTTCAAGGACATTCCCCTCCCTTATATGTATGTGCGTACGTGTGGATATATATTTATTTTTTAGTTGTATTTATTTATGGGACATAATTGAATAACAGTTGAAGATAAATTAAGAAAGTGTTAAAGTAAGGTGTAGTCTACTCACCTAGTGTTGATAACGAGAAAAATTTGGGTAGTGTCACATTCGCTATAAGTGGTTGAAAGAGTACCACAAGTATAGGGCAGTGACATAGTGGCTAATATTTTGGTTTTATAAAAACTAATAATACGCTTAGTATTATGGGAATGCTTGAGGATGGAATATTTAACAACGTGGTTATTGTAGGTCAAGCCATATTGTTGTTATTGAGTCAAAACTATTAGTGGATTTTTCATAATATAGATTATGAATTAGTTAGGATGTTAACAAAATACTGGAAAAATTTGGATCCAAAGGAAAAGAGAAAAATACAATTGTGGCTCTTGAATTCAATATATATATAATGCATTAGGGGAAGCTATGATAAAGTCTAACGGTATATGTTAGGGACTTTATATTAATCTAAGTCTTTGGTGAATAAATATTTCCTATGGAAAAAGTTGTATAACATAAGAATGAAGGATGTAGACTTGGTGAAAGAGAATATGAATTCCTTCAGCATTTTCGGGATCCAATTATTATCTATTGATATTTTATATGATTATTAGCACATTAGTATGTTATGTTCTCTCCCAAACTTGTAGGATAGTCTAGTTATTGCCATAGGTAGTAATACAACTACCTTCAAATTCAATGAAATAGTCTCATTCTTGATATCAGAGTAGATGAGATGGAAAAAATGGAGATTGAGGACAAAAATGATTTTCCCATAAGAGGATGATCCCAAAACATAAATAGAAATAGTTCCTCAAGTGGGATACCTAAATCTACAGGAAGACCAAAATCTCTAGGAAAGTCCACAACGGTATCTTGGAAATGTGGAAAAGAATGGAATTAGAATAAAAAATGTAAATCCATATTGTAGAGAAAGGGAAGGAATGTAAGTATGCTCCTTTTGTTGAAGAAAAAACCTCTTTAGATGAAGGAGGGGATGTGTCTCTAGATTTTTCAAGTACATAACTAAATCATAAGGTAAGGATAGTCAATTGAGGCACATATTTTTCTATGATTCCTAATAATTATTATTATAAGAAAACTCAACCAATGGAATATACTGTTCCTACTTCTATTACTGATTCATGACATAAATCCTCAACATATCCTCAAGAATCTTGTTGAAATTCTCTTTCTATCCATTTTTCGGTGGATGATAAGTTGTGATGAAATCTAACTCTATCCCAAAACTTACAAACAACTCTTTCCAAAACCAACAAGTGAACTTCGTATCATTTTTAGAAAATCTCTAACACAGCTTTGCTACCATGTAGAAATTACACCAATGGATTCAATCTGATCATGCAATACACTAAAACAAGATACTGAATCATTCTACAATATTTGTCGAATATAAAACACGATTTCTCAATCACATTAAAGTAAGATAAAGAAGTAAATCAATCGCAAAACACAATATTTTCTTGGGGAAAGAAACTACTCAAAAACCCTCCACATTTATTGTATAATCAACCAAGGAATCACGAAACAATACAATGTATGTGTTCTCACAAGAACCTCATACACTCTACCATTTGTCTCACACTGATCTAGGAAAAATTGGACAAACATAAAGCCAATTTCTTGCCCTCCTTCAGCTTTCCTTGCTCAAATAATCCCTAAGAAAAATAATTCCTATTAAATAGGGATTCCAACCTTCCTTGAATGTGCAATACATTATGGGCTTCCTGTGGCTTTATAACCGCACCTCAGCAGTTTTCTAATTATACAACCAATAGTTTATTTGAGTTTAACCTTTGTCTCAACTGGTTTGTCATTAGAATTGACATGCATGCAACTATTAATAGTGAATCATCAGTCACATGGTAGATCACTACTTGTGAATTAAATATATTTTAATTCAATTGATCTTCCACTAGCTCATCAATGAGTTATAACTAGTTAAATTGATTTTAACTCAATTAATTTGTGTTAACTTATTGCACTCACACCACACTAGTGCTACAACTGCAACTTGACCCTTTAAATAATAGAATCACACTACATGCCTACTCTATGAACATTGACTTGAAATTATTGATCTAACTAAGTCTATCACACTTAGTTAACTATTACAAGTTGTTATAATATAAGATTAGTTTTTTTTTTCCAAATTATTTGAAAATTGGACACCCACATTAGCACTAATGTGTCACTGAGTTCCTCACTCGTGTGTGACCTAGAATACCACACTAGTATGTTGTGCATTTTCTTGTTGAATTTTAGCATCTTTGTATGACACAATATTCTTAGGAATACCATGTAAGATCAATAACTCCCTAATCAAAATATGATCTATGCCACTAGTTGAATAGGTAGAATTAACTACTATGAAATGAGCTACATTGGTCAACCTATCAACCACAACCATAATATAATAATGTTTCTTCGATGTCCTCAGAGCACCGATTATGGTGTCCATAGAAATGACCTCCGATTTCCACCATAGAATTAGAATCGGGTGTAATAAACCATGTAGATGCTTACACTTTACTTTTACCCTCTGACAGTCTAAACAACTCACGACATACATAATCACCTATTTCTTCAAATTTCATTAGTGATAGAAATTCTTAATCGTTGTTATTTTATTCTGATATCCCAGGTTATCTAAATATGGATTGACATGAAATTCTCTCAAGGTAATCTTCTTGAGCTCATTTTTTTCCAACACATAGACCTTGTCCCTAAATTTTACCAAACCATATGTCATGAGATGATAATCTACATGTTGTAAAATTGTACCTTGTTGTCATAACCTGTGCTTAAGTTTCTCATACGTGTTATCATATTGTCATGTTTTCAAGATCCACTACCACAAGTATATCCCTTAAGAACTCATACATGAAACATGATTTACTTGCACTCTTCTTCTAAGAGCATCTACAACCCTCCTCTCTTTACCATTAATTTTCCTAATCTCAAAGTCAAACTCAATGAGCATAGCCAACAACCTAGCTTTTTTGGAATTCATATTAGTTTGATCAAATAATTAGCTCAATCCACTATGATCACTCATCAAGAGGAACCTCCTACCAAGAATATAATATCTCCACATATTAAACACATGAATGATTGTTGTCAACTAAAGATCACAAGTCACATAATGATGTTCATGATCATTCAACTTCCTTGACTCATAACATACAACCTCCTTCCTGCAAAAATACTCCACTAGGTCCTCACTTGCAAGAATATGTAAATACCACAAACTCTTTATCTAGATCTACAATATTCAACACATGATAATTTTTGAGAAACTTCTTCAACTATTAAAAATTTGTTTCACACTCGTGTGTCCATTCAAACTTCTTCCCTTTTCTCTGAAAATATGTAATAGGATAGGAAATCTATGACAAGTTCCTAATGAATAGGTTGCAATAACCTGATAGTCCCATGAATGATCTAATCTCATTAACAATCCAAGAATCTTCCCACTCCATCATAGCTCTGGCATTTTTTGGGTCCACTTATATACCTTCCTTAAAAACAACATGCCCTAAGTAATGAAATTTTGTCTAAAAGAAACCACACTTACTAATTTTGGCATACAATTGATTCTCTCTTAGGAATATAAACACTACTTCTTGCATTCTCTTCCTCATTCTTGGAATATATCAATATGTCATCAATGAATACTACCACAAACTTTTCCAGATAATGACATAACACACTATTCATCAAACACGTGGAAGTATTTGGAGAATAAGTAATACCAAAAGGAAATACTACAAACTCATAATGCCAATACCTGTTTAAGAATGTGATTTTGTATATTTCCTCTTCTTTGATATGTACTTGATGATATCCTAATATCAAACCAATCATTGAGAACATTGATCTTCACTTCAAATCGTCAAACAAGTCATGAATCCGTGATAAAGGGTACTTGTTCTTAATCCACACCTTGTTTCGTTTCTTGTAATTAATGTACAACCTGAGAATACCATCCTTCTTCATCAAAAACAACACTATTGCACTCCAAGGTGACATACATAGCCTATTGTATCCCTTATAAGGCATTTCCATAAGCTACAACTTCAATTCCAGTAACTCAAGAGTGTTGATCCTATAAGGCTTCTTCGATGTTGGTGTTGCTCCCGACATCAATTCAATATAAAATTCCACTTCTCTATGAGGTGCTAACTCTAAAATATATACCAAAAATACATCCTAAAAATGCTGCAAAATGGGATACTTCTTGAAGACTTCCACACCCTCAACATCCTTCTCTTTGTCACTATAAATATAAACCAAAAAAAATACACATCCTTTCTTGCTACAATAAGTTACATGCATAGTTGTAACCATTCTCACTAATGTAGGCTTCTTCTTACCCTACAAGGTTATCTTCTCTCCATCATCACTTAAGCACTCGATAGTTGTATCATAGCAATCTACCTTAGGTTTGTGAATGTACAAAAAATCCATACCCAATAACATATTGTATGATCCCAAGAGAAGCACATTTAAATTTGCTAATGTAGGCATACCATTGAAACCAAACTCACAAGATCTTACCAAATTATGAACATTTTTCTTAGTACATGTAGCCAACTAAACCAACCAAGATTCTTCATGCACTTGTTTATTCAAGCAACAATTATCCACCAAGTCAGGATCGATATATAAATATAGCTATATCTAAGGTCAATGAAAACATAAAAAAAATTGATCAGAAAGCTTACCGTCCGTATCGATAACAAAATCCTGATGATTAAATTTCTTGTTATCTATTGCTTCATAAATATGAGGAATAATCTACCAAACATCCCCAGCTATCTGTGCCTCTTGAGAATTTCAAATTTGTGGTATCCCACCTAGATACTCTAGAAAATCTCTTTCTTGATGATCCTTGCCACAAGTCCAACACTGCAAAGGCTTCCTACCATCACCTTTGTTATGCTCCTTAGACAGAAATCCATGATCTCTGCCAATTAATTTGAAATTATTGTATGGTGTTGCATTCTCCTTGTCATATGTATCCTAGGGTTTTCCTCTCTTCTTATCCCACTTTCTTTCATTATTATCATTACCTTTCCAATCATACTTAGACTAAATATTCCACTATGATTGCTCATAATATTTCTTCAACTTTATGATGGCCTCCTACATCAAGTTAGGCTCATAAAACTCAAACATGCCCTTGAATTATACCAAAAACCCACTATGAATCTATGAATATTTTCTTTCTCCTACTTAATATAAGGAAAATACCTCAACAAATAAAATAATATGCTAGTATATTGTTCGTCAATTATAGATCCCATCTTCAAATCATAGAACTCATTTACCCTGTCATCATAGTATTTTTTAGATAGATAATTCTTCCTGAAAAGTCTCTCAAACTCACTCCAAGTTAGCTCCTTTTCTCAAATTCATTTGACATTCGTTACATATTCCCAGAAATTTTTTTCTTTTACTTTAACACTGAAAGTATCTATCTAAACTTTCATATTTTCTGAATAATCATGCAATCTGAAAAAATTTCTCATCCCAAGAAACCAAGCTTATGCATCTTGTGAATTCTTAATTTCTCCATAAAATGTAGCAGGATTTTATTTCTTGAACTCCCTTTGAAAGTAATTCCTCCCACTTATCCTATATGGATGGTGGAAGTGACAAAGGTGATTTTTCTTTGAAGCAAAACTAGAATAAAATTCGTGACCATTAACCCTTCTATCAGGTGTATCCAAGAACCTACCCTCTCTAACTATGTCATCCCTTCCAAGCTTGCATCTTGATTTAGACCTACCATCATATGCCCCATTGGTCATTTCCTCATGTCCATGACTTGTCCTAAGTAGTCCCTGTCTCTGCAAATCTAATTAACTCTAAATAATCACTGCATTAACCTCTGCGTTATTTTCCTATGCTCTGGAAAGTCTTCCCTTTGACTAAATTATTTTGTCATTATCTTCCTTAAAATTTGTAATTTTTTATTTCAAATTTTTCAATGTATCTATTATGTCAAGGGAGTAGTCATCACCATGTTTTTCATCTGATCTATAGAGAGAATCACATGAATTGTAGCACTCCATTTTTCTTTTCATTTTCATTTTCTTCTTAAAGAAAAAATACCATGTTAGATAAACCAAATATAAACATGATCAAACATACCTCAGTGAAATTCATGGGATACTATCTCATATGAAAAATTAGTATAAATTATCACAACATATGTATACATAATGAAATGAACATATCAATCATCTCAACATCGACATCATCAACCTCTACATGAAAACACTACTAAAACAATGACCATCACAATGCATGCATAACAAACACATAGACAACTGACATGTATCCATGAAAAACACATTTCACCCATCCAGTCCAAGTAGTTGAACCTAGGAGCTTAGGTACGAATATGTGAATTCATCCTCCCACATTAGCACAATTTTACTATCCTCTTAGGGTAAACATGAGACAAATAGTTACTATGACATGACTCGGCCTCCAAGCTCTAGTTAAGGATGTAGGGACTACAAATTGACCACAAACTGATAACTCATAGCAATCCTTGTGGATATACGACACTTAGGTGACCAAACCGAGAGTTGGGGCTTATTTTCAATAATCTAGGCTCCGAAATGCATCCATGACAAGGATTTAATGTAGTTGAAGGCCTCCAAATGCATGCAAAACACTGCCTAAGTGGGGTTGTGACACAAATTGTCTAGCTCAGAGAGTTCAGTCCAAAAATTTGGGCCACAATTATAGGGCATCCTCTAGACTACTACCCAAAACTTTCTAAGACTTCTCAAAATCATAAATGACTTGACATGAAGGATAAATATTCAAAATTGAATAAAAAACATGACTTAGACTGCTTAGAACATATCGAAAAATTCTTCAAACACATGGAAAACATGTAAGATACATCTCATGAATGTATATATGATCATAAAGTTTTGAGATCCATCTAAGAATAATTTAGAATGCGTTATTCCATCTCCACATATCTACAACAATACTTACTAGTACATACATTCAAAAAATGATCAATTACTAAACAATTCATGACAAGAGTCATAGACTATACACATTATATAATCAACATATAGGCAAAAAATAACTAGCATGTAAGCAATGTCAAATCAGCCATAATATTTCCGAAATATTTTTTTGAAATATGCATTAATCATAATAGAAGAATAAATATTATTAACATATGAAAATACCAACCAAGTTAGGGACTTCAACATACCACCCAACCATAGATTTGGATGAAGCAATTCTATCTTTCAGGAAATCACCCCCACACAATATTTCAAAAGTGAATGTGGGATGCCATGGAAAAAAACCCAAAAAACAAAAATATGGTTTCTGGAGGCCAAATCAACTCAACCCTCAATTAGTGATTCCACCGAAAATCACTAACACTAACGAGATTCATCTCTAACAAAGTTTTCCAAGGATCTAAGAATTAGTATCACAATCCACAACCTTTCGTGGCTCTAGAGTGTTTGTCCAACCTATCTCTAGGAACCATTAAGTAAACCGACCAAGGGATCCATATTTTTTTTCCCAACGTATTCTCCAAGACTAGTAGCCTAACCCAACCTGTTTGAGGGCTTCTAGAGAATTTTCTCGAACCCAAAACCATAAGGAATTATGAGCATCAATAAAAAAAATCAAGTAGAAAAACCCAAAAAACCATGGTTATCCCGAAAATTATAAGGCAAGGCCAAAACCACTGTCAATATAGGAAAATCCTCCACGCTAATGACAACACATAACCATAAAACCGTATGCATATACCTTTCTTCCATAAATCAATGACTATATGATCATGAGATCATGTCCAAGATTGAAAAAAATGCTTAAAAATGAAAGTGCTAAAAAATGTTTGCAACATAAATGACCAGAAATCTCTCATCGCTATGATTCTGGCGCCATGAATGGTTCGCAAAATCGAGGTTGTGTGTAGAATTTATTAAGGTTTGAAAATGCCTAGTAAACTCCAAAATATGTTGACCAAGTTTGACTTTATAAACTTTGGGAAAAATTAAAAAAGAATATTTCGAGAATATTCCCCAGAATATTACCTAGAGGGCGAAGGAAATGAGGACAAATGACAAAAATCTATTCAGTGTTGGTTTGAATCATTTGTTTGTGGCCAATCAGAGGGTGCCACGTGCCAAGCCTAGAGACCACCACGTGGCCCCAAGCCAAATGAGTTTTTTTGGTGGAAAATTTTGTGTGATTCTATGGGATTCGAATCCGAGACCTGAGCTCCACATGCAAAGAGGTCCAAAAAACTCGCCTATGAACAAATTATTAACAATTTTTGTATACAGAATGTATTTATGTGTTAAATTTTCAAAGGGTGGAAAAGGGTTAAGGGCTAGCCATGAAGGTTCACGACCAACACTCAAAACCATAGCCTTAAAGGCCTTAACCCGTGGAAGCAAATGGTTAAGAAAACCACAACATGTGCCAACATTTATTTAATAGTTAATGTGAAGGTTAGGATGGGTAAGCCGTAGTTTCGCAGGAAATTTAGGCAGAGGTCCATGTGACCCTGCCACTACAAACACTTAATGCCATAGTTAACAGTTCCACCATTTTTTGGAGCACGTTCCACAATTTTGGAGTTATGCCAATTTTGGTGCTCTTAACTAGAGTTCCTCCATTTTTGGAGGAGGTTTTCAAGGGATATTGGGAAAATTTTGTTTTTTCCATAAATCCTTCAGGTTTCGACCAAATTGAGTGGAAAAATAGCCAATTTCAACTATATCAGACCTTCTAGACTCAATGGAGTGTGTTGAAGAGCCATCAGAGAGCTTCTAAGAAAGTTTTTTCTTCAATGAACTTCAAGGGGCCACGAAGAGGCAGAATTAGTTTGAGGCCTAGCCAGGGGAGCTAGAGGCCTTATCTAGAGATCAAATAGTCAAAATTGGATATTTTCAGATGTTATGAATATGATTAAATGATTTTCACAGCCTATAGAGAAATTTATAAAGCCGAAAAGCTTCAGTAAAGTTCGAGAGGCCATTAGTGCTAGCTTTTGCCAGCATTAGTGTAGGGCCTAGCCAGAGCAGCTAGAGACAATATGCAGTGAACCAATAGTCATTATTGAATGTAAATAGAATTATGAATCTAATTGCAGAGGTTTCAAAAAGTTTTTATTACTTCTAGAGGTCAAAAAGGCAACAAAGAAGTTTGTAGTAACCCTAGTGCCAAGGAGTGCCGACAGGTGTTGGATGCGAAACCGGAGCAGCCGAAGGCCATTTTTGATGAAGGAATAGTCTATATTGACTATTGAAGACATTTTGGAACCAATTAAAGTGGTTTCTAAACATTTTTAGAACTTCTATAGCTCGGGAAGCTGATGTTAACTTTTGGGCAGCCCTGGGCAAATCGTGCAGGATAGCCTAGTTTGGCGATGCAGTGCTCAATTTGAGCCATTTATCAGTTGATATGTGGTGTTTGATGTGTGATGTGTGATAGATACAAAATTATTGGTTTCAATGATATAAATATAATTATGAAGGATTTTGTTCCATTGAGAAGCTCAGAGTAGCTCAGAGCACCGACAGAAGGAACCGTGTCAAAGGGAGCCTAAAGCTGTTTGCAGAGTTTGGACAGCCATGAGAGGGATATATATGGTATTATCAGCCATTTAGATTATTTTAGTATCCATCAGAGTTAAGTTTGGAACTTGTAAAAGAAACCTTACCATAATACCAAAGCGCCGAGTCAAGATGACAAAGCTCAAAGGAGACGTAGCCCACGAGATTCAGATGAACTCCTAGATTAATTTTTCTGTTTTGTTTAAATGTTTATTTTCTCCATTATGTTTCTGTTATACATGTTAAATTTTAGCAAGAATAAATTAATTTAAGACACATAAATATTTAAAAATCATACACCACTTTTAAGCATAAATTCTGCAAATTGTCAAGTACAAGCTAGATCATTGAAGTATTAAACTGAGTGGGAGGTTATTGAAACACATAACAAGTTATCCTCATGATTTTAATATCAGGTTGGTATCAGAGCACTTGGTTTCTTGATTTACAGAGAAAGCTATTTCTTAAGCTATTGCTTGTATAACTTGAAAGGTGTTTAAACTGTGTAAAATATTGACTGTTTTGCTGCTTGCAAACTAACGGTTGTTTGTGTTTGCTGGAGGTGAAGGGATAAATAATTATTAGCTAATTCTTGGAGAGGAAAAAAAGGAATAAAGGGATGAAGGCATCTTACTTACCCCAAAGGACCTCAAGGTCACCCTTGGAACAAAAACCCTCTTCACAATTGTTTGTTAAGAAGCTCTTGGAGTTTGTTTGTTGCTTGGCTGCTTGAATAAGAGTTTGTCTCTACAACCATTTGGTTTAAATAGGCTTTGTCATTTTTTTTGAAATATTTGTGAAATTTTTTGAAGTTAATTTTTTTCATTGACATCATAATGACAAATTCTACAAGTGAGGTTTCCTCCTTCACAAGATTCTTCGAGGAAGATATGAAGCGTGACTTTATTATATTGAAGGACATGGTGTAGATTTTGTTAAAAGATAGAAAAGAAAGCACTAAAATTTGTGAGCAATTTTTTTTCCATGAAGCAAGAGAAGGAAGAAATTATTCAAATATTGCATGATATGGAGATGTAACTCCATCAAGCCCAAGAGGCTTTCACCAAGAACATGTGTCAGGAAGAGGTAATCCACTCTAATTTGTCTTCATTTTTCTCATTATAAAGATGTGTTGGTTCTTTCAAAAAACATATTAGAGTTATAGGGTCCAAGTTAATGATTAAAATTGGCTATGAAGGCAAGGGTTTAGGCAAGCATGCACAAGGCATGGTTGATCCTATTTCTGTTGAGGAACAACCCAAGAATCTTGGTCTTGGTTATGTGCAATTTAATGGTGAAGACTCCAAAACCATGAAAGCGTGTGAGAAAACTTCAAAGAGAACTTTTGTTCCAAGTTCTAAGATGAAAATATGTCAAATTTGTTTCCAAGATGATTGCCATTGCTTTAAGCCTTTGTTGCAGCAAGAAGATGGTAGAAATGCAGCTTATGGCAAGCATGCAAGTTCATATAGTTTTCAAGAAAAGAACGATGATGTTAGTTTGCAAATGAAAGATAGAGCCTCTACTAGTTCAACTCTTCATGAAGGCAAAAAGGATGAACATGCAAAGCAACACAAGAGGTATAAGTCTACCCATGATCAATTTGATTGTGTTTCTACAAGGCATGATAATTTTTCATTCTTAAATGGAAGAAATATTTGTTGTACATATTATGGTTGATTTAACCATGATGTTTTGAGATGTTGGATGAGGAAGAAATCATAAAGGAAGCAGATGAGGCAAAGTCAACTTTCAAACAAGGTGAATAATATTTTCACATATTTCTAGAAGAGGGGACATGTTGCTTTCCATTTTTGGACTTTGCATCCAACTAGTCGTCCCAAGAACATGCAGCAAGAGGACAGAAAGAATGGAGAAGGTGGAGCCAAGGATTCCATTATTGATGTGAAAACATAAATTTCACATGAAGAATTGCAGCAGAAAAATTCATTGTGGAAGTGGCTTGGTAAGAAGTGGATGGACTTCTTAACACAGTAAGACATACTCCTTTGTACATATGGAAATTTCGGTTGTATGCATGTATTTTATGCTGTAGTCTCTCATTTTTTTGAGCCACCTTGGATCACTGATCAAGGCAGTGATGTTTAGTTTCCTTCTTCAAATTTCTCACTATAAATTTCTAAGTGAGTGCAAGAAAGACAATTCTAGACAGGAGGACAAGTGCATCCAGGAAGGGAAGTGTCAATTGCTTACTAGTTGTGGTTCAAAGTCACTAGCCATGCAAGGCAAGTGTTTGAAGGCTAAAGAGGAGAGTGTGTTGTACTCTCATCTACTCTAAAGATCAGTATATCAGTCTTTTGGGGTCCAAAATATTCCTATTGGGGATGTGTGATGAGGAGATCATGTCCAAGTTTAAAAAAAAAATTCTCAAAAATGAAAGTGCTCAAAAATGGTTGCAACCTAAATGACGGGTAAGGTCTCTTCACTGCAATTCTGGTGCCATGAACGGTTTGCAAAGTAGAGGTCATATGCAGAAGTTAATGAGTTTTGAAAATGCCTAGTAAACTCCAAAAATATTTCACCAAGTTTGACTTTATAAAGTTAGGGAAAAATTTTAAAAAAGAATATTCCCTGAAATATTCCCTAGAGGGTGAATGAAATGAGGACAAGTGGAAAAAATATATTCAGTGTTGGTTTGACTCATTCGTTTGTGGCCAATCAGAGGGTGCCACGTGGAAAGCCTAGAGGATGCCATGTGGCCCTAGGATGAATGAGTTTTTTTGGTGGAAAATTTTTTGTGAGTCTACAGGATTCGAACCCAAAACCTGAGCTTCGCGTGCAAAGAGGCCCAAAAAACATGCCTATGAACAAGCTCTTAACAATTGTTGTATACAAAATGTATTTATGTGTTAAATTTTCAAAGGGTGGAAAAGGGTTAAGGCCCCTTAGGGCTAGCCCTGATAGTTCACGACCAACACTCAAAAAAATGGCCTTAAAGGAATTAACCCATGGAAGCAAATGGTTAAGAAAACCATAACATGTGCCAACATTTCTTTAACAATTAATGCAAAGGTTAGGATGGATAACCTACGGTTTCGCAGGCGTTTAGGTATAGGTCCATGTGACCACACCACTACAAACACTTAATGCCATCATTAATGTTTCCACCATTTTTTGGAGTGCGTACCACCATTTTCAGAGTTATGCCAATTTTGGCGCTCCTAACTGGAGTTCCTCCATTTTTGGAGGAGGTTTTCAAGGGATATTGGGAAAAATTTGTTTTTCCCATAACTCCTTCAGTACTCAACCAAATTGAGTGCAAAAATAGTCAATTTCTACTATCTACGAACTTATGGACTCAATGGAGTCTTTTTCAGAGCCATCAGAGAGATTTTAAGAATTTTTTTTCTTCAATGAACTTCAACGGGCCACTAGGGCCACCAAGAGGCAGAATCAGTTTGAGGCCTAGCCAGGGGAGCTAGAGCCATTATCTAGAGATCCAATAGTAAAAATTGGATATTTTCAAATGTTTTGAATCTGATTATGTGGTTTTTAGAGCCTATAGAGAAATTTATAAAGCCTTAAAGCTTTAGTAAAGTTCCAGGGGCCATTAGTGCCAGCTTTTGCCAGCAGCAGTGCAGGGCCTAACCGGAGCAACCAGAGACCATATGCAGTGAACCAATAGTCATTATTGATTACAAAAAAATTATTAATATAATGGCATGGGTGTCAGAAAGTTTTGAGGACTTCTAGAGGTTGAAAACTGAGTAGAGAAGTTTTCAGTGACCCTAGTACCAGGGAGTGCCGACAGGTGTTGGAGGCAAAACCGGAGCAATCAGAGGCCATTTTTGATGAATTAATAGTCTATATTGACTATTTTAGACATTTTTTAACCAATGAAATTGGTTTCAAAACATTTTGAGAAATTCTAGAGCTCCAGAAGCTGATGTTATTTTTTGAGTAGCTCTGGGAAAACCTTGGAGGATAGCCTAGTTTGGGGATGCAGTGCTTGATTTGAGAAATTTATCAGTTGATATATGGTTTTTGATGTGTGATAGATATATCAAGAGTGGTTTCAGTGTCAGAAATATAATTTTGAAGGATTTTGTGCCATTTAGAAGCTCAGAGTAGCTCAGAGCACCATTAGAAGGAATCGTGTCAAAGAGAACCTAAAGTTGTTTGCAGAGTTTGGAAAGCCATGAGAGGGATATAGATGGTATTCTCAGCCCTTTGGATCAGTTTAGTATCCATTTTAGTTTAGTGTGGAACTTGTAAAAGAAAACTTATGATAATCCCAAAGAGCCGAGTCAAGATGACAAAGCTCAAAGGAGACGTAGCCCACGAGATTCGGGTAAACTCCTAGATTAATTTTTCTATTGTGTTTGAATTTTTATTTGATGCATTTTGTTGCTGTTATACATGTTAAATTTTAGCAAGAACAAATGAACTTAAGACACATAAACAGTTAAAAATCATACACCACTTTTAAGCATAAATTCCGCAAATTGTCAAGTACAAGCTAGATCATTTAATTGTTAAAATGAGTGGGAGGTTCTTGAAATACATAAAAAGTTATCCAGATCATTTTCAGATCATTATATGACACATGAAACCTGTAACCTACAAAAAAAATCTAATTTTAGCTGTTGATACACTTGTTCCATAATACTTTCTTTCTTTCCTATTCGTTCTTTCTCCAATCTAATTGAAAACTAGAGTGCTCCAAGCATGCTCAATTAATACTTTAAGTGTGTTAGAGTAAGAAAAAATTAGACAATAGAATATAGCTCCACCCAAAAATATCAAAAGGATAGAAATTGATCCTCAGAAGATTTTTTATCATTGAAGCCTCTATTTTATTCATTTTCCCTTCAATTTCCCTCTCATGCAAATCTATGTCTCTACACCTTCCTTTTCTCTTATTTTCCTATATTTTCATAAGTAAATGTCAATTAATGGCACTTTTCCTTTCCTAATATCGTTGCTAATTTCCATAGACACTAATTAATTACTAGTGATACCCATGACTATGTTTTACCCAACATTGAACTTGAAATATATGTCCCATGATCTTGGCCTTATATTTTATTTACATAGGAAATCAGCTAGGGGTCATTGGGTAAGACGAGTGATGCAAGTGTAAAAATAGTGTTAGGAAATGATACCTACAACATGGTTCAAAGAAAAATGGTATTGCTAATGGGAAAGGGGATACTATAATATTCATTAACCTCATAAATTTTTCTAGGTAATTCAATAGGTCAAACAATATGAATAACCAATGGCACAAACCTTTCTTATTTTGGAAGGTGAGATTCTATGTATATTTTTCTCTTCCCCAAACATGGTGATATCCCTACTTTAATTTTACCTTGGTGAATTATTTGGCTCGCTAAAATTGATCCAATAGATCATCTATCCTAGTCAAGGGTAGATGTTCTCGAATGTAATCTTGTTTTACGCATTATAATAAATACAAATATGACAAGTTCCATCGTTATTTGGCACAATGATAGTGACAAGCCCACATGTTACAGTGGTTGAATGACACCATATTCCCATAGCTACTACAACTACTTCTTGACACATTTTCCTTGTATAATGAGTTACCTTTGTAACCTAAAGTTTGGAAACACAGATTCCAACAATAGTTGTTTCTCATGCCCCACCACCTTGTTGGGTGATAGCCCCATATTCTAGGAACACAACATGGTATGCTTCTACAAACTCTTCAAATTTAGTTTCTTAGTACAAATCTTCATATATTATTCTAGTATCATGCACTCTTCTATAAACTAATGTTATGTTAAAAATAACATAATGTATTTATTTTTACTATTAGAGGAAATTTCAGCCTAGGAGTGCCCATGAAATTTTCATGTAATTTCCAAGTCATAATATGTAAAGCAATAAAAATCCTTTAAATTAAAGAGAGGTTGATGTCCTAAAAAAAATTTAAATTGGTTAATTTTGGTATGTGTGAAATATTTTATTATTAATTTATTTATCGGTGAAATATTTTATTAGTTTTATTTAACTACCATACCCATATCAATTAGAATAAGAATATCAAAATTTTTAATCTTGGTATTACTGAAAAATATAAATTAAAAACGTGGGCCCATTTGAAACTAATAACCACACCCAAAAAAAGCACCAAAAGAATAGTCATATATATATATATATATATATATATATATATATATATATATATATATATATATATATATATATATAGCTAAAAAATGTATTCCAAAAAGAAGAGATTCTCCGTCCAAAAATATAAAATATGTAGAGAAATATAAAATAGTTAAATAATTAAAAAATAGTTAAATATATAATAGTTATATGGTTAAATATATTTAGAAATAAAAGAGTTAAATAGCCAAAAAATGTATTCCAAAAGAGTCAAATTACAGGATTCCAACCAAAATATATACTATGGGTGAAATTGTGGCTTTAGTAAATAATTACGTTAAAAAAAACAAAAAGAAATAGTTAAATATAAAATATATAGACAATTTTCTTTGGGGTCTTGGTTAAACGGTGATGAGGTGGGTTTTTATAGCACTCATCACAGGTTCAATTCCCTCCCCCCATCGGGGTGATGTATTTGAACATGTTGATGAAAATGGAGTGAAAAAAAAAAAAAAAAATTTGAAAAAAGAGAAAAATGAAAGGTGCTACCAGACTTACAAAAAATAAATACAGACATATATATATATATATAAACATTTTTTTTAATAAAAGTGACATATATTTAGTGATTTCGATAAAGGTAAAAAATTGAAATAATATATTAAAAAAATATTAAATGTAATGCAAATAAATATTGTGTAACACAAACAAAAGTAAAGTAATATTAAAAAATTGTCTACATGGCATGTTTTATTAATTTCTTGTTTTTTCCTTAATATGCCACTTTTAGGTTGAAATTTCCTCTAATCGGACTAATAAATTTTTTTCCTTTGTTTACACTTACGAGTTAGATATTCAACTCGCCCTTTTCTATGTTGATTATCTATATCATATCTTAATAAAAAATTTCTTGAGGGTTTGAAAATTTCAATTGTTTAATTTGAGTTTTTGAGAGCTTTTATGTTAATTTTTAAAGACATAAAGCATGTAAAAAAAACTTTGAAATATAGAGAAAGAAGAGACATATGCACCATAATAATAACCATAACACATCAAATGGTGAAGAAGCTAGCCCCTCCTGGGTTATGTCTCCTTGGTATAGCTTCCAATGGCTTGGTCCTCTTTCATTGTGCTCAAAATGGTGATTACATACATTTACAATGCTCAAATGGCTTTAAAACTTTTTCCATCAACTTTAGAATGCCCAAAAATGCCTATCTAGCCCCTTTCCTGTCCAAAATTGTTCAAAAACTGAAGATGTTATGAGCCTCCCTATATTTCCTACTAACCCCTCCACAATTTCCACAAAATCCATATTGTTCCTACAATTTCACCCTTAATTTGGCTAACTGGGCGACATTTCCCAGAATTCTATGCGAAATTATCAGAACATTAATTTTCCCAATGACACCTTAAGTCTGAAAAATAAAACATATTGTATTGGTGAAAAATACCTCTTTTTTAATATAAGAAAAAGAAGATAGTTATGTAACCATCAAAGGTTAAGTTCAAGGGTGTCACATTGCGTGGTTAATCAACTGTTAAGACAAGGTCGTTAGGGTGGTAACTTCCCAAATAGCAGTCTGGCAACGGTTAGATGAAATTTTCAGTGTGGGTTGTCACATGGTGCAGTGACCATAATGGTTTAGACAACAATTTATCCTCTGCGCCCTGGTTCTGGTGGTAAGGCCATATGGTATTGTAATATTGCGAGGGGGGGGGGGGGTTTAACCCTGGTCCCTTACCTCAACGTTTGAAATACATAACATTGAAATATTTTTTCACCCAATTTATTAACACTTAAAAATGGTTGCTCGACGATGAAGTCATTTTGTTGTTAGAATGATGGTCACAATTTCAAATCCAGTGGAGGGCAGTTTGAACTTAACCTATTTTTGTGGCCCTCATGGTAGCCTTCAAATGGGACACATGGTAGCATGTTGCTGCCCATCATTTCAACCAACCAAAATAAGCCAACCAACAACTAATAAAACTTCAAAAAGTGGCATGCCAATATTTTCCCACTATACAATCACCCTTTGAGTAGTCAACCATGCCTAGTCAACTTTACGGACAACTAATTGGGAAACCTGCATTTTTTTCTAAAATTTACCTATTTTGAAATGCATAAGGAATTCATTTTTGGTAGCATATGGTGTTGTCTTTCCACTTAACGAGTTGTGACATATTTCGAATAAGGAGATCTACATAGTTGTTTAGGTTCCCAACCATTTCGACAACTTTTACTTTTGAGAATAATTTTAAGCACGTGATCATTCCTCTCCACTAGAAGCTTTTGGACCCCAAAATATCACTTTCAGTTGTTCAGAAGAGAAGGGTACAGTTCCCTCACCTTTATAATCTCAATCCATTTTTCCTTGCTTGGATTTGTGCCTTTGAGCACTACATGAAGGTGCTCCATATTCCCTCATTTTGAAGACCTTGTTCTTCTATCAAAAATGGTGTACTGTTGTAGGTCATCAAGTTATTTAGGAGAAAAATCCTCAATGCAATAAATATGAACAAATTTGGCTTGATATTCAATCAAAGGTCGCTCATAGAACCTTAATTTATCAACATTAACAACAATATATATATATATATATATGAATCCAAATCCATCCTAAAGGCATCATCACCAATATTTTCTAAAATTTTGAATGGTCGATATCGAATTGGTTTTAGTTTTTTACCTGCTACTCGAAGCCTTTATTTTTTAATGTGAAGCCAAACTTCATCACCAACTTGGAATTTGTGATCTACACAATACTTATCGTGCCTTTTTTTGGCTCTTTTCTAGTTATTCTTGGACTTCTTGATGCACTAATTGAATTTTTTTAATGAACCTATTAGCTTTATCTATGTCACTATGACAATCAATAGCAACATACTTTCCAAAAATGAAATCTAAAGGAGATTTAGGAACTTATCCCAAACATGCCTCAAATGGAAATGTTTGAGTTGAAGAGTGCTTGGCCCGGTTATAAGCATGATGAATATAGTGCAAGTTTTCATCGCACAACGTAGGATTCTTGTTGTAATAACCACAAAGATGATGTATCACCATATTGTTCACCACCTATGTTTGACCATATATTTGCAGATGAAATTTTGTACTCTTTTTCAATTTAGTGTCCATGAATCCCCACAAGCTTGACCAGAAATTCCCAACAATATGGGAATCTCAATCACTAAAAATAGATGCGGGAAATCCAAAATGCACTCATACATTATGAAAGAATAACTAGGCAGTTTGTTCAGCCGTAATTTTATTTTTACATGGCATATAAATACACATTTCGTTGAACATATCAACAACTACAAAAATATAATCATGATTCCTCTTTGACATAGAAATACCTCCAACAAAGTCCATAGAGCACTCTCCCATGGATGGTAAGGTACCGGAAGTGGAGCCTACAATCCTAACTTTCTATTGTTAGGCTTATTAACAACACATAATGAACAACCTCTAATAAAATGTGACACACTTTCAAGAATACAAGGTCAATAACAATTCCTCTTTAGATGTGCCATAGTCTTACTTACACCATAATGACCAGAAATAAAAGAAGTATGCTCCTCTCTTATAATTTTGACTCTTTCTCCATGTGGAATACAAAGATTACCAAGATGGCACAACATTTTATCATGCATGTTGTGATCCAATTCCTCTACTTGGTTCCCATGACTTAAAGTTTCATATACATCTTGAAAACCACTATCTAAAGTATATTATTCAACAAAGCTGTCACAAAAAAATAATTATTCTTAAGAATAGTAGTAGCACAAACAATAGGCCTTGAAATCGTGTTAGCAACTTTATTGTAGATACCTTTTTTATGCCTTATCACCAAGTATAATTTTTGAATAAAACCCATCCATTGGAAGTGCCTTGATTGCTACAACTTAGCTTGCAATTGCAAATATTTCAAGTTTTTACTATCAACATGAATGATTTTTTCCTTACCCATCAAGCAGTGTTTCCACTTCTTCACACTTTTCACCAATGCATACAAATCCTAATCATACGTATGATAATTAATCATTGCACCACTAAAAGTTTCTGAATTAAAACAAACAGGCTTACCATGTGGCATGAGGACCACACCGATGGCGTAATCACTAGCATTAGTATGAATCTCAAATGGCTTTCTGAAGTCTGGAAGTGCAAGTATTGGGGTTGAACTGATATTTTCTTTCAATGCATCAAATTCCTTTTGTTATTTACCTCCCCACTGGAAGACTTACTTCGCACTTGTCAATGCATGCAATGGAGTTTCGATAGAAGAGAAGTCAATAATAAACTTCCTTGAATATTGGGTTGCTCCCAAAAATATTCTTACCTCAGCAGTTGTTTTGGTATTTTTCCATTTAAAATTACATCAACCTTTGAGGGATTTATTTTCGATTCCTCTCCTCCAACAATATGATGCAAATACACTAAAGAAGTTTTTACAAACTCAGACTTTGAAATATTTATAAAACAATGATATTTCTTCAAGATATCGAGTTCTTTTTGACATTCATGACATGTTCTTCAGGAAGTTTACTAAAAATGAAGATTCCATCTAAGTAGGATATCACAAACTCATCTATAAATGACCTCAATACATCATTCGTCACACACAAAAAGGTAGTTGGAGCATTGCAAAGACCAAAAGGCATAACAAGTTATTCAAACCTACCTTTCTTTTCTTTTAACATTGTCTTCCATATTTCACCTTCAACAATTCTAATTTTATGATAGCCACTCTTTAATTCCAACTTATTAAAATTCTTTGCGTATTTCAAATAATCAAGTAAATCATCGATTCTAGGAAGTGGGTAACAATTATTTACTGTAATTTTTTTCAATGCATAGAACTCCACACACATGCACCATGTTCCAGCCTTCTTTGGCACAAAAACAATAGGTGACCTACATGAATACATGCATGGTCTAATGATCCCTTTGTACAAAAACTATTGAATTTTATTTTTAATTTATGCACATTCCATCACTTACATCACGTATGTGCCAATGTCAGCATGAGGACAATCTTGCTGCAATTGTATTTCATGTTGGGTTCCCCTCTTGGGAGGAAATCCTTTTGGATTGTGAAACATCTCATCATATTGGTTAACAACCTCAAAACAATCGTATTTTAATATTTTATAATAACCTTTAAAATCCTCATTTTCAATATCATTATTTTTCTTGATCATTAGAAGCATAAAATTCTTGCTAGAGTTGATGAGTCTCCTCATTTCTTCAGCATTTACAAGTGAAAGATTTAGTTTATGTCGATGTGCTCTAACAATGTACTCTATAACATCTTTGAAAAAGTGATACTTGTTTTCATGGTGATGGAAAATAACTTTTATATCATACAAATATGGGCTTCCCAAAACAATTTTGTAAATATCAAGTGGTACTAGATCAAGAAATTTTGTTGTAATTGCAAATTTAAAGATGAATTTCCTCATAACTTGTAAGTCTTCGGAAATCAAATTTTATTTTTAACCACTATGAAAAAGTGTATCAATTTTGGTGTGCTTTGAAATGACTCCAATTTGAAAAATTACAATTCTATTTTTCTCATCGTGAGTATAATTAGGATAACCTAAAGAGCCAGTGTGTGTTACATCCTTACCTCTCATTCCCATTGTTGTGATATTTGATTCATCTCCTGAATTAAAGCCTAAGTCATGTTGTGCAGTTGTAGTTGTATTTTTCTTCCCTTTTTGTTTTAACTTCTTTGGTTTCATATGAGGATGAAGCTTCAAACAATGAGCTTCATCATGACCCTCTTTGGAAAAATAAAATTCATGTTAGTTTTTCCCCTTCCTTTTTTACGAATGCATTCTTCTTTCCATTCCACTTGAACTTGTACTTACCCTTGTCTCAACTTGTTAATGGCTTCTTACTACCCTCTTGTGGAATGTTTTTCCCTCTTGCTTCAATATGCGCTTCCTCGAAACAAACTTCATCTAAAATTGTAGGATTAGACATACGTATAGTATGCCAAAAATAATTGTGTAACCCGCAATATATTTCAACAAAGTGTCTTGTGAATTCAAATCGACATCTAATATCAAGAATATTGTCCTTATTTCTTGAATGTAGCTATGCACACTTTGACCCTTTAGTTGTCTAAAATTCTTCCAATCCATAATATCCTTTTTCATATAAGCTAATGGATAACATTGTATTCTAAGTGCAACAACAAATTTTTCCAAGAGGTGGAGGCATTACTGCACTTTTTCATATCCTCTTGTGTTTTGGCTTCCCACCAAATCAAAGCAGCACTTTCCAACCTCAATGAAGCCAACTAGATATTTTTCTCATCATCTTTTATTTTTTGGATACTGAAATAAACTTCAAGTTGAAAAACACAATTGCTAAGTCTTTCAGCATTCACTTCACCATTATGCTAAGGAATTTCGAATATTATATCAGGTTTTAGTAAGGGAGTTTTACCATGCACCCTTGGGGTATGTGGAGGTGTTTGAGTAATAGTCGTTGTGTAAGAGGAAGAAGATGAGGGTGAGGATGGACTTTAAGATGATGGTGGAGAAAATTTTGGTTTGTCACCATTTCCATTTTTAGGCTTTTAATTTTCTCCTCATTTTCCTTTAGAATAACCCTCTCCTTTTGAAGGCTTGGAAATTTCAGCCTGCAACCTTGAAGTCCTCCCTTCATAGAGAACCTTAACCATTTCAGTCATGTCAAAGAAGTATTTTTTGAAAGTATTTTCATCATCTGACATGTTATGAGTTCCTCCTTCATGATACATGCTTTCTAAAGCTTCAACTACAATTTGAGGAAGGATTTGTGCTGGTGCTTGAGGAAAACTTCCTCTCCTTATCCTTGACCTAACTTGAGGACTTACAACCACAAGATTTCCATCTCCTCTCTTAGGTTCAACCTTATAGGCATCACACACAGTTTCAACCAACTTAACCCTCACAACAACAAAGAAAACCTAAGCTATCATACCAAACTTGATATGTATGAAATCCTAATAAAAGTGTTCTTCAGGTTTTGCAAATTACAAGTGTTTAAATTGAGTTTTTGAAAGCTTTTATGTTAATTTTAAAACACATAAAGAATGTAAAAAAAATCTAGGATATACACAAACAACAAAAAGATGCACCAAAATAATAACCACAACACAACAAATGATGAAGATGTTCACCCGTCCTAGGATATGTCTCCTTGGTCCAGCTTCCAATGCCTTGAACCTCTTTCATTATTCCCAAAATGGATATTACATATACTTACAGTGCTCAACTGGCTTCAAAACCTATTCCATCAGCTTTAGAATGCCCACAAATGCCTTTATAGCCTTTTTCTGATCTGAAATCGGTCAAAAACTGCAGAAGTTATGAGTATCCCTATTTTTCCTACTAACATCTCCACAATTTCCCCCAATTCTAGATAGGTCCTATAGTTTCACCCTTAATTCAACTAACTAGGTGACAATTTTTGGAATTTTGGGGGAAATTTTTAGAACATTAATTTTCCCAATGACACCTTAAGTCTGAAAAATAAAACATATTGTATTGGTGCATAATATATATTTTTTTAATAAAGACAATTGCAAATGGTTATGTAACCATCGAAGGTTAAGTTCAAGGCTGTCACATTGCGTAGTTAATCGGCAGTTAATATGAGGCGACTAGGGTCGTGGCTTCCCAACTGGAAGTTTGGTAATGGTCAGGTGGAATTCTTAGTGTGGGGTTTCATAGGGCGTGATGACTACGACGATTTAAATAGTGGTTTATCCCTTGCACCTCAGTTCTGGTGTTAAGGTCATGTGGTATTGTAATATGGGGGAGTTAGGGCTACGTCCTGGCCCCTTACCCACACCTCCAAAATGCTTAACATTCAAATATTGTTTGTGTCCAATGTATTAATAAGTAAAAATGGTGGTTCAACGGTGAAGTCATTGTGTTGTTAGAATAGTGGTCATGGTTACGAATCTAGTGGAAGGTAGTTTGACCTTCACCCTATTTTGGTGGCCCCTGTGCTACGACGTGGAAGTCTCTGGTTGGGCGACCTGACACCATGTGGTTAGCCATCATCTCAACCAACCAAATTATTCCAACCAAAAACGAATAAAAATTTGACAATTGGTGAAAATGGATTGGCCCATTGCACAATCACCCTTTAACCTATCAACCATGTGTATTCAGTTGTATAGACTATTGACTAGGCAACCTGCATTTTTTTTTCCAAAATTTACCTAATTCAGAAAGTGGAGAAAACATGTTTCTGGAAGCATACTGTGTCAGTTTTTTTCCAAACAAGTAGTGTCAGATTCAAAACGATGATATATACAATGTCATTTAGGTTCCACACCATCTGAAGAACTTTCATTTTTTAGCATAATTTTTAGCACCTGATCACTTGATGGTGAAGTATTTTCCAACCTTGATGAGGAAGTATTGCTTGACTCTCCACATGATGAATCCATATCACATGTACATATATAGACTCCCAAATACCTTTGCACAAAAATCAAGGTGAGATACATCTAGTTCTACTTCACCAATAAAATTAGCACTATTAGTAAATTTGATTTTGCATTGGTTGGTTACATTTATTTGCACATCCTTATTTCCACATCCCAATATATATGGGATTATTCATCGTGAACTTTGAACCCTAATTTTTTTATTAAATCTATTACAACGAGATTCATTAGTAATCCTTAATTCAATAGAGCATCAATTCTGTCTTCTTGGCCTATAACGTTATATGAAAGAGTTTGGTCATTTTTTTCTATCCCTATTTATTACCACTATTTATATTCACTCCCTTTTTCATTGATCTAGAGAAAATTCCCTTAGGCATATCTAAGAATTTTTTTCACTTTATTTCTTAAATCTATTTCCATTAGACTTTTATTCTTAACATATTTCTTTTTTATCTTCAAGTTGAGCTTTGAATGTAGCTTCCAATACATCTCCTCTATATGATTGTAAATGTTAGAGTTGTTGTTGAGATCTTTGCATTTTTTTTGGTGACTATTGTATTTTTATCTTCTCCCTCATTCCACTTCTTCCTCTCATCCCTGGAAGCTTCGTAGTGCATATTTCTCTTTGACCCACTTGACTTCCCCTTCTTATAGCCTATGATATCTAGGTTTTGTTGTTATACACAATTCTCATCCATTGATATGGGTTTTAAAAACATCACTTCCTACGGAAAATGGATATGTAGATCCCCCATAAACTCAAATAGGTTGTTTCAGTTCTTTTAGGAGATACATAGCATCATTGCCACCTTTATATGACTTGTTGTTTACCTTCAACTCCATTTTGAATAGGGACTATGAAAGTTTCACAACACATCTACTGTGTTATTCCATTTTGGCTTATTTCTTCAATCATGGTAGTTAGAATAAAAAATTTCTCTTCATGGTGGCATCACTCTGGTATATATAATTTGAGTGAGGTGATTATTTCACTATTGGAAAGGTATTTGTGTGTATAATATTTATAGTTGTGTAATATGTAAGTAGCAATATTTTAACACTAAAGACTATTATTTGATGCCAGAAGTTACTTATCTAAGGTTTTAAAGCCTAATTTTCCAAATTGGCACTCACTAGTATAATTAGTCCTATGAGGTCATTCCTCCACTTCCTCCACACTAAAAGCATAAATATGGGTTACAAATAATATTATGATCAAATATATAGCATTCAAATCGACTATATCTTAACCATTAAGATCTAGAGCATTAATAAACTTATGATCATATTCTTGTTTCATGCCTTAATGAATACTGATGTATCTAACTCTAGAAGTGACAATATATTGTTTCAGCCTCATTATGTGGTACAATATCGACGTATGATGTCTAGGCCTTTTATCCAAAATTGGTGTTATTTTACTCCAACGATACCTACACTAGTCCACATTTCCATAGTAGTTACATGAACATTATACTTCAATTTTTGCTTTCTCCATTGAAAAATCCCTAAACTTTGTTACCTAAGGTGTCATCCTCATTGGTATTCTAAAGTTTATGCGATACTTTTCTGCATTTTTTGGGCCACCATATGTCATAAATATTGTCATTCCAAAATCACCATATGAAAGAACAACATTTCATATAGCTACAATAAAGTCAATGGCCCACTTAACATATATAATTAACAATATTAGATTTTAGTTTCAATTTAAGGATAATTTTGTAGATACGAAAATATATGACTCACTAATCAATTTTTATTTGGTTCCTTTTTCTTGGTTATTTGATTTTGTACACAGCTACATGTGGCCTATTAGAGTTTTTTTTTTTTAAATTCAAATTTCTCAAAAAACAATTTAGTGTTCATCCTTGTCTTGGGAATCTTATGGGCTCATATTTTGAGCACTACTTTGATTTTGAACAATTTATATTTAAGTTTTCTTTATTTTTTATTTTTTTTAAATGTACATTCCATCTTCATAATCAAATTTGAGAGTAATTGTATTCTTATATATGATAAATTATTTTATTTCATGAAAACAAGCTTCAAATTAGTTGGCATTCTATAATCGAATGGTTATAACTAATAAATATGGAAATGGAAGTTAAAAAAAAAATATTAGATATAGGAATATAATAAGGATTATCAAGGCTAAGATAAAAAATATGACAGGTGCAAGAGAAACTTACGTATGAAAAGAGGGTTATGAAAATGAAAGAGAATCTATTAAACAAGAAATATTTGATAGTGTATAGGTACATGTTGAATATGAATCTTGTCATACTCATATAGGTAAGAAATTATCTTTAATGATGTTTTCCATTATTATCTTGATAGAAAATCACATCGTTAAGATCCTAAAACATTTTGGTAGGATTGAACCATTTCCAACCTAAAATTAAAAGTTAGAATGATAAATTGGTTACGATTCTAAATAAAAAAGTAAAAACATATTTCTTATCATTTCATGAGAAGGGAAATTTAGTGAAATATATGATATATCCATAAAATGTCAAAGTAGTACTATTTAAAAGTCTAAAATGAATTATAAGTTTATCTGATCAAGGTGGCTCCAGGAAGGCACAAAAATAAAATTATTCAAATTTTTTGAAATGAGGATAAAAACATATATCTCATTGTCTTCATTCCAACTCCACAAATGACACTCAAATATTATTTTGCATGCTCAATATATTCATAGTCAACATTTTGGCAAAATAGGCCCCACTGGCTAAATTTGACAAACCACCAAGTAAATTTGGAGGTCTGCTACAATTCGAGGTCTGACTAAATTTGATGGCAGTTAAACATGAGACAAAATGAAACTTAACGATAATGGTTTCCTGTGGTCAAAAAGTGTTAAATTACCACCTACATAAAATGAATAGTGACCCCAAAAATTTTACCGGCACTTTTGAATTCTTGGTATTAAAAAGTAATGAAAAAATAATATTCATGAAAGGGTTGCTGGAGGGAAAAACCTTGCTAACCCAAACCTATATATCACATATATATGAAATATATAGGTGCATGCCACTATTGGTGAACCCTCCACCCACCAAAACCTGGCACATATGTTATTGGGTTTAGCGAGATTCGAACCCACCTGACCAAGATGGTTGTCCCGCCAATGGGAAACTCCCCATGTAGTACCAACGAAAAAAATGGTCACCAAATAAAAAAAATGGAGTTACCACCTTCGCATCTATGGGGATTTAACTAAGGTGTGTCATGTAACATACCCCCAATTTAGAGAATGAACCAGTAGAAATTACGTTGAAAACTTCATCCAAAATATGTTTAAAAGCCAGATTTTTTACCATTCAGTGAGGGGAGTAGAGAATGGAGGCCGAGTAGTGGAACCCAACACATACTGAAACCATGTCTATCAGGTAGAACAAGGAGGGATGAACCATGGCATAGAGAATGTTGAGGAATCTCGGAGATTCCCTTGGAGCCCATTTTTGAAGGTGTTGAACTCGTGTCAAGTCTATACTGAAATGAACTAGAATTTCGCCAAGATTTTTATCGTGTGATAAGTTTTATGAGCTTGTTAGTGGTTTTTAAAAGGAAAATTTTTGAGGGACGAATGAATAAATTGGAGCCTTCATGGAGGAATCTGCAATATTCCATGGAGGCCAAAAAAATGACAATTTCAGAACTAGGCCAACTTTATACTCATTTTTCTCACTTTTTCCTAATGAACGTGGTGGACTGGTCAATTTACTATTTGAAACAGTCAAATTTTAGTCAGCCCATAGAAGAGAATATTTGAGGACTCTTTGAGATTTCCGGGGAGAAAAATTTTGACTAACTTATAAATGGGTCAAGTTTATAGTGAAATTTAACGTTTTCTTGCCTGAATTTCAACTCTAAAATCCATTTATTTAATAGAGGTATACGTTTCCAGGTCATCCCCAAAAGTTAAGGTATAGGATAGTTTTGCAAAGATGATGATTTGATGTTGAGATATTTGTTGTCCATTTTGTTGGAGGATCCATTTTATGCCATTTGATGTGAGAGTTTTTTATTTTGTCATGTTGAAGGGGAGATTTTACGAGTGATACTTATTATATAAGAGTGTCTCATGGAGATATGTGCAACTCTATTTAAGAAATTTTTTCCTTG
This sequence comes from Pinus albicaulis, assembly GCA_034641835.2. NCBI lineage: Eukaryota > Viridiplantae > Streptophyta > Pinopsida > Pinales > Pinaceae > Pinus > Pinus albicaulis. Next base: position 698,452,203 of record CM076581.1, read on the forward strand.
TATTGAAAGAGAACACATCATGTATTCATCATCATGTTGAAACAATTAATTATGCAACCTCCCCACTCTTGACAATGGGCTCAAAGAAGTATCCAACATGGGCTTAAATTAGTTATCAAATTGTGTGTGTCCTTTTATTTGATGTCTTCATTTATGTTTCGTATTATTTAAAGTATGCACATGTGGTTTTTCATACTCTTTCATATGAAATTTTTCAAACATCTCAGAAGTAAAAAACCTTGGTTAACTATGGTAGCTAAGAGATTTGGATTAAGTTTGGTATCATAGTGTTCTTCTTCTTGATGCACATTTCAAGTGTGAATTATAAATAGAGATTGAATTTTCAAGAAGAAAGAAAATGGAGAGGAATGAAAATCTATACCACGCCTTATACAACATTTTAAAAATGGTAGATATATTTTTTGCAGATTAATAGGAGAAAATGGAAAAAGAGGAACATGAGAAATAGAGAGCAGAGGATGAAGCTACATCTCTAGCTTCAAGTGAATATACTTATTCTTCATCATATTCTCATGATTCAGATGAAGATATCAACGAGAGCCTTAAACCAAATAATTTTGAATTGGAGATACTTATAAAGAAGAAGAAGAGGAGAAGTAAAGTTTACAACTTCAGTTACAAGTGATGGAAGAGGACTTGGAAAATATGAACTAAAACAAAGGATTAACGAAGCCATCTTCGCTTGCTTTAGAATGAATAGATGAGGTAAAAAATGTTGATAGCTCTTCAGTTTCATTTTCACATGATGTCATTTCAGTTGGAATCCTTGAGTTACCCATTTAAGGATTGAGGTACATTGAAGGAGAATGCTCAAAGGAAGAAAAATAAATGGGTTATTCATACAAAGAATCCAAGACATTTTCAAAATCATCAAGGAAAGAGAATTGTGGGAACACATCAGAATATTTACATGACAGTTCATATTGCAGAGGAAGAGCTAAGGAAAAATCTCATCACCAAGATTATATTAGCGACAACCAATCCATTTATAAATGGTGTTAGTATTCTATTGTGCCTTTTGATTACATGCATCTTTTTAATGACAAGAATAAATCATTTCATAGGAAACCAGGTACTTTTTTTGGCTTGTATAACAATGTTGTTGCCGAGTATTGGAAAATGATGGCAACAACAAAGAGGACAAGACATGAAATACCTTATCCACATCATGGAAGGAGGATGGTTAAGCAAGTCTGGAGGAAGAATAATTTTTGTAGTCATTGCAACAGAGGTGTACATCATAGGGCCATATGTTGGGAGCTCCATATAGAGTAGTGTCTCAAGAAGGAAATAGTATTTATGTAAGAACCAAGTAGTAAATTTTCTCAACAATCTAATCATATTGAGAATGATCTCACTTTCACTTTATTGAGTGAGATATGGATTTATTAGATATAGTAGCTTGTCATGGTTTGATTTTGTAAATCACATGTTGCGAAATGATTATAAAAGTGATGAATTTTTTTCCATAACTTATTAAAGAAAAATGATTATTTTTTTGTCCTTTTGGTTGATAGTTGGGGTATTGGTTTTTGTGATCATGTAAAATCTAACAAATAGTGTTCTATAAACTATTGGAAACTATGATTTTTTCTTGGTTAATTATATGTCATGTAATTTAGCATGTATTTTTAAAGATGTACTATAAGTTTTCGTAAGATACAAGTGTTATTTAATCACTTATGGCTGCAAAGGAAAAAGGTAAAGGATAAGGAATTGTTTCCTATTAGGGTTGTTACTCTGTAGACAAGGGAGTACAAACGATTTTCGATAGTGTTAATGAATTTGGAGGACCAAAACCTCCTCAATGGGGAGGAATGATAAAAGTGGCTTGAGGAAGGCCGAAAGATATAAAATTCTTTGGATATTTATCAAAACTGGACTAGAATGTAGATCTCATCATCATAATTCCGGTGATGCAAATGACACTCAAATACAAGTTCGTGTACTTGAGATATTCACAGTCATAGTTTTGCTCAACTAAACCCCACTGCCTAAATTTGGAAGAGCGCCAACTAAATTAGGAGGTCCACTAAAATTGAATGTCTAACTAAATTTGGCGGTAGTTAAATAGGCGACAAGATGGAAATTGATAACAACAATTTTCTGTAGTTCAGAAGGATGAAATTGTCACCTACTTAAAATGACTAGTTACCCAAAAAATTTCATAAAATATTTTGAATAAATGGTATTAAAAACAATTGAAAAGAAAAATATCAATAAAAGGGTTGGTGGGAAGCCAAACCCTACCAACATTGACCTCCATATCACATATATATAACATATGTGGGGGAAAATATCCATTGGTTGACCCACTGCCCAACAAAACCTACAAAATAAGTTAGTAAGGTTTATAATATTCGAACCCAACTGACTAAAATGGTTTGACCACCAACAGACAACCCTAAAAATAATACCAACAACGACAACGATCACAAAATACCCAACACATAGTTTCCACCTTTAGATCTGTGGGGTTTGAACTAGGGTGGCCCATGTAATGGACACACAACTTTGCAAGTGACCTAATGGGACTTGCGTTCAAAAATCTTCACGAAATATTTTTAAAAACTTGACCTTTGGCCATTTGGTGAGGGGAGCGAAGAACAAATGTTGAGCAGAAGAAAACAAAACAAAGTGGAATGATGCATGTAACATATACTGAGGAGGCAGGAACCCTCACGCAAAGAATCTTGAGGAATCTTGGAGATTCACTTGGAACCCATTTTTGAAGGTGTCAAAATCATGCCAAATTTATAATCAAATGAACCAAAATTTCAGTAGGAATTTTATGGCGTGATCAGTTTTTTTATTAGGGTAACATATTTTTTAGAAGAAAAATGTTGAGGGTGGAACCATGAAGGAGGAACCTTGATGCAAGAGTCTGCATGAATTCTAAAAGATTCCCTAGAGGCCTAGAAATGAAATTTTTAGAACAAGGCCAAATTTATACTCATTTTTCTTATTATTTTGCAAGGAACGTGATGATGTGATCAGTTTCTTCTTCTGAGCAGTTCAATTTTATTCAACACACAAAATAGAATCTTTGAGAGATATTTGAGAAACTAATTTGATAATACTTAACTTATTTATGATCACTTGTAAATATTTAGCTTAGATTTATTGGCCATGGGGCCAATGCAAATTTCAACATTTGAATGATAGGTGTAAGTAATTATGTGGAATTCTATATAAATGTTTTTTTTTTTTTTAAATTATGCGAAGTGGCACGTTAGTAATCATGCTACTCTATTGTCAGTAACTATTTAAGTAGTTGGAGTGTTGGCTAGTGGACAAGTAAAGGTGGCATCTATCATAGTTAAAACCATCTATGATTCCACAATATTCTAGGATAAATTATCACCACCACAGAGGAAATGTAATTGGAGATTAATGTTATGCTAGGTGCGGAGAAGAGACAACATTGCGGAAGAGAAACGAAATGTTGGATAGCTAAGAAAGAATGATACATGTAAACTCGTAGATACAAAGAAGAAATATACAAACATTGGAATAGTAGGACAAATATATAATGTGCGAGGGGGAAGAAGAAATATATAATCATATTTGGATAAGTCATTGATAAAATAGAATTTCGAGGCTCGAAAGGAATTTTTGTGGTTACATTTTTGTGATTGGGAGGAACGTGTTGTTTCCTACTATATTGTCAAGGGTTAAGATAAGTAAATATAATACTAGTGTCATTTTTTTATCAAGAATGTTTGGTTTTTAAACATGTATTTACTAAGTGATATTTAGTATGCGGGTGCTTGCACCAAGGCATAATAATAAGCAATGTATTGAGTGAATAAGAACATGGGAATAAATAATTAGAATGCGGTAGGATATATATAATAATTATTATAAGTGCATGTGACCTTTGACAGTAAGTAAAGCATGAATTCATGTATGTTTCATTTCCAAAAAAACAAATATATAGAAAATACAATACATTGAATAAAGTAAAGATAGGTACATATAGATTTTCTAAATGGATATTCTAACTCAGAAAATTCCAAATATGGTAATATTTTAGACAATAATTATTTTATCTTAGTATGATGAACCGGGAAAAAAGAAAAATAATAGAAACTTTGCAGACAATTTCACTACAAGCTACCATATAGGGAAACATAAATATTAAAGTAGGTTTGGCATGTGTGTCAGCTAGTATGGAGTGATAACCTTCGTTTTAACCTTCTAATGCATGCAAGAATGACTTCGCATGTAAAAAAATATTATGAAGGAGCTACATAACATATTCGCACATGTACCGATAACAACCTTTTCTGCACAAATTATGGTTAGAATACATCTAAGCTTGACTTTGACTAAGTTCTTAAGGGGGCAATTAGTATGGAATAAAATTAATATTTGTTAATGAAGCAAAGAACTACTGAATCAAGCAAAATAATAATAATACATTCGTGTTTGATAAGAATGTTGAAGTAAGTTATGGAATAATATAAATTACGGAGCCCAAATGCAGATACATATAGTAGTATATTCAAATTACTTGCTTCGAACATATACACAAACAATGCATAAATTGGGGATCCAAAAGCCATAGCCACAGAAAATTGACTAAAAAAAAAATTATTGTATGAATATCTCCGAACCAAGATTTCTTATGCATACTATGAACTGAGAATCAGCAAATGTTCAAAAGAAAGTGAATGTATTTAATAAAATTTCAATATTTAACTAATAGCATAACTTTAGGTCGATTATGAAAAATACCTATACTATAGAAGTTATACAGAAGTATCCAAGGTCGTTTCTAGTTGGCATCAACCTCCACATCAATTGAACACCTAGGGAAGAAGAGTGTTATTAAGAGGGTTCTTACCTTGAAAGGTAAATATAATAAACTATGTTTTGGAGACCTTAAAATGGAGTCTCAATATCTAACCTATAATAAGAAATTATAGAAATTTGTTTTAGTTTCCTCACCAAAATATGTAACGCATAAAATGAGAACTTGAGCCAAGGGACTCGTCAACAAATTTACCTTGAGGGACTCTTAGAAATTGTAGCCGTGTGTGACTAGTTGGAGATGAGAGTAGTTATAATCTTGGAAATAATATTTTTAATAAAAACTATAAAATAGGAAATATGGCTTTCGCAAATAGAACAACACTTTCATTTATATTATACACTTACTAGAACCCGGGACTCTTTCTTTTAGATAGTATATTGGGACCTGACACCCAACTATTGACATATTAATAGCCGAGTGCAATGGTATGTAATACCATTAATTCCTAGATAAAGACATTGTTGTAAAAGATGGAATTACTAAAAAGCCTAGAAATATTTTGAAGACGTAAAACCCTAGCGTCAAGAAATAAGAAGAGTAACATATAACATTTTGTTTGACACCTAGTCAGAATTTTTTTGCGACTAGGATGAGCTTTGACACCGAGTCAACAAGGGATTTTCTTCATCTAGTGAAGTCTTCACACAAAATCATGAAGGGGATTAAGTTATTAACCCTCATATTGAAATTTTGAAAAGAATTCATGTTAGAAACCATTGTATTGAAATTCTAAAAATAATTCAGGCATAAAATCCGTTGTGTTCCCTAAAGACGAATCCTTGATAAGGTGATATGACATTTAAAGTGTCATAGGTTGAATTCCTTGGAAGTAGTTTCACTCTTAATTCCCTTGAACATTTAAGACCCAAAACGAGATGTTACCTTTGTATATACCTTGAATATAATGTGTTATAGTAGATGTGGTTTAAGAGGTGTAGATCCAGAGCTCCCTCTACGATAATAATTAAGTTTTGAAAGCCTAAATGAACTTTTAGTCAGTAAAAAGTTCTAAAAGGCTCCCGTAAGGACTTGCAATAAAACCAATTTTTCCGTTCAACAATGAGTTCCATGAATCTGAAGATAAATAAAAAAATTTCAAGTTCAAATTGGTAAACCCTTGATGGAAAACTCGACAGGATGACTAACAATATTTTTTTCAAGTTCGATCATGGTAAATCCTCAATACTAAGATCATTTGAAATATTATGAAATTACTTGTTGCTCCCATATTAAAACATTGTGGCTGAAACCTACTCATTGTGGAAACATAACACCATGAATAACTAGTGAAGCATAGTGGCAAAGCTTAAACCCTAGTTTATAGTTGAAGAAATCTATGTCCCTGGAGAACATCAAATCTAAAATGGCAAGTATTAGAGGGTAGTCAATCCAACTGACTTGTTACATCAAGCCATGAACATTGTTCAATTTCCTCAAATCATTTGAGCCATCCAACTACGACTATGTCACATGGATGCATCAAAACCATGGTTTTCATGCTCGACACAAGTGATAGGACCCACAGATTATAAAATCCAAATGTATATGGGAGAGGGGGGCTCAAAAATGGTTATATATATATAATATACTAATCTCTTACTATACTTGGGTGAAAGAATGAATATAGGTTACACTTTTGGACCAAATGTGGCGATGAAATTTCAAGTTTTTCCTCTTTTATAAAATTGCACCCCTAAAAATTAATATATGAATTATGAATTTTTATTCGGAGTAAAAAGAAAATATGTAGAGAAATACGTTGTTTTCCTAATTATTTTTTTTGAAAAAAAAATCAATATCATATAATCTCTCAATTTTATATTAAAAGGAATATATGTCCTTAAAATTTTTCACGAAACTTAAGGGATATGCCTGTGGTAAATTAGAATAACTTAGTCTAAAAAGAGTAATTTTTAATGTATATATATGAGAATGATATACATGGAGAGAACTAAATTTTTCATATTAAAATTTTATTTTTTTACTGCAAAATTGTATTTTTTTAATTATTTTTCGAAGTTGGCGAAGTAATATTTCAATCACATTTTGGAGACACATGTGTTCATATACGATTTTTTTCAACTCTTTAAATAAATTAAAAAACAAAGAGTATCCATTTAAAGATTACACGTAGACAAAGATGGTAGTATTTTTTGAAATTTTCCATTTTGTATATTTTATATTATTGTTTTTTATTCATACCCATTGAAACTATCAAAAAAAAATTCAAGATTTATGTTTAAAGGGAATTAGACAAAAAATATATTATGAATTTGAACGTGTCAAGCTCATATGGCATTTGATATAGGATTATTTTGTAGGTCCCTATATTAGTAGTATAGTCCCTTATTGTTTTTAGTGTAACCCCCTTATTTTTATTATTCTACCCCTTTAACCCCCATATTGTTATTATTGTGCCCTTAAATTATTATTGTTAGGTTGGCTAGGATTACATTGTGGCCCCATCGACTCCTACATATAGAAAGGAGGTTTTGTAATTTGAATCATCCAAGAATTGTTCATTCAGGTAATGTATTGGAGGTTTCCCCCTCGAAGTGGCTTATTTCTAAGGCGTTGATATCTCTTTTCTTCTATTTTTGAAGCTGGTTTCACAACATTTGGTACTAGAGCTTAGGATTCTAGGGTTTTCGCTACTCCAAACCGGTTATCGTGGCATGTTTGCTATAAATTTGTTTCTACGAAGGTTCAAAACCTGAAATTTTTAGAGTGCGAAGCCAAAATCTTGAGGAACATCGTCAAACAATTTCAGAGCTTGGTTCGTAATAGTTTCAGAGATATGATCTGTGGAAGATAGGGCTATTTGCACGCTTTTGAATTTAACCTGAACAGGTCATCACGACATTTTCTCTATAAATTTTTTTCTATGAAGATTCAGAAGATGAAAGTTTTAGAGAGCGAAGCCAAAATCCCGAGGACCATCGTCGCAACATTTTAGAGATTGGTTTGCAATATTTTCGGAGATATTATTTTTGGAAGTTAGGTTTGTTTCAAGCTCTTGAATTTCATCTCAAAGAGGTTATCGTGGGAAAAGCTTCATAAGTCTCTCTCTCAGCATCGGATTCAAATTCTGTAAAAAGTGGCCACAAGTACACGGACTGTGGTTTCTTGTCTACCAATTTCAAGTGACACGTGGCAATTCGTAGAATTTTCCTCTACTGAACCGGTCAATAATTGGGTCATTATGGGAGATTGGACATAAATTTTCCTTGAAGAATCCAAATCAGTTCAGACCTATGAAATTTGAAAGAAGCTTTAGAGGGCTACTACAAGGTTGAATTTCATATATTGAAGATCCACAATTATTGAGATAATTCAATTTCAATATACAGCTCCTCAAAATAAAATAAAAGGTGTGTATTTTTTTCCCGAATTGCATAAGTCTTATTTGAAGAATAAATTTGAATTGATTCCAAGGGCATATTGTAGATTAGATATCACTATTATATTTTAAAATGGCCCCTAAAAAGAGTTCAACACCCATTAAGCTTTTAGAAGTCTCTAGTATGACTCATGAAGAAAGGCAACATGACATATCAAAATTACAAGAGCAAGTGAAACAAATTTCTCTCTCACAAAGAGCAACAAAAAATGACATGGAAGTTTTGAAGAAAGGCGTGGAAACTAAGATGGATGGTTTGAAGAAAGGCGTGGAATCTTAGATAGATGGCATGGAAGCTAGTATGGAATCTAGGATGGATGACATGGAAGCTAAGATCGATGAAAAAATGGAAAACATGAAGAATGATCTAAAAGCATACATGGAAGGTTTGACAAAGTTGATAAAAGAAATGTTTCCTAATGGTGAGAAGATAGTAGAGGAAACTCATGACGAGAACAAAATAAATGTTAATTATGATTTCATAAACTCTAATGTTGGTGGGAAGAACCACCATATTCCAAAAATGGATATGAGGAAGATTGATGGAAAGGATCCTGTAACATGGATACCATAGATGGAGAGATATTTTGATCTCAATAATGTGCAAAACACACAAAAGGTATGCATTGCAACTTTACATTTAGAAAAAAATACATTTGTATGGTATCGATGGCTTTGCTCCCGTAAAAAAATTGTCACTTGGTCAATTTTTACGGAGGAAATGATAGCACATTATGAGGATACAAAGAGTGACATCTTCTTTAGCAAACTGATAAATCTCAAACAAAAGGGTTTAATAGGGGAGCACATTGAGGACTTCCAAAAATTGAATATAGGGGTAACTGATATTCCATAGGAACAGAGGATTGATCTCTTCATAGGTAATTTAAAGGATAAAATCCAACATTAATTTTGTGTTTTGGAATCTGATTCATTGGAGAAGGCATTTAGGTTGGCAATAAAAATTGAATGTAAAATTATGGCAACGAGGAAGCCTACGACTCACTTATATAAATAGGGAAGTGTTTCTACTCCTAGATTTCCACAACCTACAAAGTTGACACCACAAAAATTGGAAGAAAAAAGAGAAAAAGGACTTTTCTACAGTTGTGATAGAAAATACACTTAAAGTCATAAGTGTGCTGAGAACAAATTATTTTGCATAGATTGTGAAGTGGAAGAAGAAAATGAACAAAAAGAGGATATACACTGAGAACCAACCCTAGAAGAGGAAGAAATGAGTCTTACCATATCCCGTAATGCATTGGCAGGAATTACCACTCCTCAAACTCTCAATATAGAAGGACATATGAAGAAGAAAATGGTAATAGTGTTGATTGATTCAGGTAGTACGCATAATTTTATTCATTGTAAGGTAGTAAAGGAATTGAATTGTTTCCTATACCCAACACTAGAATGTCAAGTGATGGTTGCAAATGGAGGAACCATGGTGGAATATGTATTGAATATTCCAATGCTTTACATTCCTATGGGAGGTATTGATGTTGTACTAGGAGTACAATGGTTACAACCTTTGGGGACTGTAGCTTTTAATTTTCAAGGACTTTTCTTGAAATTTTTTTCACAAGGAAAGGAAGTGGAATTATGGGGTATTGCAGGGATGCTGGGAAAGATAATAAGCTCTAATTTGATGAAAAAGCTTCTAAATAAAGGACAACGAGGCGTAATTTCACATTTATGCTCACTAGAAGTTCCAACATCAAAATCATCTATTTCTGCAGATCTCCAAAAAGTCTTGGACAATCATTCCAAGGTTTTTGAAATTCCCAAAGGAATCCCACCTATTCGTGATCATGATCATGCTATTCATTTGATTCCAGGAAGCATTTCTCCAAACATCAAGCCTTATAGATATCCTTATGTCCAAAAGAGCGAAATTGAATGTATAAATGCAGAAATGTTAGCGGCTAGTATAATTCAACCTAGTTAAAGTTCTTTCTTTTCTCCTGTAGTATTGGTACACAATAAATATGGATCATGGCACATGTGTCCGGATTATAGGGAGCTCAATAAGCTCACCTTTAAAGATAAATTTCTCATTTTTGTGTTTCATGAATTATTGGACGAATTACATGGAGAAATTTATTTTACCAAGTTGGATCTTCATTTAGGATATCATCAAAATAGAATGAAGACTAAAGATATTTTGAAAATAGCATTTCGAGCTCATGAGCATCATTGTTAATTTTTGGTCATGCCTTTTGGCCTTACCAATGCACCTTCTACATTTGAAGGGTTGATGAATTCCATTTTCTAACCCTTTGTTAGAAAAGTTGTTCTAGTATTTTTTGATGATATACTAATCTACAGCAGGTCTTGGAAGGATCACGTTCACCATGTTGACAGGGTGCTCAAACTATTGTAGGAGAAAAAATTATATGCAAAAACATCCAAATGTTTCTTTGGAGTACAAGAGTTGTAATATCCGGGTCATATTGTATCTCACAAGGGTGTTAAGGTAGACCCTAACAAATGTAAACGCATTAAAGAATGGAAAGTCCCCACAAACATAAAGAATTTGTGAGGATTTATCGGGTTAACAGGGTATTATCGCATGTTAGTTAAGAATTATGGGAGAATAGTAGCACCTCTAAGAACATTATTGAAGAAAGATGCATTTTCATGGACTCCCAAGGAAACTAAGGGCTTCGAACATCTTAAAGAGTCAATGTGCCTAGCACTTGTCTTAGCTACGCTAAACTTCACAAAAACCTTTATTGTGGAATGTGATGCCTCAGGAAATGGAATTGGTGCTATTTTAATGCAAGAAGGAAGACCCATTTCTTTTGAAAGTCTTCTAATCAAAGGAAATTATTTACAGAAAGCTATTTATGAGAAGGAAATATTAGCAAAACTGCATGCACTAAATAAATGGTGAACTTACCTAATGGGAAGACACTTCAACGTAAAAATTGATCGTGATAGTCTTAAACACTTTTTGGAACAAATATTATCTTCATAAGACCAGCAAAAATGGGTCACAAAGATGTTGGGTTATGACTTTGAAATAATCCACAAAAAATGGAAGCTAAATGTTGTTGGAGATGCACTCTCAAGAAATAATGAAGAGGTGCAAGCATTTCTTTGTGCTATTCCTATTATCCAACCAGATTGGATAATCAAAGCAAGGGATGAATGGAAGAAGGATGAAGAAGTGTGGGCACTTGTTCAAAAGTTGCAGCAAGATCCTAGTAAATTTGATACATTTAGTTGGAAAAATGATTCCTTATTGTGTAAGGATTGCTTATATCTTTGTAGGAATTCCCAACTAAAAAAAATTATTCTTTCGGAATTTCACACTTCTCCTTTAGGAGGACACTCAGGATTTTTTAAAACCTACCACAGGGTGAAGAAATAATTTTTTTGGGATGGCATTAAATCTAATATTCAAAATTTTGTGGTGGAATGTTTAATTTTCCAAGAGGATAAAGTTGAGAAAATTAACACCTCAGGTCTTCTACAACCTTTATCCATTTGAAGTCAACGTTGGGAGGAGATTTCAATGGATTTTATCACAGGTTTACCTAAGTCCGAAGGAAAGAGTGTCATCATGGTGGTAGTTGATAAACTTACCAAGTATGCACACTTTTGTGCATTATCTCATCCATTTAAGGAAAGTACAGTTGCTACTACATTTATGGACACAATTCAAAAGCTACATGGAAACTCATGGGTTATTTTGAGCAACAGAGGACCCATTTCTACTAGAAATTTTTGGCCGGAGTTATTTTCTTGTTTGGGTACTGAATTAACTCATAGCTCATCTTATAATCCTCAATATAATGGTAAAAATGAGATAGTAAATAAATTTTTTGAAGGATATATTCGTTGTTTTGTATCCGATAAAAAAACGCAACGGGTCAAGTGGTTACCTCTCGGTGAATGGTGGTATAATACTTCCTTCCATACTGCAGCAAAAATGACCCCATTTATGGCACTTTATGGATATCATCCACCATCCATCACATCATATTTAAGAGAAAACTTGAAGTTTCAAGCAGTGAAAGCTCACATCGAGCATCAGCAAGAATTTCTACAGCTCTTAAAGGATAACCTAAATTTGGAAAAAAGTCGATTGAAACAATAGGAAAATCGACATCGCGGCAAGAGAAATTTTGGTGTAGGAGACTAGGTATTTTTACAGCTACAACCATACAAAAAAATATCCCTCAAGAAATCTAAGAGGGATAATAAATTATCGTCAAAGTACTATGGTCCTTGCAAGGTGTTGTAAAATATTGGTACTATGGCATACAAATTGGATCTTCTTGCTTCTTCACGAGTGCATCCAGTTTTCCATGTTTCATAAAGGTTATAGGTGAAAATATTCCAGTTCAAAAAATATTTCCAGAACTTGATGAGGAAGTAAAAATCAAATTGGAACCTAAAGCAGTCACAAAAACAAGAACTCGATAGCTACGAAATCGATCAATTTCAGAGTATCTCATCAAGTGGAAGAACTTACCCACTGAAGATTCTACATGGGAGGATGAGAATTTAATACATAAGCACCCAGAGCTACTCAAGCATTGAGGAAAACACTTTTTTTGAAAGAGAGGGGCATGTTAAGTCCCTATATTACTAGTATAGTCCCTTATTGTTGTTAGTGTAACCCCCTTATTGTTATTATTGTACCCCTGTAACCCCCATATTTTTATTATTGTGCCCATAAATTATTATTGTTAGGCCGGCTAGGATTACATTGTGGCCCCACTAAGATTACATTATGGCCCCATGGACTCCTATATATAGAAAGGAGGTTTTTTAATTTGAATCATCCAAGAATTGTTCATTCATGTAATGTATTAGAGGTTGCCCCTCGAAGTGGCTTATTTCTAAAGCATTGATATTTCCTTTCTTCTATTTTTGGAGTTGGTTTAACAACATTCTTTCACGAATCCAATGTGATCAACTCCATCGCATAAGGACAATTTATTCCCTAAATCCGATAGGGTACAAAATGGGGTTGCATAGAAATCTATAGAAGATATGTTGAAACTGCAATTTTTAGGACTACAAGAGCTCAATCTAGCACTTTAAACTCTTCGTCAAGCACTTAAATTCAAAATAAAAATTTCTCGATAGATTGTTAAAGAAATCCTCAGTCAAGGAACATCTATGGTTAACCAATGACTCGATTGAGCCATTAAAAATCCAACCCACCAGTGGCCTTATAAAAAAAATTTAATGTTATTAATGGTGGATCATATGGCTCAAGGCCTCAATTGAGCCTATAGCAAGATCGAGACTCTATTGTCAACAAATAATATAGTTTCTAAAGTTGATTGTGCCCAAAAAATTAGAAAACATCATTTCATAGAGAAATAACAGAGAGTGGAAATTACACAAAGATTTACAACAAACATGGAAAATTGGACATTTGGATCTAAAAGGGGAGATAAATTTCCATCTATAGAGGAAATGTGAAATAAATCTAGAGAAAGGACGATGAAAAAACATCATACATTGAGAGAACAAGAATTTCATGCAAATATAGGTAATTCAAATTGTTTCACTTCTCATCTTACTTGCTCCATATTGTATGCAGTGAGAAATATGATTGAAAACTAGAATCAAATGGAGAAGGAAGCAATAAAATTAAGATAGAATAAGCATTGAAATTAACTTTCCATGTAGTTAAAAATGAAATGTAACAACAACTAAAGAAAAACACTTGAAACCATATAATTTATTGAAAACCACTTGAAACCATACAAATCATTGAAAGCCACTCGAAACTGTGAAAATGATTGAAAACTACTATAAATCATGGTTTATAGGATTTTTATTTCAAATCACCTGAATTCATGCAAATTATGGATCATCTTTGAATTGTAATGGCTTAAGATAACTCACAAAAACTAAGCATTTGTTTTAACTAAAGAAAAAATTGGAACATAATTTCCATATTTTATTTACATCAATTAAAATTCATGGAAATTTATTTAAAAAAGAGATTATAAGAAATGGTTGTCAAATAGGTGCTCCAAAACCTATAAACATTAGTGTGATTAAGGTTATGAGAATTGTTTTAAAAGAAAATGTTTTTTGAAGACATACAAAGTGTATTGTAGATTTGTGTTTGCACAAAAATGAGTGTATTATTGCATGGAAGATTGATGTCATTAATCAACATTAAATTTATAAATAACAAATGCAAAAAAATTATATTAGCATGCATATACTGATGATATTCTATAAATTTTTACAATGTTAATCTTCTTCTACTCTGGCAATCTAATGTCGATTAAATTCATGTTTTTTTTTCTCAACATATGTAATCATGAAATGTATTGCAAAATATGTTCCAAAAGTAAAAAAGAGTTCTGTCTTTTAAATTTTGTCAAGATTTGATGAAAATAATTTAGAACATAAAATACATTACATATCCATCTTTGCACCTCTATAAAAAAACTTCCATGTTGAAAAATATAGTTTCTTAAATCCTCTTACGCCTCCTTGTGCCCTATTTAATTTTTGTGTTAAAATTTCCATGTACATTCTCCCAAAAAAAATAGTGAGATCATTTTTTCCCCTCTCCACTACAAATTATAACAATGTACATTAATTATTGATAATACCTTGAAGTATCTTCCTTGGTCTCTAAGTCCACTAAAACCTCTATCTCTAGATTGTTTTTTTTTGCTTATCAACCATTTCATTCTCCTTTTCGCTGTCATTTTCATCCCACATTTGTTCCAATATTTTTTTGGAATTGTGAAATTATCTATAGTTACATGATAAGTTTTTCCTTTAAGAAAGATATTCTTCTACTTTTTTATGATAATTTTAATTACACATTTTAAAACGTTAATTGATATGGTGCTTCTAATGAAGAAAAACAATTCCAACTAATCTGATTTTGTATAGTAGACATTCAAATATTAACATACTTAAATATTAGTTGAATAGGTTCATTATTGTATTATGGAGTGTGTATTTATGTATTGTATGGTTTTTCAATCATAAATTATCTTATAGTTGATTAAATTTGTATGAATTTATAGATATAGTTGTTTTTTTTATCGAATGAAATGAAATTGTCCCTCCAATTCGGTAATCAATAGATTGATTTTTCAAGAATCTCCCATTCTCTCAAATTCAAAATATTTTCCACATAATTAATTTCTTTAAGTAATAATTTTCTCTGAAATATGTGCATCTAGAAATTTCCTATATAGGAATTTAAACTTTATCTATATTAGTAGATTTAGGTCAACAACCTTGCAAATTATTATACAAATGAGTATATTTAAACAATTGACATTTTATTTAAATAATTGAATATATATGAACAAAAATATAATACTTTCCTTGTTACAATAGGGATTGATTTTAGTTTCGTATTTATATCTATTTTTTTGAAAAATTCCAAAAATTGTTATTAAGAATAAGTAAATTTAAAGAATGTCTTGAAATTCTTCACTTTTTTGTGGAACACACTTTTAAAATAGGATTTATATAGTATTTTGAATAAACAAAAAATTGTTGCTATGAAGAACTAATTCTAAAAGAGGTCAAATGGTTCACTTAGTAAATGGAGACAATATTCTTATAATATATCAGATTGATTTTTTTAAAAATTTACAATATTTTATTTTATCAACCCTTTATATAAATATATTTAACCACACATTATAACTATATAATACATATATTTCAAACATACTTTCAATTCACACATTGTCTATGTGCACTAGATTCACCTTACACACACCATCATTGCTAACCAATTTGATATACTAACCATTACAAGTATAGTAACTGAGACATATTATTTTAATTTTCAAATATTCACAAAAAAATATGCTCACATTGTATAATTAGGAAAGAAGTATGTGGCCCATCATACACAAACAATTTCTTTTCTTGCAAGGAATAAACATCACATAGTGTAATTACAAGAATTGTATTAAAGGATCATGAACCACATATCCACATACATGCAATTCAAAGCTTTGTATGTGCATTAGATTCACCTTTTACATACCATCACTACTAACCAATTTGATTTACTAACCATTACAATTAGAATACTTTATTATATTCTACTTTTAAGTTTTTCAACATACGCTCACATAGTATAATTAGGAGAGGAGTAAATGGCCCATCATCCACACATGATTTATTTTCTTGCAGGGAACAAACATCACATACTTTAATTAACATAATTATAAAGGATCACCTCATATCCACATAAATTCACACTTTGTATTCTCACAATTTCTTTTGCACACACATTCAAGCCATACACTAAGCTCACGTAAACTTTGTTAAAGGGTATACTCTTTCTGAAATATTTTTATATAATTTGTTTGAGATTATATTTTTTTCACATCCTATGTGAAGAAAATCCTCTATAAAAATCATTTTAACCTAAAAATACTAAATTCCCCACAAGGGCCACAACATAATTTATAGTTTAGGCTAGGACTGTTCTGATAGGAACCACATAACACGTCATGGTTATTTTTCATATTGAAACATAGAAGTATGTCTTTTACGGCGCATAAAATCCTCCATCATGCAACGAAAAATCTAGTACATGGACAGAAACCCATGAAAGGGGTATGGCCTAGGTGGTGGATTATCGTGGGCCATCATGTTGTCTTGCAACACGTGGTATGTATTCTAGGTCCAAAAAGAACAAATAGAAGTTGAGATTCATCCATTCCCATTGGAAGCATGTAACTTAGTGGCCAGATATTAGGGCATCATTCCCTATAGGTTGAGGTGCGGGAGAAATTAGAGCTGAGGTGATCATGGTCATGCTACTGGAAGTGTCACCATATCTTTTGGGATGTAGCCCTAGTACATTTGGCCACTATAATTGTCTCCAGACCTTGGTTGATTTTTTTGTTGCTTGAAGCATCTCTAGTGACTTTAATGATGTGACCTAAGTACCCTATTCTGAAATGTTCAGAAGGCCTTGTTACTACTTGAGGGGAAGGGAGTTAGGTCTTTTATGAATTTTTATCATTCACAAAACTTATGGATAAATATTTTTTGTCGTTTTTTTCAGATATTTGAATTAAAGGGAAAAATAACCATTTATCTTTCACTTTGTATTATGTATGCCATTCATTTTTTTTTCCTAAAGAAAATGCATGTGTTCAAGTGTGCTTACAATTGCAATAGCCTTCGGTGTTGTTGATTTATTTCCTTTCTTACGAAATAATTTATTTCTCAGAATAGAATGTTCCTCATTAGTTACATGATTTATGGGTATTATATCACCTTTAGGTGCCTCCTACATAAAATTCAGATTATCATCAAAATTATTTTATCTTTCATTTACATGTTCAAGCTTTTACCTCTCATCATATTATGAATCATTGTTTTTGTTGACATAGGGACCCATATTTTTACTGACTTTCTCCCTTCTTCGACCCATATTTCCATAAATTCAAAACCCTTTTGTTTTCATGTGTCAAATTATAACCCTTGGTTTATGTGACTATAACCCTACGGTTTCCAAATTGATTTTTGTTTAGTGAGGAGGAATACTTTTAGCTTTCATCATACCCTAAATCACCGTTTTTGTTGACACGGGGACCGATACCTTTACTAGTGCACTCTTATTTGACCTATATTTCCTTCAGCTCCAAACCCAATTATTTCCATGTTTCAACTTATAACCCTTGGTCCATATCAACTTATGCTACTTAGTTTCCAACTGTCAATTTATTTTTCATTTAATGTTTCCCTAGGTTTTGTAATTAGGACCTCCGGGTTTCCGAATTGATTTTTATTGATTAAGGATGAATGCTTTTATCTTTCATCATATTTTGCATCACCTTTTTATTTACATGGGGACCTGTGCCTTTAATGGTGTGCTCTTCTTGAAACCATATTCCCCTTAGCTCGAAGCCATTTTATTGCCATGTTCCAACTTATAAACCTTGGTCCATGTCAACTTTTGCTACCTAATTTCCAACTCTCAACTTGTTTTTCATTTAATTTCTCCCTCAAGTTTGTGATGAGAACCTTGTGGTTTCCAAATTTATGTTTATTGATTGAGGATGAATTCTCTTATCTTTAATCATATTCTACATCATCATTTTTTTTACACAAGCACCAATACCTTTACTGGCGTTCTCTTCTTAGATTCTTCTTTCCTTGAGCTCAAAAATATTTTGGCATAATGGTGAAATATGCATTTGGCATAAGGATCATAATTTTGCAATCTGCATTTGGCATATGAGCATTAGATTTTAGGGGTCATGGTATAAACCTTCCCGTTCCATTAATTGTTGGGCACAAAGTTTGAGACAACAATGTGATTTTTAGAAGTGATTCATGTTGATAGTAAAAAGTTCCAAGAGGATGAGATGGATCTAGTAGTGTTGTTACTGATGTAATTTGAGTACTCAAATTTCATTTCGCTCCTTGTATTAGAGGTATAATGATGTATTTTCCATGTACATGCTTTTATTTTTTATGATATGAATGAAGGGCCCTTCACACTATTCCACCATGACCCAGTCCTAGAGACGTAGTCCATAATGGACGAAATCCATTTTCAAACTTTAGTGTGCATTATTTTTATAGTATTTTATTGTTTTCAATTGCGAGTGTGAATTATAACCAAGGCGAAGCTAAAGAAGGGTCAAGGTAAACTTAAGTCCTTTGATACATAGATTGGATGTGAAACACGAAGAAGGAAAATGGATGATGATGATGCTTATACCGAGAATGAGAATGATTTATGTAAAGTTTTCTACACCATGGAAAATAAGGTAGAAAATATGTTTTCAAATTATGAGAAGAAATTGGAAACAAAGGAAAAGAAGAAGAACGAGAAAGAAGAGGACAATGCTATGGTAAACTAGGAAAATGGAGGAGAACCTCTTGAACCTGCATCTCCATCTTCAAATCAATGTTATTCTTCTTCATCATCTCATTCACATTATTCTAATAGATAACATAGAATTTATTTTTTTAAATTTGGATGTAATGTTTGATTTTCATATGTTTAAAAAACAATCTAATGTATAAAAGTTAAAAAATTAGATCAGAGTGGTTGAAGTGTATCCAAAAATTCGTCAAATCGAAGAAGATGAGGCAAATATATAGTTGGAATATCTTCAACTAGGAGGCACAACCCTTATATTGTGTGAGAGAAAACTTCAAAAAGTTATCAAGAATGTGGCTAAACTCCTTACTTCTTCATATAAATTATTTCTGCATTAAAAGGACAATTATATCCATTGACAATTATATCTGTTGTGATATCAACAAAAATCCATGATAGGATGGAAATATTTGAGACAAGGGAATCGTCAAGATGTTCAAATTTTCAGAAACAAATCTAGGAAGCAACCATTAGAATTGGGAATTCCTTTAGATTCACCTGATACATTGATTAAATATATCGGTTCTTTACATAATTATATATGGAATTATTTATTACTTTTTTAATCCAATACTCTTGATCAAGCTAGTGTGAAATCTAATTAAATTGAAAGAAGTGGATAGTATAAATAAGAAAACTATGTAAAGAAGGTAGAAACAAAAAAGAAAAAGGAATAAAATCCCTCTTTCGCTTATTCCAATAAATAAGGGCATGATGAGGAGAATTGTTGGATAATACATCCATAATTCAAGCTAAAGAGGAATAGTGGAAAAAGGAAGTAGAAGGTGTTTTATATCATGAAACAAGGCTAGGGATCCGATTCATATGATGAGGTGAAGGTCAAAATTGTTGGGTTTTTCGGTGGTGGACCAATTGAACTAGGTTCTTATTCAAGAAATCAGATGAATCTCACAAATATTGGGATTACAGGTGATGTACCAATTGATTTCGGTTATGATTCAGGTGATGAGATGAACATTGCAAAAGGTGTTGTACCAATATTATAAGAGAACCAAAGACGACATGGCTCTATGAAATTCAGGATATCACCCATAAAATTCAATTATAGAATGTTGAACTGAGAAGACTTATATAATAAGTATAAACATAAAAGCAAGGGTTGAAACTTTAGTTAGAAGCCACAGAAGAGGTCTTCAAAAAGTTTAAGTGCAACAAAGTCTTATAAAATCCATCACCACCATTTTCATAATCAATAAATAAGGTAAAAAAATGTTAGTGATTCTTCTATTTTATGTTCTCATTATGGTCATGATTTTTTATTTTTTTGAAAATCATACTACACACATTATTTAGAATCTAAAGAAGAACATGGGGCATCAGGGAAAAGGCCTAGGTATCAATGGACAATGTATTATGAATCCCATCCAAGTGGTGGAACTATGTCGATATTAAGGACTAGGCTATGTCAGAAAGGAACATGAGACATTCTTGAATATTAATGATGAAAGACACTCCACACCCATGGACATAAGAGAGACTTCAAGTAACAAGTCTAAGGTAGTTTAGGATGTTCGGAGCGCATCACAACACCTTCTAGTGTTTACGGACCTTAGATGAGCGCAAGATAAAAGTATAAATAGGAGTCTCGATCGAGTCAGTAGAGGACAAGTGTGAATGAATGATAGAGATATGAATGTATTTTGATATTCTACCGGATTTGTCTAGGTAAAAAGGGTCCTGCTAGTTGTGTGCACGGAGACCTTAGTCCTGATGTGTGTGGACCTCGCGTGGCTCTGTGCGCGGGTGGATTGGAGGTTTTGTAAGGAAGATTTGAACTATTTATGATTGAAGAACTGTTTTGGCTGATATTTGAGTATGAAATGCATATGTTATTTACTTTATGGTAATTTCTTCATATTATTTCCGACTCTTGTGTTATCCGTATTCAGATCAATTGCGCAACTATTTTTGGCTTTAGACCAATGATTATTGAGTGGATCTAGTACTATTGGGTTTCTATACTATCTCTTAAGGGTTATTTCATGGATTGTGGACTTTGTTTTAGCCTGTGCGCAATATATTATGTAAAATTTGGCCACAACACAAAAACCATAACACAGATGTTGGGAATCTATGTTACCTATTCATTGTCATGTCTTATTTAAGAAAAAAAAAGTTATCAAAGCATCACTAACTGATGAAATCCAACATAGTTTATAGCTAGTATTAACAGACTGTATCAATTAGAATGATATAGTCAAATGATAACTATTTGAAGCATGGAAATGCCTTATCTTGAGTCTACCCTCCATTTCCTGATCAGAGAGAAATATATGTGAGTTTTGACATCAGTCCTCATGTATATACGTGATTGTTTTCCATTGAATCCCCATACAAAACGTAAAATCTTGAAATATGAATTTTTCTTGACATTTTGAGAAGACTAATCAACATAGAGATGAAGAAGGTCCTATTCCCAATTTTTTTTTGAGATATTCAAATTCTTCACATCGAAGAGGTTTTGAAAATATATCAAAAACTTGTTCTTTTAAGGGAACATACTCTAGTTTGACCTTTTTTTCAAGCACCTTTTCTCTTTGAAAAGGATATATAATTGGAAGGTACTTGGTTTTGTAGTGCACAACAAGATTTATTGAGAGGCTAATAGCAATTTTTTTATCACATAGAATGCAAATGGGTGGAGAACACTTGATTTGAATACCTTGGAATGTCTACATCATTGTGTTGGTCGATTTGGTACATGAGTATACCAATCCACACTTGATTAAGAGGAGTGGTTGTTTCCTCTTAATTTCTTAGTCACAGGCAGATAATCATGGGAGTCAGCAAGTTATTGAACATGCCAAAACTTAAAAAATACAAGATAAGAAAATAGCATGCATATATATAGAGAAAATAAAAATGAAACTAAAACACATAATACAAAAGCTCTTAATAGAGTCAAATAACAGAATAATACAAATGGTGGCGATTACATCCCCCTCTTATTGAGTGCTACTGGGAATAAAGGATGAAACACTTACCAAATTTCCAAGGGGCCCTTAGATCTAGGGAGTTCTCATACCCGATGCGAGGATGTCCTTACCTCTGAGCTACCTTGGTGCAAAGTACCTCTCTCTACTCTAAAGGATTGGAGTTGTTGGATGGCCAACAACTGAAGCCCATTTATCTCCGCTCAAGATAACAATGTGTTCTCCCTTTTTCATCTCTTCGTGGCCTTTTGTAGAAGAATTCAAACTCACCATCCCTCTCTTGGTACATTGATGGATGGTGACCCAAGAGACGAGGCTAATTCCATTGTGTGACACATTATTCCATTGTGTGCTACCTTGAGGTCCTAAGGAGGCTTGAGGTCCTAGAAAGTGACTTCCACCACTCTCAGGTCTGTGTGGATTTTTGAGGTAATGTCACGCAAAGGCGAACGTATCAAAGAAAAATGTGCACAAAGGTGCATTATTCTATGGTATTGAGTGCGCAATTTGATTTTTCTTCTGGACCTTAGATGTTTTTAAATTCTTCAAATTCCGTAATGTGCCTAAGCCCCGTAAATCCTTTTGCTTGACATTTAATAATGTCATGTTTTCTTGTCTGATTTTCCAATGATAACAATTTCCCCTTAATGTGTGAGGTCTAGGAAGAAATGTATAGTCAAAATACATTATAGTTTATTTTATGTGAACTGTGCAGAGAGAGAGAGACCTACGTGTAACACGGAGTTGGAGACACCTTACACTAGGTCGAAGAGCGACCATGTATTGTGGGAACCCTGCAAGAAATGGTATAATAAATAAGTAAAAAATTTCTACGAGGCGGGCATGTCCCATGCTCATGATGGTTTGGCTAGCTAAACAAATATATTTGAAAGATACAGATTTTTTCTGTGTCACTAGTATGGTAGTGATCTGCTGGTTGATAACGATGACTGTTGAGGCCCTTATGGGTGTTTTTTTTTTTACAATAGGTGGAATGTGGTACCCATATCCGTAAACTTGGTATGGCATATAAATGTGCATCATACGCTTGGGTGTATGACTGAGACCTTCACATGTAATTTTTTTTGAAAGAGATGCTTATAAAGGCACGGGTCTTCGACGAATTTGATTAAAGTGAAATGGTTGTAAGGTGCGATACCATCTTGACATGAAAGCTTGTGTTGTAGTCGAATGTTAGGAGGATCGATAACATCTGTGGGCAATGATGTCTCCCACAATGCCATCCTAGGATGTCCCTTTTGTTATGATGGATGATCCAAAATACCACTTCCTTTCTGGAAAATAGGCGTTGATGTCGACAAAAAGGAAGTGTCAACTGAATAAATGAGTCACTGATGCAAGGGATCAAGATCCTGGATGTGATAGGTTAAACATAGGCATGGTGGTGAGGGGTGACTGAAAACTGATGATGGGGATTCAGTGGACCATGTTCGGAGTATAAAAAGCAACTTTGCAGTATTCATAACCATTTCTGATGGTGAAATCCATGCAATCGGTAGGATGTCTAGGGTGGGTATATGTTGGTTATGAATGTCATGGCGGCTTATGCCTGAAGGGTGTGATATTCCCACAAAGGGTGACCAGGGACTGCTGTCATGGGAGGAAAAATGGATGGATGAATGGGTGACATAGTGCACCATTTGTGGTCTTTGTACACTTACCAAAATAAAGAAATAATGGGGTTTGGATTGTACAAAAAAATAGAGACAGGTGCCCCAAAACCTGAAAGTGTTCGCTCACTGATGATGTGAGGAAGGTGTTTTTCTGAGGGTGGGGGGGCCATTGGTTGGTATCATGTGCCATTGGTTGGTCTCATGTGTGGGTTTGATGAAGAGGATTGAAAATGTCACATATGGGTTATGCTGGTGGGGGTATGGTAGGCCAAATGCAAGGAGCGGTGGTGCACTTTATATTTTCTTACAAAACCTAGTAGTCCAGGAAAGGGGTTTTATTTTGATATGGTAAAACTTGACCTGATGCATGGTGGGTGAATGGGCATGAGGTGCTTCCTAGACTAAAGTGGTATGGCCATGGCTTCATGATTTTTGTGATGTATGGTCTACATTGGGTGACGAGCGCCATGGAGGGGAGCCTCTACCAACTAACGAGGATCTTTATCATGTGCAAGGTGGGGTGATGATAAACACGGTCGGGTGCTTGGAACCTATGGTCAATTTATTATGGAGAAATGTTGTCACGATATGCAGAGTTCTTCTGGGACTCTATCATGCTAAGGGTAGAATGATACCTGCTCTGGAACTTTCAATGGATGGAGTGATAGATAGTTTGCATGATACCTACAAAAAAATACCCCAAGTGAAAACATCTTCTTTATTCTAATATTATTGGAAGATATGTGCTAAAAGAGAAGATGAGAGAGGGCATACCTAGTGCAAATGTGTGGCACCTCCTTTGGGCGTTATGAAATGTTGATCACGGTGCTTCTTTCGGTCCTACAATTGGGCCTTATGAGCTCTCGTAATGGTCCTACAAATATTCCATAAAGGGCGACATATAGGTGAATATGGATTAATTTAGTTCATTTGTGTCATTTGATTGTTTGAGGCTTTAAGAGGTTAGAGCTTTTAGCAGATCCGTTCTTGCCATTGCGGTCAACCTAAGTAAACGGGACTAGCGATTCTTGAGCTAGGTAGGCCCCATAACGTCCTACATTTTAATTTTTCTAGTTTTTCAGTGCCTGGGTTTGTACAAGATGGGTTTGTACGGATCCCTCCTCAGTTATTTCCTTGACTGCGCAGGTGATCAAGGCATAGGCACGCAACTTTCGCGCAAAATTAAGGTTTTTTCATGAACTAATTGTGCCTGTACTAGCTTTGGGTGTGCCCTTTGCATGTCTGTGAAAAAAATAGATGTGATTTCATTGTGCCTATTTTAGGAACATGCACGTGGAGGGCTGAAGCTGATTTTTCGAAAAAAAAAATTTGGAAATTCTGTCAGTTTTTTAGTTCTTTCAGTGTCACTGATGTTTTCCTGCTTTATGACAGGATGTTGTGGAGGGAGAGGGATTGGCCTAATATCCGGGCCAATTTGGCCGTTGATGGTCATGCATGCTAGCAGTTGGCATGCTAGGGTCTTCTCAAATTTATGGAGAATGACCTCCTACGATCACATGATCGTCTTCTACGTTAACTGATATGACGTTGGAACACGTGATGCAAGGTCATGGTGATGTGGGGATGTGGCCTTACTATCCTTCCTGAGAAGGATATCTATTTTTTGACCGGGCTACTACCTCAAGGAGAGGCTCTTCCTTATCCACTTTCCTGAGGGAGAGTAGATCTTGAGTGGTTTTTAGCAGGCCATTATGGCAGGGTACCACTTACAGAGGGGTGCATATCGATCGCTTCTGTGACGGACCTAGTCGAACGGCGTGTTGTGGCTGCTATTTTATGACTGACGGGGTCGTCTGCACCCCATCAACTTTCGGGGCCATAGATATGTGCTTTGTGATGGTTAAGGGCCAAACACTTTTTCGATTTTTCCCGTTTTTTCTATGATGGGATGTTGGCTCAACTTTCCAAGGTTCGGGATGGATCGAAGATGTTCGCATATGACAGCATTCTGTGCAGCATTATGTATGAGTGGGTAGTGTTGTTGAGACCTATGGTGGATATCCCTGCTATGGGGCCTCAGGAGCCTTGCATGAGGAGGTGGGCCTCTATGATGTCTTTTGGAGGTGGAGGTAGGGTGGGGCATTATTGGAATGTCACCACAGAGGCTTGGTTTAAGGATAATCCTCGGATGTTTCTGTCATTCCCTTATGTGGGGATGGACTTCCACGGAGACCCAGACATGGGTCTTCGTACTGGGTATGCATGGGGGCTAGCGTGCATTTTTTTTGTTTTATTCTATATTTGATTGAGTATTTATTTAGTTTATGTGTATTATGGTGACACTGACATAGTTTTTCTACTCTTGTAGATGTTGGCGAGGTCGGACATCCCGTTGCTCGGTTGGTGGGACATCAGCTGATTCGCAAGCCTCAAGGCATTCCTTGCATAGGCGGGGGATAGGGAGGAGCTCCAGTATATCCTCAAGGTAGAGCACCTGGCAGGGAGGTTGGTCCCTCGGGGGAGGGTACTAGCTCGAATGTTTTTGAGAAGGCTCAAATGCTATGGAGGCTCGCGTTTCCGAGTTGATAGAGTAGGTGGCTGCTCTGGAGGTCATAGCTCGAGTGTTAGAGGATGCATGGGGTCGAGTGGACCACTTGACCTTAGGGATTCCTATTCGATTCTTTGTCGATGACCTTGATGATGCATGGTTAGAGACATTGATGGCCCATGAGAGGGGCTATCAATCGACTTTAGGTCATTTGGCGATCTCCGTTTTGACGGTGGCTCTAGTGTTGGTACTAGGAGTGGTTGTGGGTCCAGGTGCCCTACCTAGGGGAGCACCACCCTAGAGTCTGTATTGTACACAAAAAAATCACCCATTATGAGTATGCTTACATTATTTTTGTTGACTTTTATATTTATATCTTTTGGGCTGACTTATGGGTCAGAGACACTATTTTTTGTACTTTGACACATATATTTTTTGGTATATATGAGAGAACTGTTTTTTTGTGGCTCTACATGTTGTACCCCATGTTTTTTCTTATGGATTATGCTATGTTGATGGACATCTATCTTTTATATGTTTTTATGTATGATGGTTTACCCAAGATACATTCTCGTTTAGAATATTGCTAGCTATGCGATCAGCCTTTTTTTCTTATATTGTGGTACATGTGTGAATGTAATGTGATCAAACTTTCAGCTTAATATTTTTTCACGCAAGTATTTTCTAAATGGATGTGAATCCAATATCTCAAATGATGGGTTTAACTATGACACCACTAACTAGGAATCGAGGTAGATATGCATATGGCATATGCCCTAATTGAGGGTGTCACACATAAGTCCGATGACAGTGTCATATTCTGCCTGATTTTTTTCGTAGAAATGATGCATAGACAATTGGTGCAGTATGGTGATCAGTGAGGGTGGTAGATGACCCACGTGGCTACTCCTAAAATTTGAGACCATTATGATTCTCCCTCGTCAAATCCAAAGTAATGGCTAGGTTGATAATTCATTTTGACACTAGTGCATATTTAGTGACAAGTATTTCAGTCAAAAATTTAAATTTTTTGGTCTGTGTGCTTTGAATCTAGGGGTGGGCTTTCTTGGCCCTTATGGGTAAAATTTATTGAGGTAAAGGCCAATGATGGAGTTTCTAAGGTATGTTCTGTCCGAATATTTCAAGATGTATTCTCCCTTGTGGAGACAATGTTTTATGATGTAGGGTCCTTTCCACAAAGTTTCAAACTTCCTTGGCCCTAGGGCTTCTTTTGAGACATCATAGTGAGGGACTAAATCTCCATCAGTGAATTAACGAGGGTTGATATGGTGGTAAAATGATGCTTCTACCCATCTCCTGTGGGCCTCATTGTGTTTCAGCGACTGTCGTCGAGATTCTTCGATTAACTCTAGTTGTAATAAAAGTTGTTCTAGAGGTTGGGTATCATCGAGGAGTTCAATGATGGTATGTAAATTCAGGATCTTGTGGATATCAATGAAAAATCATATGGTGCGCTATATTTTCATGACATGAACATGGTTGGAAACCTAAGACATGCGAGCAGCCTGAGTCTTATTTTCAATACATGACGATATGAATCGTATATGGTGTTTCATGTTGTCTACGTTTGGTGGTGGAAGAATTTCCATGATGGGAGCTTGCTTAAGCGCAAGGCTAGATCCCTTCTTCGGATGGGCACTTTCCGAGAGGTATAAGTTGTGCCTGGTACAGAGGCACCCGAATGTTTCCATTAGCGGGAATGCCTCTAGTTCATGGTTATGGTGAGTGAAAATGGTGTATGGTACCATTGTGCCAACTAAGTAGATTTTGTGGGAATCAACAACACTCTTTGTCCCATAAGTGGACACTTGGAAGGGATCAGGTGTAGAGGAGGATGCCCTTTGCTTCCATTTCTGAGTTTTTGGCTTGGTCATGTCTAGCTCTCTTAGGGGGTGCAGGCTTAATGCCACTCTTGCTGCTCTAACGTTTAAGAAATGATCACATTTTATTGTATGATGAAAGTGTGAAAAAATCCAGAAATAGTTGTGCGTGATCTTCTCTTGGTTTGGGAGATTTTTTTGTAGGAGAGAAGGGACTATGCGAATTTTTTTTGCGAAGTGCTTCAGTTCTTTATGTTGATTGAACTGATGGCCCATCATGTCACATAATCATCATGTTATCCTAGGTTGAACCTAGGTCATGCCTGGTTGGCGTGCCCTCCTAACATGCCCCATATGCTACAATGGGTATGGAGTAAAATCCCTGGGGTCGTTCTGCCTTACATGTTGGTTATTAGGTTTTGGGTTGATAAGGTCTTGAAATTTTACCTCTAATATATGTATCATGTCGATTAGAGGACATAATCATGGGATATAGGTATAGAACTACTCATGGTGATTTCCCCGACACACTAGGAAAGACATCCTATAAATGGGGTTTCTATCCTGCTCGCTTGATGGTGTGAAGGGGTACCAGTGGCATAGTGCTTCCAAGTCATGGAAAGTGGTAAAGAAATGATCGGGTGTGCTACATAATGCACATGTTGGTATCCTTTGTGGAGGGAGGTGGTGGGTGACTACAGGTTCCCCAAATGACCGCTTTTCAGCTGACAGGAAGAGGATGGATCTACTGATCACATCTTCTTAAGTTTTCAGGTTGTTCATGGATTCAGAGTCAGAGACGTCTTCTTGAGAGAGGTAGAATATGGCTGAACAATACTAGGTAGAGTTGTATGAAATCTAGGGATATAGTGACAATGGCATAAAGGATGATGGTGACCGCATATTTGACATGAATACTAGATGTCTTGGTCAGTGCGGTATACTACAATGACCAGATACCATTGCTGTAACATTTCTAGGGCTTGGAAATTGGTGATGAAATGATCGCATTCATCACAGAGTACACAACACTCGATAGGAGGAGGGGGAATGGCTGGGAGTCTTTCAGGTGACTGGCTTTCCTTCTGTAGGTATGAAATGATGTGAGGTTCATCTCCAGCTGACAAGGTGGAGGGATCCTCTTGATAACATTTCTCTATGGCATGTAAGGCATCCATATATTGCATAATTTATGGGAAATTATGGGTATAGTGACCATAGGTGCCGCAAATAGCACATGCATGGTTGGTATGCAATTCCTTTCCTTCATTTTTGGTGGTAGGTTCCTTTTTACGGGAGCCCGTTGTCATGATGTCTACTCTAGAGCTAAGGAGTGGTCTTAATTTATCCAGCTCTAGGCAGATGTGGGTAGGGTGGCCTACTACATTGCATATGGCACAGGGTGGTGATTCCTGGTGTGTTATGGGATCCTTTACCTTCTTTCCTCTTTTATTGTTTTTCTTGGTTGTAAGCTTCAGTTTCGTGGTAGTATTTTCCTGTGTAGGGATGTTTGCAACAGTCTCCTAAATAGGTGGGGCCTCCTCAGGAATGAGGAGGATTCACCCTATAGAGGTGATGTGCGTGGCTCCCGTCCTAGTAGGTGGGAACAGGTACCAAACTACGATTTCAAAAGATACGTTTGGTAACACCATGATGGCCAAGACCTGTTGGGATAAAAAAGTAGCTTGAGGGGTTATAGAAAAGAAGTTTGGGAGATGACGTAAACTAGAGAGGCTATCGTGGCTAAAGAACTAGTGTCATTACTACTAATCCTTGTGTCTTGATTAGCTTCAGTGCTTGATGTGGACATCATGCACACTGGGGCTTCTATGACAATCAGTGATGACTCAAGTATAATAGGGGGATATCCTAGGAATCACCCTATGATGGATGATGGTTTGAACTAGATGGGGCCATATTATTGTTACCATGTAAGCATGTCGGTAAATGTGTCTACATAGGGTAGAATGACATCGGTATTTGTTAGGGGTAGGTTTTTGTTGTATGTTAATTTTTTGACAGTAATGATGTGAACCTCATGGGGGAACATCATAGTTTGGAAGCTGGAGGAGACTATGGTTGTCATGGTGTACATATAACTCCATCGAAGGAGTATATTTTAATCCAGTTGAGCATCCAAGACTTTGATGTCTATACGGATTGTCTTGATGGCTAAGCAGATCGAGACATTTTGGTAGAGGCCAATAGGAGCTGAAGGATGTCCATCATATTGTCTAAGTGTGATATCCGATGGCTTTAGTTCGGGAGATCCTAACATCCTCTAGTTGTTCTTAGACATGATGCATGTGGATTCACCATCGTCAATGATACTTCGGTGAATGGTGATGTTTTGAATTAACACATGTATATGGAACGTTACCATCGAAGGAAGCCTAGGGGTGGCTTTATCTAAATCGAAATCCATTAGGCACGAATCGGTAGGGTCGATGGCACCTAATGCAGAAAGAAAGCCTTTCCTTTCCTTTGAGCATGATTTTAATACCTCAAAATTTCACATGGAGGCATGAGATTAGGCTAAATTTTCCAAACTAATATAGTTATCGGTCTCATTGGAATGGTTTCCGGCCTGCCCTGTTCGTCCCTTAGCCATATTTGGAAAAGGTTCAATAGGCATATTTGATATGGTCAAAGGTGTTTTTGGTGCACTTGTGATAGCCCCTGATGGATTGGTGTCTGGTGGGGTATCATAGTTCATGTTTCATGTCTAAAAAAAAATCTCTTCACCAGTCATGTAGATTTCATGGCTGCTTTTTTCGAAATCGTTGGGAGTTGTTTGTTGTTGCTGGGTGCTAACTATCCCTTGATGGGCGAAAGGCTCTTGCATGATGACTGGCTGTTGTGAGGATCCCCCTTATCTACAGTTACCTTTAAGCTTCTTCAGCTCACGAAGGTCGAGACATTGGTGAGTGTAATGGATGTACTCACCACATATTGAACAAGAGTGGTTTGTCTGAATATTTTCGCTCTTTTTCTGACCTTGGGGGCTGCTAGGCTCCTAGTTTTGATTTCGGTTGGAATTACCTCAAGCCTGAGATCGTGAAGGGAATTTTTGGTTGTCGCCCCCTATCCAGAATTCCCCTTTACTTTTTTTTTCCTTTTTTCCTTGCCTCATTAGGAGTGTAGTTCGGACTCTCTTGATTGTATGGTTGGCATGGTTGTGGTTGGGAAGGTTGCAAAAAGTTAACCTGTGCATTATTCTGCATGGGTAGGTTTTGTGCTAGCGACTGGGCATATTGCAGTCCCTTTCCCTAGTTTATGAATGGCCAGTGAGGGCGATTTCTTCCGTCAGCGTGTCTAGTTGCGTACTGGGTTCCCTGAGACAAAGGATATGGAACTCCTTGCTAATGGTGGCACGATGATACCTTATTAGTCATGTTTTCCGAAGGTGCATGATGACTCTGATAACTGGGTTGTGGTATGTTCTAGGTAGAATCATATGAGTAACTAGCGTATTGAACACTACTGCTTAGGTGATTTTGGGTTAATGACCCGAGCAAACCATCTGCAGAGTTCGACGCGACTGGAAATTCTTTGTAAGTTTGCAAGCGTAGGGTGTAAGGTAGGATATTGTAAATGTATCATGACTATGTATAGATCAGCTCAAGCTATTGGGCCTTCCTAATGGTGTCCTCTTTGGATATGGGGTTTTATGTTTCCACATCCTTTGAAATCTCTGCGGTGATAGTTTTCAGGAATAGGTATAAAAAAACTCGATCGTCAAGTTTGGCTTTCCATAAACCATGATGCCACCGCCATTCATGGAGATGGGCCGAGATATGGACGATGGGTGTTTCCCTAAAGTCGGTCAGTAATTCCATTCTGGAATATTGGTGGATGGGTAACTGAAAATAGGTCAAGAATGTAGTAGCAAGGGCACGAAAAGTTTGATGTGTAGTAGATGATTGCTCCACATACCATTTCACGGCTATTCTGGTTAGGGTGCGTTGAAATAGTCTCAGTCGAATAGTATCGTCAATGATGTTTTTCGACGAACACCATAGGTGAAAATTGATAACATGATTTCTTGGGTCTTCTGCTTGCTTCCATTCGAACTTTAGAATGTCCGAAGGGAGCTTCATGGGCCTGGGTGGCCATGTAGGGTTGTGTACAATATGGTCATTTTTTAGATTGGTTAAATCTAGTAAGTTTAATGAAGCTAAGAAAGGTGACTATGAATTTGTAGAAATTTCACCCTATGAAGTTAGAGTGTTCAGGTTAGGTATAGGGTTTGTCTCCGACGTACTTGGTTATGAATTCCCTTGGCTTCCCGAATGGGTAGTGCTCCTCTGCCCCTAAGGGTTATGGGAGGAATGATATATGGTGACCCTGTGGGGGTGTTCCCTAGTGTGGGGTTGGGTGATCGACGAGGGTTCCCAACTAATGATGCCCCAATAAAGGATCAACCAATAAGGGTTGTAGTGTTCTATCTTTCATGCCTAAATGGTGAAATACCTGGAACCTCTCTCGATAATGGAGGAGTTCCAAAAGAAGTCTCAATTAATGAGGTCTCATTGGGTCCATTTTGGCATTGGCTAGCTATGGTTTTTCAAATATTTGAGAGGATAGAGAATATAATCAAAGAAAAAAACCCAATTGCATACATAAAACAAAGAAAAAATGAAATACCTTTAGATTAATCCTATGTGACGAGTCAATAAAAAAATATAGTTTTGTTGTTTTTGTGTGTGATTCTCAAATCTTAGAAGACCTAATCGTCCTCACATGCTCAAATGTAACTGGGCCTTGAGAATATATCTTGTGAATACTAGCACAATGTCCTGAAAGAACTGTCGACGCCCCTAGTCAATCGAAGAAAATAGACCAAGGTAAGGGTAGAGGATGTAGTGCTGCCTGCACCATCACCTATATGGAAAGATGCCCTAGTTTTGGCCACTAAGTATTTTCATCCCACATGAGCATTCTAGTCTTGAGATTCTCGGTAATTCAGCTACCAGCACTGAGTATTAGATGCATCAGGTAGCCTTGAATAATACAGTGCGCACTGGGCTTAAGCTTAACCCCCTCTGAATCGGGCCTTTGTGCCGCTCGGGTTTTCTTTGTTGTGGGAAGATAGATAGATTTAAAATGTCCCTAAAAATTCAACTTCTATGTTTAATGTGAACTGACCAAGGCATATTATTGGATGTGTACCCCCTTGGTCCTAACTTAATTATAAATTCTCGTGTGGCCCCTGTGGAGAGAGTTTAATGAGTTTAGTTAAGTTAGTTCTAGGTGGCTTTGATTCACCAAAGGTGTGAATTTGTGTGAGAAAGAGGTGAACAATCACATAGTTTTAGCATGTGGATATTTGGTGATCCTTTTCAAAATCCCCTATTAAACTATGTTTAGTTGTTCCTTGCCCAAAAGAAAAAGATGTGTAGATATGGGCTGCTTGAAATTTTTCCTAGTTAATCTAAATGATCAACTATAGGGAAATGGTAAATTATTAGCATAGAGTGTTCATATGCTTTCCTAGGATCACCCAAGGGTCCAAAGGTAGTAAAGATTACTTTTTCTCTAAGGATAATTAAATCCTAGTCCTGAATCCTAGTGCCAAAAATGGAACTAAAAGTAATGACTTTAAACTAGGAAAAAGAAAAATATTTAGCGAAGCATGTGTGGACTAGGGAAAATTACTTTGGCTAATAACCTATGTGTTTTTTGGTGTCTAAATTCACAAAACATAAATTATTACAGAATGCAAGTTAATTTCCCCTTACTTAAACTATGTGTTCACTTTGTGAAAATAAACTTGAAATTTTAAAACCAACACCTAAACTACTCAAATGCAGCCAAGAGTGAGTTTTAACAAGTCATGGGAAACCTCACACAATGCTGGCAGATTTTTGATGGGTTTCAAGTCACTTTACAAACAGAAAATGAAGGGAAATAGCAAAATTTTCTACCTCTAGTTTCTGTGCACAAAAGGCTCACACAGGCGCGAAGTCTACGTGTAGGTCACCACTAAATGCGCATGATCAGGTGCATCTATCTTGCAATATTTTTTTTGGGGCTTCTAAGCTTCGGCCTCTGATTGACGGTGAACAGGTAGAGAAGAAGAGAAAATGGGTTGTTGAAGCCAAAATTTAGAGCAAAGAAAGAGGTCTCTGCAAAAGGCACAACTACATTAACTAAGAAGTAAAATAAGTGGAGTCGCTAATCCTGTGTTGGTGGATTTGGTGCCCGAGTGTACCAATCCACACTTTATTAAGAGGAGTGGTTGTTTCCTCTTATGTTCTTGGTCACAAGAAGATAAACAAGGGATTCAACAAGTTAGTGAACATGCCAAAACATAAAACATACTAAATAAGAAAATAGCATGCATATATAGAGAGAAAATAAAAACTAAACTAAAACACATAGTACAAAAGCTCTAAATAGAGTCAAATAACACAATAATCCAAACAGTGGCACTTATATCCCATCTTATTGAGTGTTATTGGGAATAAAGGATGAAATTTTTACCCACTTGCCAAGGGGCCCTTAGCACTAGGGAGTTATAAGACCTGATGCAAGGATGTATTTACCTCCGAGCTACCTTGGCGCAAAGTCCCTCTCTCTACTCTGAAGGATTGGAGTTTTTGGATGGAAAACAACTGAATCCCCTCTATCTCTATTCTGGATCACACACTATTGGATTTCTTGAGGGAATTCTGGCCAACATAACAATGTGTTGTCCCTTTTTTCATCTCTTGGTGGTGTTTTATAGAAGAATTCAAACTCTCCTTCCCTTTGTTGGTACATTAATGGATGGTGACCCAAGAGAGGAGGGTCATTCCATTGTGTGCCACATTATTCCATTGGGTGCTATCCTTAGGTGGCCTCATGTGTGGGATCAATTTCTTGGAGTGTGCCTTGTGGTCTTGGAAAGTGACTTCCGCCACTCTCAAGACTATGTGGATTTTTAAGAGAAAATTGTGCAAAGGAAAGCCTATCAAAGAAAAATGTGCACAGAGGTGCATTCTGCTATGGTCTTGAGTGTGCAATTTTATTTTCTTCTGGACCTTAGAGTTTTTTAAATTCTTTAGATCCTCTAATGTGCCTGATCCCTATAAATCCTTCTACCTGAGATTTAATAATGTCATCTTTTCTTGTCCTACTTTCTAGTGATAAAAATCATGTAGATAAGTTATGTGCAACAATATGCAACAAAAATATATTTTTCTTCTACAGTAGATAAGGGAATTGATCTTTGTTCTTGTTGAACCATGACACCAGTTGGGACCCCAAGGAAAATGCAGCTCGACTAGTTTTTTTTTGGTCATCAACATCTCCTCCCTTTTCTGCATATGTGTAAGCATGAAGAGCGAGATCTACATATTTGGGATACCGTAAACCAAATTCTTGAGTTCCTTGAAGATATTTGAATATTATCCTAACTTCCTGAAGATGATTTCCCTATGGAGTTTCTTGGAATTATCCAACAATCCTAACTACATGCATGATATTTGGTCTAGTACCTGTTAGATTAAGTAAGCTTCCCATCATATATATGTATTCTAGTTTATTAACTACGGGAGGTTCATCATGTGAGATTATACTACATCCTGTCATCAATAGAGTGCATACAGTTTTTAATTCTTCAATCCCATATTTATTCAGAATATGTTTGAGATATTTTATTTTTGAGATAAGGATGCCATCCTTTGGTTGTTTTACTTGTAAACCAAGAAAGTATGTTAGCTCCCCAAGTAAAGACATTTGAAATTATTGTTACATAAAAAAATAAAACCATTTCCTCATAGATTCTCCATCGCTACCAAATATTATATCATATACATAAACAAAAACTATTATCCGTTTATCATCATCCATTTCTATGTACAGGTTGTTATCCACAGACCCCTTTCTGAAACCTTGTTATTAAAGATACTTGTAAAAATGATAATACCATGCACGAAGGGCTTGTTTTAGCCCATATAAAGCCTTATTCAGTTTGAAAACAATTTTTTGAACATTTCCTACAAATGAACCCTACTACTTGTTTATTATTGTAATATCCCCAAATCGGGAAAATCAACAATATTGGGAATATCTTATCATAACCCAAGATTTGAGATCCAGCAATACATGAACATAAAATGGAAAGTAGTAGAGAAAAAAATCATACCAAGATGTATGCAAACCATGGAGCCCTTTTTATTATGTAAATCAGCGGGAAACATGTACAATATAACTAAAATAATTAAGGCAAACAAGCCTCCCATGAATACATATGCCAAAAGTGGAATGATGCTCTATTGCAGAGTGCTCACGAACATGTACAATGTAGTAATACATGGTACATTACTACATGGAGATGTTAAATAACACAAATATGAAAATATATCGCCCATACAACATTGGGAGAGAAGATCTAAGCTCCCAAACATAATTTCTAGTCAATCCTGGAAGGATTGGTTGAAATATGCAAAACTGCAAAATGCCACTGTTGCAGGGCTAAGTAGTAGCTTCAACTCTAGAACTAGATGGAAATGGCTGTAGATGATGCAAAATATGAACAAACCTCATCCAATGGATCTTCCAAGTGAAATTTTTATCCTAACACTGAAGATCTCTCCCTCCAAACAAACACTGCAACCCTCACTGCAAATGCTCACTGAAAATAACACAGTCAAAGAGAGATACTGCACTATAGATGATGGGAAATGGCTGGCCTAATGAAAAATATGGTTATATAAGCTCATATTCTTCCTTACTGATCCTCCAAAGGAAAGAAGGCTTCCTCTGAAAAATAGGCTCCTGAAGTGGTGTTGAGTAACCTCCATTACAACACCCTCCAACACAACCCAGCTCTAAATAAAAACTGTGTTGTAGCTGAAGGAGGATGCTTGGCCTGAAGCATGAATATGGAGAAATGAAGATAAATCTCGCTCAAGATTCCTCTCTTCAAATTATAAGGAATTCCTAAACATGAATTCCTTGTGCTAAGCAGCACTACAACTCTTCTAAACAACAAGAGAATGCAAAATACTCTTCCAAACCATAAAATCAATAATCTATAACATGAATAACAATGGTTGGCTTGCCCTCATTTTAAAAAAGTGAAATCCTTTTCAACATGGGTCCCACTCATTAGGGTTTCCTCCACCATGGAATATTCCTCCCATTCACATTGCGCTGCCTCCCAAAGTGATCTCCACCTCTTATCCCAACGCTATTGACTTGGTCAAAATTGACCTTGTCCACACGAAAATGTCCCCTTTCACACATGAGGGTGTGAAATCCAGCTCCTATGATGATCCTTTTCATAATATGAGGGATTTTATTCATATTTTTAATACGAATGGACCTCGTTACCGATTTATTCAAGTCCTAGGTGATAAATGCAAAAATCAATATTCCAATTAGCTGCATGCTAATTTAGGAATATTACAGTCCTCCCCTCCAAAATGTTTTTTGTCCTCAAGAAACTTCAAGGATAGAACTGAGAATTCTTCCCTCCTCCTATTTTAGCATACACATATGATGGACTCCTCCAAGGAATAAGATGTTATCTCATCAACAAGTCTCCACAATGCTTCTCCCAACCGTGTAAGTTAGCTATAAAGCTATCATCATAAAAAGGTGAAATACTCAAGAAGGTAACAAAGTGTTGTGTAGAGGTCCCTTTCAGGCATGGGATCTGAAGTGCATGGGGAATCATCATTCCTATGTGGGTCCACCATCCCCAAGAAATAATCCATTCAAAGTGAGTTACCTCCCAACATGGCAACTCATGAAAATCTTCCTCCACCTTGAGCTTTGGCAATGTAGGTGGGCTGAAAATCAGATCATGGTAGACATCATTGCCTACCCCATGATGTCCTCCTCGCCACTTATGATAAGTGTATAGTATCTATTGTTCTTGGGCTAAAAAATTGTTGCCTCCAAGTGGAAAGAAGAAAAATGGATCTCCAAAGATCTTCCATCCAACGTTGTGAATCATGCTGGCCCAAATTGTTTCACATATGATGAATAGGAATTCATTATCATAGGACATCCAAGTGAGAGGAATACTAAAATTTTCATGTAAATTTGAACGGTACCAACAGTCTCCCAAGTGGTCACAACGCAGGTTTCCTAACTGTTGTTGCACAACATGACATGGCGACTCATACCCCCAATGAAGTGTGGGAGTCATAGCCCAAGTGCTCAAATCAATCTTATGGCCCACCTCATCAAGAGACAAGTGTTGTGTCGTGGTGGCCATACCATCTCCCATGCTCCCCTTAGAACATGTAGTGCAAAAAATTCGAGAATCCTCTTCCCCAAAGGACACATCCAACCAATGTGTCTCTCTCCTAATCATGCTCCTAATAGAAATAAAAGTAATAGCAACATAGGGAACCATGATGAGAACCATACTTGCTACCATATGTAGCAAGGGAGAAGGACAATGGTCCCTCAGATGTAACCAATGCAGTTTGACCCTCAACTGAAATAGAGAGTGGAAAAAAGTGTGGTTTCTCAAGCATTTTCTTGCTGCCCCACTCTCCTCATATGTTTGGAGAAATTGAATGATGTATGGTGCAAAGTGAGCATGTTCTCCATAATACATCTCCTCCCCAAGTCCTCCTAGGGAGTGGCCATTAATACTGCTCATGGCCTGAAGTAGACCATGAAGTCTAGAATAAAGAATGCTCCTCCTTGGAGCAACATCCTGCACATATATGGTTAAGGGATGAATATATAAATTATACAAATCATTATGCAAACAAAAAATACCCTTACCATATGTCTTGCTCATGCAAATGGAGTGGCTCATAGATGAGTTCCCTCTCATCCTCAAAAATAAAAGACGTGGTTGTGTTAACTCTTCCAAAGAGTCATGTATCTCCTCCATCTCTACATAATCCATGCATCTCCTCATATGATGATATATCTCCTCCTCAAATCCTTCCCAAAAATACCCCTCCATGATGGAGAGGTATGATCTCTTAGAATAAGTGTGGCTGAAAAGGAAATCCTAAAGAGTTGTGTGTAGTAAATTCTCCTTGAGCTTGGAAGCTATAGATAAGAATATCCTACCATGATAGTAGATGACCCCATCTCTAATTGAATATACCTCCTCATGCAACTGGTCATCCAATATTATACAAGTGAAAATATCCTTGGAATATTCTGCCAAGAGCTGGGAATTCCAATATGGATCTATCCTCCATAGTGACAACACTGATGATCTGTCATGAAAAATATCTATCATATGGTTGTCCTCTTCTTTGAAATGTCCCATGCCAAATATGAAAGTTGGAAGGCTGCTCTCCTTCCCATGCTACTCCTACCATAGCGCAGAATCTGAAATGAGAGTGGGTAAAGATAATGTTGACAGAATGCCTCTCTCCTCCTTGAGTCTACCCCAAACTCCCAGTTTTGTACCAAGCTCTCCCAAGGTCCCCACTCCTTTGAAATCAATGAGTGGTGCCTCAAAATGTGAAGCATCCATCCTCCTTTGCTGATCTAGTGGCATCCTCGATGAAATTCCTCCATACAATGAGACAACAAGATCAAGAGTAAACTAGATATATGAATGGATAGATTTGTCCCTACCCTCACTGCTCAATCCAATCTCCCTCTTAGGTGCATCACACTCATGAAATGGATAGGGGTGTGTGCTCCTCATCACATGATGTTGATCATCCTCCCTATCTCCTCCTTTTATCTCCATAGTTCCATACCCTATCATCAATGGTACATGTAGATCATGAGTTGTGCCTTGATCTCCACATATGAGATCCTAGGGAATTATTTACAATGATACAAGAACCCCTCTAGTTGGAGCATGAGCTCCCTCTCCCTCTGCATGAGGTACTAGATGAACTCTAGATATGAAACTGATGTTGCCCTCATCCTTATCAATGTGTATGGGCAACCTCCCAATAATTTGATCCTCTTTAAAAAAAAATATCTCCATACCCTCTTGTTCAAGATCATGAGATAGAGGTCTTGCCTCCAACAAGGTATGATGCAAGATATCAGCCTCATCCATGGTTTTCTAAAGTGGAGTTGAGTTTATAGTTTTCTCCATCACATGCAATGTTTTTGTTTGTTTAGATTTGTTTAGCTCCTCCACATGTGTTTTAGAAATTTTTCCATAAAATCTCTCCACTAGTGCCTTAGTGAACCTTTCATAAGAAGAATTATTTACATTATTTAAAAAAAAAGACTCAAATAAGCACTGCAACTTTGGTAGCTTCATCTTCATAAATTTGGTGCTGTTGCAAATAGGTGTCTAGCTCTCCCACCCAAGCTCTGGCTGAACATGTAGGTGAACCATCAAAAGTAGATATAAGAAATATATCCTTATCATGCTGCTTGCTTCTCTCCACCTTGATCTTTTAAAATTCTAGAAAAGTGATGTGATCTCTAAACTTCTGAGTTTGAGACTCATACTCTTGAAGAAAATCACTAAGAGTTTCCCCCCTAGTCATTCCCTCGTCTTCCATCTCTCTCATGGAAAATCTGGGTATATTACTGCATTGTGCATCATAGTGTGTGCCTTCATGCTCATAGTCATCATATGAAAATATATATTTTTCTTTAGAATCAAACCCTCTTGGATATTCTCTACACATCACCTTCCTCATCTTCTTCAGATATTCATGAATGCTTTGCAAGGTGTGATACAAAAACTTTGGAAGTTTCTCCTCCTTCCTTCCAAAGAATGGAGTCTTCTTCTTCTCTCTTCTATTCATATTTTGTTCTTCTTGTCTTATTTGTAGCATTTTGGCTGATATCCAGAGGTTGAGCCAAGATTGTGCTTTGATACCACTATAATATCCACAAATAGGGAAAATCAGCAATATTGGGAATATATTATAATATCCAAAGATTGGATATCCAACAATGCATGAACATAAAATGAAAAATAACAGTGAACAAAGTCATAGAAAAATGTATGGAAACCATGGAGCCATTTTATTATATAAATCAGAAGCAAACATGTACAATAAAACTCAAATAATTAAGGCAAACAAGCCTCCCATGAATACATATTCCAAAAGTGGAATGCTACTATATTGCAGAGTGCTCATGAACATGTAAAATGTAGTCATAGACGGTACACTGCTACATGGAGATGTGAAATAACACAAATCTGCAAATGGATGGCCCATACAACATCGGAAGAGAAGATCTAAGCTCCCAAACACAATTTCTAGTCAATCCTCGAAGGATCGGCTGAAATATGCAAAACTGCAAAATGCCGGAGTTGTAGGGCTGAGTAATAGTTGCAACTATAGAACTGGATGGAGATGGCTGTAGATGTTACACAAGTTGAAAAAACCTCCTCCAATGGATCTTCTAAGTGAATGGCTGATCCTAACACTGAAGATCTCCCCCTCCAAACAAACACTGCAACCCTCACTACAAATTCTCACTGAAAATAACACAGTCAAGGAGAGGGATTGTGTTGTAGATCATGGGAAATGGTTGGCCTAATGCCAAATATGGTGATATCAGCTTAGATGCTTCCTTACTAATCCTCCAAAGGAAATAGGACTTCCTCCTCTGAAAAATAAGCTCCGGAAGTTGTCTTGAGTAACCTGCATTGCAACACCCTACAACAAAACCAAGCTCTAAAGAGAAACTATGTTGTAGCTGAAGGAGGATGCTTGGCCTGAAGCCTGAATGTGGAGAAATGAAGAGAAAGCTCCGTCAAGAGGCCTCTCTTGAAAGGATAAGGAATTCCTAAACAAGAATGATTTATGCTAAACAGCACTGTAACTCTGCTAAACAACAAGAGAATGAAAAATAGTCTTCCAGACCATAAAATCAATAATCTATAACATGAATAACAATGGCTGCCTTGCCTCCCTTTTAAACAAGTGAAAGCCCTTTCACCATGGGTCCCACTCATTAGGGTTTCCCCCACTAAGGAATCTTCCTCCCATTCACACTGCACTACCTCCTAAAGTGATCTCCACCTCTTATCCCAGCACTGTTGACTTGGTCAAACTTGACCTTGTCCACATGAAAATGTCCCCTTTCACACATGAAGGTGTGAAATCCAGCTCCTATGATGATCATTTTCATACTATGAGGGATTTTATTCATATTTTTAATATGCATGGGCCTCCTTACCCATTTATTCTATTAGGTCCATATATTACCAATATAGTCCCTTATTATTGTTAGTGTAACCCCCTTATTGTTATTATTGTACCCTTGTAACCCCCATATTGTTATTATTGTGCCCTTAAATTATTATTTTTAGGTCGGTTAGGATTACATTGTGGCCCCACTAGGATTACATTGTGGCCCTATGGACTCCTATATATAGAAAGGAGGTTTTGTAATTTGTATCATCCAAGAATTGTTCGTTCATGTAATGTATTGGAGGTTTCCTCCTCGAAGTGGCTTATTTCTAAGGCATTGATATCTCTTTTCTTCTATTTTTGGAGTTTGTTTCACAACATTTGGTGTCAGAGCTTTAGATTCTAGGGTATCACTGCTCCAAACAGGTCATCATGGCATTCTCGATATAACTTTTTTTCTATGAAGGTTTAGAAGCCAAAAGTTTTAGGGTGCCGAGCCGAAATCCTGAGGAGCTTCATCGCAAAATTTCAGAGCTTCATTTGCAATATTTTGGAGATATGATCTGTGG
Source organism: Pinus albicaulis (assembly GCA_034641835.2). Classification (NCBI taxonomy): domain Eukaryota; kingdom Viridiplantae; phylum Streptophyta; class Pinopsida; order Pinales; family Pinaceae; genus Pinus; species Pinus albicaulis. Next base: position 698,494,862 of record CM076581.1, read on the forward strand.
AAGGTAGGTCTTTTTGCAGGCTCCTGAATTTCGCTTAAACAGGTCATCGCGACATTTTCGCTATAACTTTCTTTCTTCGAAGGTTCAAAAGCTGAAATTTCAAGTGCACGAAGCAAAGATCCTGAGAAACATTTTCACAAAAGTTCAAATCTTGGTTCACAATATTTTGGGAGATATGATCTGTGGAAGTTAGGTCTTTTTCAGGCTCCTGAATTTCATCTCAAAGAGGTTATCGTGGGAGAACCTACATAAATCTCTCTCTGAGCATCCGATTAGAATGCTGTAAAAAGTGGCCGTAAGTACACAGACTGTGGCTTCTTATCTATCAATTTTAGATCTAAAGGAGGAAACAGTGACACGTGGAAAGTCGTACAAGTTAGCTATACTGAACCAGTCCATAATTGGGTCATTGTGGGAGAGTGGACATAAGTTTTCCTTGAAGAATAAAAATCAGGTCATACCTGTGGCATCCGAAAGAAGATTCAGAGGGTAACTTAAGGGCCAAATTTCAGATATTGAACATCTAAAATAACAGAGATAATTTTGTTTCTATATCGAGCTCCTCAAAATCAAGAAAAAATTGTGTATTTTTTTCAAATTACATAAGTCTTGTTTCAAAAATCAGTTCTAGTTGATTCCAAAGGCTTATTGAGCATATATATCAGTATTGGGTTCTAAAATTCCTCCTAAGAAGAATTCAACCCCCATTAAGTCTTTAGGAGGCTCTACTATGACTCATGAAGACGTAGAAATGCAGAATAAGATATCAAAAGTCCATGAGCAAGTGCACCAAATTTCTCTATCGCAAAGAGCAACAAAAAATGAAATGGAAACTAAGATGGATGGTTTGAAGAAAGGCGTGGAAGGTAAGATGAATAGTTTCGAAGCTAAGATGGATGGCATGCAGGTTGGAATGGAAGCTAAGATGGATGACATGGAAGCTAAGATTGATGAAAAAGTGGAAAACATGAAGAATGATCTAAAAGCAGACATGGAAGGTTTGACAAAGTTTAAACAACAAATGTTTCCTAATGGTGAAATGATAGTAGAGGAAACTCGTGATGAGAAAAAAAATAAATGATAATCATGATTTCATAAACTCTAATGTTGGTAGGAAGAACCACCATATTCCAAAGATGGATATGAGGAATTTTGATGGCAAGTTTCCCGTAGCATGGATACTACAGATGGAGAAATATTTTGATATCAATAATGTGAAAAACACACAAAAGGTACGCATTGAAACTTTACATATAGAAAAAAAATACATTTGTATGGTATCGATGGCTTTGATCCCGTAAAAAAACTGTCACTTGGTAAATTTTCACGGAGGAAATGATAGCACATTATGAGGATACAAAGAGAAACACCTTCTTTAGCCAATTGATAAATCTCAAACAAAAGGGTTTAGTGGGGGAGCACATTGAGGACTTCCAAAAATTGAATATAAGGGTAACTGATATTTCGGAGGAACACAAGATTGATCTCTTCATAGTTACTTTAAAGGATAACATCCAACATGTTTTGGAACCTGATTCATTGGAGAAGGCATTCAGGTTGGCAAGAAAATTGAATGTAAAATTTTGGCGACAAGGAAGCCTACCACTCACTTCTATAAAGAGGGAAGCGTTGCTACTCCTAGATTTCAACAACCTGCAAGGTTGACAGCACAAAAATTGGAAGAAAAAAGAGCAAAAGGGCTTTGATACAGTTGTGATAGAAAATACACTAAAGGTCATAAGTGTGCTAAGAAGAAATTATTTTACGTATATTGTGAAGAGGAAGAATAAAATGACCAAGAAGAGGATATACACCAAGAACTAACCCTAGAATAAATGACTCCAACCATATCGTGTAATGCATTGGCAGGAATTACCACTCCTCAAACTCTCAAGATAGAAGGACATATCAAGAAGAAAAAGGTAATAGTGTTGATTGGTTCAGGCAGTACCCATAATTTTATTCATTGTAAGGTAGCCAAGGAATTGAATTTCTTCCTATACCCAGCACCAGAATGTCAAGTGATGGTTGAAAATGGATGAACTATAAATTTCTTTGGAAAATTTCATAATATCAAGCTATCCATGGGGGAATATTTATTGAATAGTCCAATTCTTTCCATCCCAATGGGAGGTGTTGATGTCGTACTAGGAGTACAATGGTTACAATCTTTGGGGACGGTAGCTTTAAATTTTCAAGAAATTTTCTTGAAATTTTTTCAGAAGGAAAGGAAGTCGAATTACGGGGCATCACAGGGAAGCCAGGAAAGATAATAAGATCTAATGTCATGATAAAGCTTCTGAAGAAATAACAATGAGGCGTAATTGCATAATTATGCTCACTAGAAGTCCCAACATCAAAATCATCTATTTCTCCAGATCTACAACGAGTCTTGGAAAATCATTTCAATGTGTTTGATACTCCCAAAGGACTCCCACCTATTCATCATCATGATCATGCTATTCATTTGATTCCAGGAACTATTCCTCCAAACATCCGACCTTACAGATATCCTTATGTCCAAAACAGTGAAATTGAATGTATGATTACAGAAATGTTAGAGTCTGGTATAATTCAACCTAGTCAAAGTTCTTTCTCTGCTCCTGTAGTATTGGTACACAAGAAGGATGGATCATGGCGCATGTGTCCCAATTATGGGGAGCTCAATAAGCTCACCATCAAAGATAAATTTCCCATTCATGTGATTGAAGAATTATTGGATTAATTACATGGAGCAATTTATTTTACCAAGTTGGATCTCCGTTTAGGATATCATCAAATTAGAATGAAGACTGAAGATATTCCGAAAACAACATTTCGAAATCATGCGGGTCATTATGAATTTTTGGTCATGCCTTTTGGCCTTACCAATGCACCTTCTACATTTCAAAGGTTGATGAATTCCATTTTCAAACCTTTCCTTAGAAATTTTGTGTTAATATTTTTTAATGATATACTAATCAACAGAAGGTCTAGGAAGGTTCATGTTCAACATGTTGACAGGGTGCTCAAACTATTGCAGGAGAAAGAATTATATGCAAAAACATCCAAATGTTTCTTTGGAGTACAAGAGATTGAATATCTAGGTCATATTGTATCTCACGAGGGTGTTAAGGTGGACACTAACAAAATTAAAGCCATTAAGGAATGGAAATTCCCCACAACCATAAAGAAGTTGCGAGGATTTCTCAGGTTAAAAGGGTATTATCGCAAGTTTTTTAAGAATTATGGGAGAATAGCAGCACCTCTAACAACATTATTGAAGAAAGATGCATTTGCATGGACTCCTGAAGCAACTAAGGCCTTTGAACATCTTAAAGAGGCAAAGTGCTAGCACTGGTCTTAGCTACGCCACACTTCACAAAAACCTTTATTATGGAATGTGATGCCTCGGGAAATGGAATTGGTGTTGTTTTAATGCAAGAAGGAAGACCCGTTTCTTTTGAAAGTCATCTAATCAAAGGAAAGTATTTACAGAAACCTATTTATGAGAAGGAAATATTAGCAATACTGCATGCACTAAAGAAATGGAGAACTTACCTAATGGGAAGACACTTCAAGGTAAAAACTGATCATGATAGTCTTAAACACTTTTTGGAACAAAGACTATCTTCAGAAGAGCAGCAAAATGGGTCACAAAGATGTTGGGTTATGACTTTGAAATAATCTACAAAAAAGGAAAGCTTAATGTTGTTGCAGATGCACTCTCAAGAAAGAATGAAGAGGTGGAAGCTTTGCTTTGTGCCATTTCTATTATCCAACCAGATTGGATAACCGAAGCAAGAGATGAATGGAAGAAGGACAAAGATGTATGGACACTCATTCAAAAGTTGCAGCAAGATCCTAGTACATCCGATACATTTAGTTGGAAAAATGATTCCTTATGGTACAAAGATCGCTTATATCTTTGTAAGAATTCCCAACTAAAACAAAAGATTCTTCTGGAATTGCACACTTCTCCTTTAGGAGGACGCTCAGGATTTTTAAAAACTTACCACAGGGTGAAGAAAGAATTTTTTTGGGATGGCCTTAAATCTGATATTCGAAAGTTTGTGGCGGAATGTTTGGTTTGCCAGCAGAATAAAGTGGAAACAATTAAGACCCCAGGACTTCTACAACCTTTATCCATCCCAAGTCAACGTTGGGAGGAGATTTCAATGGATTTTATCACAGGTTTACCTAAGTCCGAAGGAAAGAGTGTCATCATGGTGGTAGTTGATAGACTTACCAAGTATGCACACTTTTGTGCATTATCTCATCCATTTAAAGCAAATATAGTTGCTACTACATTTATGGACACAATTCAAAAGCTACATGGAAACCCAAGGGTTATTGTGAGTGACAGAGATCCCATTTTTACTGGAAATTTTTGGATGGAGTTATTTTCTTTTTTGGGTACTCAATTAGCTCATAGCTCATCTTATCATCCTCAATCCTATGGTCAAACTGATATAGTAAATAAATTTTTGGAAGGATATCTTCGTTGTTTTGTATCTAATAAACAAACACAATGGGTCAAGTGGTTACCTCTCGCTAAATGGTGGTATAACACTTCCTTCCATACTGCAGCAAAAATGACCCCATTTATGGAACTTTATGGATATCATCCACCATCCATCACATCATCTTTAAGAGAAAATTCAAAGGTTAAACCAGTGGAATATCACATCGAGCATCAACAAGAAGTTCTCCAACTCTTAGAGCAAAACCTGAATTTGGCACAAAATCGAACGAAACAACAGGCAGATCAACATCGTAGCGAGAGAAGTTTTGATGTAGGATACTGGGTATTTTTATGGCTACAACCATACAAAAAAATGTCCCTCAAGCAAGCTAAGAAGCATAATAAATTATCGCCAAACTGCAATGGTCCTTACAAGGTGTTGTAAAATATTGGTACTATGGCATAGAAATTGGAGCTTCCTGCTTCTTCACGAGTGCATCCAATTTTCCATGTTTCATGCTTAAAGAAGGTTATAGGTGAAAATCTTCGAGTTCAAACAATATTTCCAGAACTTGATGAGGAAGGAAAAATCATATTGGAACCTGAAGCGGTCACGGAAACCAGAACTCGACAGCTATGGAATAGATCAATTTCAGAGTTTCTCATCAAGTGGAATAACTTACCCACTGAAGATTCTACATGGGAGGATGAGAATTTTATACAGAAGCACCCAAAGCTACTCAGGCATTGAGGAAAACACTTTTTTGAAGGAGAGGAGCATGTTAGGTCCCTATATTACTAGTATAGTCCCTTATTATTGTTATTGTAACCCCCTTATTGTTATTATTGTACCCTTGTAACCCCCATATTGTTGTTATTGTGCCCTTAAATTATTATTGTTAGGTCAGCTAAGATTACAATGTGGCCCCACTAGGATTACATTATGGCCCTATGGACTCCTATATATAGAAAGGAGGTTTTGTAATTTGTATCATCGAAGAATTGTTCATTCATGCAATGTATTGGAGGTTGCCCCCTCGAAGTGGCTTATTTCTAAGGCATTGATATCTCTTTTCTTCTACTTTTGGAGCTGGTTTCACAACACACCTTGACCACCATAGACGGGTCTGGCTCAAAATTTCGAGTCAATGGGCATAGAGGTTGATACATGGAAGATAAAGGAAAAAATCAATTTTCCAATTAGCTACATGCTAATTTAGGAATATGACAAATATACACTTCTTCTTTTTGGTCTGCATTAGGGAATGCAAATTTAACACCCATTTGAGAAAATTTGATATTACAGAAGCTTGAAAAGGAAAGAAACATTCTTATGGCTTCAAGTATGGCTGCAGGTGAAAATTTTTCTTCAAAATATATTCCTTCTTGTTGAGCATGTCCTTTTTAAACAAGTCTTGACTTATTTCTAGTAACTTCTCCATTTTCCTTAAATTTATTTTTCAATATCAATTTTGTCCCAATAACATTCTTATCATGAGGCCTTGGAACTAAATCCTGTGTATGATTCTTTTCTATTTGATAAAATTCTGCAGCCATGGCCCTAGCCTAACATTCATCTTTTCTTGTTTGATTTACATTTTGTGGTTCGATAGTGGATAATAAATCTAGATAACTAGTAGTTCCCACAATATCTCTTCTTGTTTGTACCCCAGCTTCCTTTTCACCTAAAATTTGATATTATAGATGATTCTTTTGAACATACCTAGATGGAGTATTGTCTCTATCGTCTGTTCCTTCTCCTTGTTTTTCATTGGTTTATTCTTCTATATCCCTTTGGTTTTATGTGGGAAATAATTTATCATCGTCATCTTTTTTTTTGTTACTCTTCTGGAACATGTGCATGATTCATCTATTACAACATCAATACATTCAAGAATATTTCAAAATCTGTTATCATAACTTTTATATCATTTTCTTCTAGAAGAGTAGCTAAGAATGATTATTTCATCTTCCCTAGCTTCAAACTTACCATAATTATCATCATTGTTTTTTATGTGACATTTAATTCCAAAGAATCTAAAATTCTTTACAATTGGAGGCTTACCATACCAAAGTCCATAAGGAGTTTTATCATTGTTTACATGAACATGAGCTTTGTTGAGGATATTTACCGTGGTATGTGTTTCTTCACCCCATAATGTATTAGGTGTTCCAGACTAATCAAGCATAGCATGGGCCATTTTCCTAAATTTTCTATTCATTCTTTATGCTACTCCATTTTTCTAAGGAGTTTTGGGTAGAAAAAACTACCTTTTGATGCCATGTTTTTCACATAAAACAAAAATTTCATCTGATATGAAATATCCTCCTCTTTTAAATCTAAGGCATTTGTTTTTTAGGTCTAACTCATTCTCCAAAAATACTTTAAAGACTTTAAATTTATCAAAAGATTCATATTTGTATTTTAATAAGCCAATCCAACTGATTATAGAGAATTCATCAATATACAAGATGAAGTATTTTTCACCTCAAGGTGACTTTTTCCTTACGTGGCCACACAAATCACTATGATTAAATTCAATATGCTTACCTATTGACCCTTATTTGGAATTGAATTGTACCCTATTTTTCTTACTAAATTGACATGATTTGCGTATGTACTTTCTGGGAGGGTGATGTTGGGAAAATCACGAACTTCTCCAAACTTGCTTGACTTGTGTATTTGAGTGAAGCTGAGATGTCCTAACCTTCTATGCCATAGACAACTTTTCTCTGCTATACCTAAGTAACATTTTCCTTGACCGCCTTAAAGGACATAAAGATTACTTGGAATTTTTGTTCCCTTAATTATGTTCTTCCATGTATCAACCTCTCAAAGCACACATTCTTTTGATATGAAAACAACCTCATTTCCTTCGTTGCACATTTGAATAAAATTCAAAACTTTATGCTTTAATATATTGAAAAAAAAAACATTACCTTATTTAGCCTTTTCTTTTATAAAAATAGATCTTTTTCCTTTAATGACCGTAGGTGAGTCATTTCCCAAAAGTAACATTATTTTCTTTGTCTAATTTATTGTATGAAATGAGCTTATCTTATCACCTATCATGTGTTTTCAACATCTATTGTTAATGTACCACTGGTTTTCTTAATCATCCACATACAAAAATATACAACAGATCTTGGATTCTAAGGTATTAATTTTCTATACCTTAGAAGCTATTATTATTTGCTCCTTTTGAGATGTTGGTTGCATTTTTCTACTGCATTCAGATTCCTTATTTCCAAAGTTACTTCAAAAAGAGAATTATATTTCTTCTTGAACAGGTGATAAATTATTATAAGTGTTTTTCTTGATTGCGGTCTCATTCCTTTGTTTCCTTTCTTCTCTAGTCATAATATTTTTGTATGCAACACATTGAGCATCCTTTTGACCAAAATTATGACACGTGAAACATTTTCCATTAAAGTAGAAATTTATGAGAGCATAGTATCTTCTAGTGTTGTTTACCTTTTGATTGAAGCTTCTAGAATTTTTCTCCTTTGTATTAGAGTGGCAATGATTTACTTGTGAATTATCTTTATTATTTTGTTGAATGTTGGATTTTTGTTGACTGCTTTTTGTTGCATTAATATAGATTCATGTTACTATAGAGGGATCTTTAGTCTTTGATGTTTCTCCACAATATCCAAGACTTGTATTCATAAGAGGAGAGTGTTATACCTTGATGATTTCATATAAGGTTTCAAAACCTTTATCAAATCTAATATTTATAATTTTTATCTTCTAAAAATTCCTTTCCTAGAATTACTATTTCACATTCTAGCTTTTCATTATGCCTCTCCTTTTCTATGAGTTATTTCTTTAAAGTATCTATTGCTATTTTATATCCTCCTAAAAAAATTTTAAGGTATTTGATTTCTTCAAAAAAAAAAATCCCTCTTCTAGGGCATCCATGAAATTCTCATCAGAATCATTAGTACTTATTTCGAATTCCATGAGCAATTTACAATATTTATCAGACTCTTCCTCTTCACTATTTTACTAACCATCACTATCTTCATGATTATAATAACTTCTCTAATTTTCAAACTGTTTCCTGTTCATTTTTCAGTTTATTTCATATTTTCATAGCTTTCTTTATGGGGAAAATTAGAATCATAATGACAAAATATACCACAAGAAAAATACTTGAAGGGAAGCTTACCTCTAAACCTTCTAGTGCCTAGTTGAAGTTTCTTTACAAAATTGGCCTCATCTTCTTCTGATATATAGCCTCATGCCTTGTATTCTTCCTTTTATTTTCCTCTTGTATATTATTTGAATGCAACTTCTTTGATGTTTGAAGGACCTCCTTTTCTCATTTCAAAGGTTTTTAAAATCCTGTGGAGCTTTACAAAAGTAACGTTCTTCAAATCGTGCATTTATTCAATGGTGGATACTTTCAAATCCAATTTTGGAGTTACAGATCTCAAAATTTTCTCTGATATGGTTGAGTATTTTATTTATTCACCCAAATTTTTCATATTATTCACAATCTCATTTACTTTTAGAAAGATACTTTCAATACTATCACCATTATGCATTATAAGAGCTTAATATTGAATTATAAGAGTTTGAAGTTTAGCACTTTTTAACCTTGGGGTTGCCTTCATAGCTCTAGATGATCTTGTCCCATATATCCTTTGTTGAATTCAGTTGCATGGCTTCGAAAAATTCTAATTCTATCACGCTTCCCAACAAGCTATTGAAATCTTTTACATTGCTTTCATATTTCTTCTTTTCTGCCTCCTCTTTGGGAACATAGGATGGATACTAATAAACTTCTTTATTGATTTCCCATACTTCTACTCCAAGAGACTGTAGATAGGATATTGTTCTTTTCTTCGAGAAAATAAGATTACTTTGGTTGAAATGAGGCCGCTTGATAGATTTTTCCCCTTCTTGATTGCTAATTTTGGTCGATCTTCCTTCACGCGATCAAGCTTATTCTGAAAAAATTTATCTCATACCAAATGTTGGGAGAAATATTGGGGGGCTGGGGGGGGGTGGTGGAGGGGGGGAGTGAATCAATATTTTAAAATTACATAATTTTTTTTTTCTATATTTTGAATTTTTTATGCTACTTTACTGAAGTAAACCTGCTTATGTATGTGAATTTCATGAAAACAACTAAAGTGTATCTAGTGAAATTATATTTTAGTTAAATATTCACATGTCTATATTAACCTTGTGTATCATTGACTCATTAGGCATTTGATAATACATAAACATGTGTAGTAAGAAATTTATAAATAATCACACATAAGCAACGCAGGTGAACACCAAGATTTTAGGTGGAAACCCAATGTGAGATAAAACTACCACTACTATTGTATTTGTTTTCAATTTTGTTAAAATGAAAAATTCTTAGACTCTTATACTGGCGCAGACTCATAATAGCACATATAACCCACCTGTAGAAGGATACAACCTTCAATCATTCTCTAATTCCTACTGGAAGGGAGCTCCAACCCCCTGATCTTGTTTGAAAACACCCACTAGAAGGGAGCTGCAACCCCCTGATCTGATCACCAACTACTGCTGACAGGAAGCTTTGAAATCCTCATTGAAGGCTCCAACCTTTAACACCATCGTGGCCCACATTTCATAAATTTCCATACTGGATCCACCCGATTCGACAAATCACAACTTTTAGGCCACTTTTCATCATTTTTTTAGACTATACAAAATACCATAATTTAAGCCCAATTTAATATATCAAAACTAAACTGATCATTATACCAAATTGTTCAACCAATCACTGAATCACCAACTAAAATCAAACAGACTCTTCTTAAATATTCAAAGCAGTTAGATCACTGTAACCAGGACATCAATACTGAACCCCAAACACTGAATTAGCCTATTGATTCAACTACAACCCTCATCAATCATATGAAAAAATATTTTACGCAACCAACTCACAAAATATAAGAAAATATAGATCAAGGACTTAAAAATTGTCCTATTCGAGGGGGATACCACCTTTACATTACATAAGTGAATAATTATTGGATGATTCAAATGACAAAACCTCATATCTATATATAGGAGTCCAAAGGGTCACAATATAATCAGTGTTGACATATAAATGATAATATAAGGGAACAATAGAAACAATAGTGGACTTCTATGGGGCACAATAATAGCAACATGGGGAATACATGGGCACAACAATAACAATAAAGGGGATACACTAATAATAACAATAATGGGATACACTAGTACTATAGGGAACATACATGCCCCTCTCCTTCAAAAGAGTGTTTTCTTCAATGCTTGAGTAGTTATGGATGTTTCTGTAGAATATTCTCATCCTCCCATCTCGAATCTTCAACAGGTAAGTTCTTCCACTTGATGAGATATTCTGAAATTGATCGATTTTGTAGTTGTTGAGGTCTTGTTTTCGTGACTGCTTCAAGTTCCTCGTCAAGTTCTGGGAATATTGTTTAAACTCTAAACCTCGATAACCTTCTTTAAGCATGAATGATGTAAAACTAGGTGCACTTGGGAAGAAGCAGGAAGCTCCAATTTATATCCCATAGTACCAATATTTTTCAACATATTGTAAATACCATAGTAATTTGGTGATAATTTATTATCCTTCATATATTTCTTGAGGGAAATTTGTTTTTATGGTTGTAGCCACAAAAATACCCAGTCTCCTACATCAAAACTTATTTCATTTCGATGATGATATTCCTAATGTTTCATTAGATTCTGTGCCAAAGTGAGGTTATCCTTTAAGAATTGGAGAAATTTTTGTTGATGCTCGAAGTGATCTTCCACTTCTTGAGCCTTAGAATTTTCTGTTACAGGTGATGTGATGGAAGGTGGATGATATCCATAAAGTACCATAAATGGGATCATTTTTAGTGTAGTATGGAAGGAAGTGTTATACCATTATTAAGGCAGAGGTAACCACTTGACCCATTATGTTTGTTTATTATATACAAAGCAACAAATATATAGTTCCCAAAATTTATTCAATATTTCAGTTTTCCCATCAAATTGAGGATGATAACATGAGCTATGAGCTAATTAAGTACCGATAGAATAAAATAATTATGTCCAAAAACCTCCAAAAAACATGGATCTCCTTCTCTTATATTAAACTTTGGGTTTCCATTTAGATTATGAATATTTCCATAAATCTAATAGAAAATTTAATGGATGTAAATGGATGATATAATACACAAAAGTCTGCATACTTGGTAAGTCTAACAACTATCACCATGATCACATTTTTTTCTTCGGACTTGTGTATACTTGTGAAAAAATCTATTGAAATTTTTGCCCAACATTGACTTGGAATGGATAATTTTTTAACATACACATGGTCTTAATTGTCTCAAATTTATTTTGTTGGCAAACCAAACATTCTTCCACAAACTTTTGAATATTAGATTTAAGGCCATCCCAAAAAAAATCCTGCTTGACCCTGTGGTAAGTTTTTAAAAATATTGAGTTCCTCCTATGAGAGAGGTGAGTAATTCAAACAAAATATTTTGTTTGTGATGGGAATTATTACAAGGATATAAGTGATATGTGTAGCATAATGAATCACTTTTCCATCTAGATGTATCAAATGTAATGGGATCTTGCTGAATTTTTTTGAATTAGTGTCCACACTTCCTCGTCATTCGTCCATTCAACTTGTGTTTTGGTTATTGAATCCAATTGGATAATAGAAATGTCACAAAGAAATGATTCCGCATACTCATCCATCCTTGAAAGTGCATATGCAACAACATTTTTCTTCCCTTTTTTGTAGACAATTTCATAGTAATAACCTAAAATATTTGTGACCCCTTTTCGCTATTCTTTTGAAGATAATATTTGTTCCAAAAATTATTTAAGATTTTCATCATCTGTTTTTATCTTGAAGTGTCTTCCCATTAGGTAAGGTCATCATTTCTTTAGTGCGTGTATTATTGACAACATTTCCTTGTCATAAATAGCTTTATGTAAATACTTTTCTTTGATTGGACGACTTTCAAAAGAAATGGGTCTTCCTTCTTTCATTAAAAAAATACCAGCTCGATTCCTAAGGCATCACATTCCACAATTAAGCTTTTTGTGAAGTCTCACATAGCTAATACTGGTGCGTGGAACATTTCTTATTTAAAAAGCTCAAAGCCCTTAATTGATTTTATAGTCCAAGAAAATGAATCTTTCTTAAGTAATGTCATTAGAGGTGTTGTCTTTCTTCTATAATTCTTAACAAAATTGTGATAATACCATGTCAAACTGAGAAATATTCATAGAAGCTTTAAGGTTGTGGGCATTTTCCATTCCGTCTTTGATTTTTTTAGGGTCTACATTAAGACCCACTTGAGATAAAATATGACCCAAATATTCCACCTCTTTTACTCCAAAGAAGCATTTGGAGGCTTTTTCATATAATTGTTTCTGCTCCAATAGTTTGAGCACCCTATCAACATGTTGAACATGATCCTTCCAAGTATTATTGTAGATTATTATATCATCAAAAGATAAAAACACCAATTTTCTAAGGAAGGGTTTGAAAACGGAATTCATCAAACCTAGAAATGTAGAAGGTGCATTGGAAAGGCCAAAAGGCAGGACCAAAAATTCATAATGACCATCATGAGCTCTAAATGTTGATTTCACAATGTCTTCAGTATTCATTTTAACTTGATGATATCCTAAAGAAAGATCCAAATTTTTTAAGTAAACTTCTCCATGTAATTCATCCAATAATTCATCAATGACAGGAATGGGAAATTTATATTTAATAATCGGTTTATTGATCTGCCTATAATTTTGACACATGTGCCATGATCCATCCTTCTTGTGCAACAATACTATTAGAGAAAAGAAATCACTTTGACTAGGTTGAATTATACTGGCCTCCAGCATTTCAGAAATCATACGTTCAATTTCACTCTTTTGGGCATACAGATATCTGTAAGGTCTAATGTTTGGAGGAACACTTCCTGGAATCAAATGAATATCATGATCATGATCATGAATATGTGGGAGGCATTTTCAAGTTGTAAATACCCTGGAATGATTGTCCAATACTTTTTCGAGATTTAGATAAATACATGGTTTCGATGTTTGAACTTCTTGTGAACATAACTGTGTGATTACGCCATGTTGTTATTTATTTAGAACCTTTATCATGCCATTAAAGATGATTATATTTCATGGTTTTCCTGTGATACCCTTTATTTCAACTTCCTTGCCTTCTCAAAAAAATTTCAATAAAGTTTCTTGAAAACAAAAAGCTATCGTACTCAAATATTGTAACTATTGGGCTCCTAGAACAACATTAGCACCACCCATTGAAATGGAAATAATTTGTCTATTAAATAAGTATTACCCCATGGTTAGCTTGATATTATGGCACTTTCCAGAGAAATTTATATTTCCTCCATTTTCAACCATCACTTGACACTATGGTGTTGGATATAGGAAGAAATTAAATTCCTTGACTATCTTACAATGAATAAAATTATGGGTACTACCTGAATCAATCATCACTAATATTTGTTTCTTCTTTATATGTCCTTATATCTTGAGAGTTTGAGTGGTAATTCCTGCCAATACATCACAATATATAGTTAGATTCATTTATTCTTTGTCTAGGGTTGGCTCATGGTGTATATCCTCTTCCTTTGAAGTTCATTTCTCTGTTTCTTCATGCTCTTCACAATCTATGTAAAATAATTTCTTCTCAACACACTAATGACATTTAGTGTATTTTCTTTTACAACTCTAACAAAGTCCTTCTACTATTTTTTCAACCAATTGTTGGGGTGCCAACCTTGTAGGTTGTGGAGGGCTATGAGTAGTAACACTTCCATCTTTATAGTTCTAAGTAGTAGGCTTCCTTGTCGCCATAATTTTGCTTTCATTTTTTCTTTCCAACCTAAATGTCTTTTCCAATGAATCAGGTTCCCAAAGGTGAACCTCATGTTCGATGTTATCCTTTAAAGTCCCTATGAACACATCAATCCTGTGCTCCTCTCGAATATCATTTACCCTTATATTCAGTTTTTGAATTCCAAAATGTGCTCCATCATTGTACCCTTTTGTTTGAGATTTATCAATTGGCTAAAGAAGGTGTTTCTCTTTCTATCCTCGTAATGTGATATCATTTCCTCCATAAAAATTCACCAAGTGAAAATAATTTTACAAGAGAAAAGCCATCAATACCATACAAATTGATTGCATTCTAAATATAAAGTTGGAATGCATACCTTTTTTGTTTTGCACGTTATGGATATCAAAATATTTCTCCATCTGTAGTATTCATGTTACGAGACCCTTGACATCAAACTTCCTCATTTAAATCTTTGGAATATTATGGGTCTTGAATCCAGTGTTAGAGTCCAAGAAATTTCGATTAACATATCTATTATTGTCATCATTAGTTTCCTCTAGTACATTTTTTCCATTAGGGATCTTTTCTTGTAGCAACTTTCTTAAACCTTCCTTCAAATATTCGATGTCTTTCTTCAAATCTTACATGTTTCCTTTCATACCATCGATCTTAGTTTCCATTCCATTTTTCAAAACATCCATCTTAGCTTCCACACCATTATTCAAACACTCCATATTAGCTTACATTACATTCTTCAAACCATCCATCTCAGCTTCTATTACTTTTTCTGAGAGTGATATTTGTTGCACTTGGTCTCGTAATTTTGATATATCTTGTTGCATTTCTTCCTCTTCTTCATTCATCATAGTAGAAATTTCGGGTTTCTTACTAGGTACTTACATTATATTTGTTTGGGTCATGAATTAATGATATTTATGCTTCACTATGCCCTTTGAATCACTTCAAACTAATTTTTTTCAAACAAAACTTAAGAAAATTTTAAAAAATACACATATTTTTTTTCCTTTGTAGGAGCTTGATATTTAATCTATATTATCCCAGTAGTTTAGGATCTCCAAGGTTTGAAATTTGGTCATGTAGTATCCTTATGAGTCTTATTTCCAATGCTAGAGGTCAAACCTAATTTAGATTCTTCAAGCTAAGTTTATGCAAGATCTTCCATAATGACCTAATTATGGACTCTTTTAGTAGAGCGAACTTGTATGCAATTCCACATGTCATTGCTTCAACCTTTAGCTCTAAAATTTATACAAACGAAACTACAGTCGGTTCTCTTTCAACTAGCTTTTATTCAATTCAATTTTGATTTCTGAAATGAAATTTATGATGGTTTTTCCTAGGTCACATGTTTCATATTGAATTTTGGAGCCTATAGAAACCCTAATGTGCCCAAGTCATATCTCTAAAAATATAGCGAACCAAGATCTAAATTTTTTACACGAAGTTCCTTAGAATCTTGGCTTCTCATGGTAAAAATTTCATCCTATGGTCCTTCGCAGAAAAACAAGTTATAGCATAATGGCACAACAACAACACTATGTTGCTGGTCACCAGTTCGAAACCCGTGGGTGATTAGGATTAGTCTAAACTACCAAAGAAAAACAATAGTGTGTTGCTATGGGTCATAATAATAGTTAGGAGGACTACATGGGCACAACAATGACAATAAGTGGGCTACACTAATAATAAAAATAATGGGTTACACTATTTTTATATGGACCTAACCAAATATATACGCAACTCCGCTTGATCAAACCTGCGTGTATACGTAGTTTTCATGAAGTAAACTTGCGTACAAATCTCAACATATTGAATTCTGAAACTGAACCACTGTTAACCTGAAATAAATAAAAAATTTCCCATATACATACTAAAGCATTCTGTTAGATCCATCACAATTCTCTAAACAATATAAAAATTTCATTATCATGAAAATTCATCAAATCATAATCCATTAACTTCAAACATCACTAAAAAACCCAAATATTCACGAACGAATTCCTTAAAGTACAACATCAAACTTAGAAATACTGATTGAACTGATCATAAAAAATATTCATGAAAAACCCTAGAATATATACACACTTATCATAAACCATTTCTGCATGTATAGGTGCTTTTCAATAATGAAACTTGCATACATATCTGCCCATACTGCAGAATTGATATGCTACTATGCATAAGAGTATCAACGTTTGTACATGACTTGCATAAGAAAAACTCATGTACATATCTGCAAATCAACTCATAAGTAGATCATACAATTCATAGTCATTTCAGGTTTATTGATTGTGATCTAACATTGGATTACTGGGTGTTACTTATTTAAAATGAATCACTCATCAATAACCCAAAGCATGCAATCACACTTCAGATCAAAGTATTCATTAATCAACCTTTTACTTACAAACTTTCATCACTTTGATCTTCTCTTCCTTATATAGCTTTGGTCTTAGCTAATACCATAGGTAAAAACAACACTAGTGTCGATGGTAATATTTAACAAGATCAAATAGTCATTATTCCACTCAATTTTGTGGAATAATACCATGGTAAATACCCTTGGTATTTAGTAAACCATAGTGCGCAAACCATACATTCATTTTCTTCTTCATAACCACATGTGTATGTGGCTTTACTTCACCAAACATTTGTATATTTCTTCAGTTGTTCCCCTTCATAATTCTTTGTCTCTGAAATTCATTCCTGTGTCCAATAAATGTGTCACCTATGAACCAGCATGTTAATACATTCTACATCAAGTAATTTTCCATGAAAGTACAACATTTCAAGTAGGTTTCTGTTAAACACAGACATGGTAGATGGAGAAACTAAACACACAAATAGGAAATATAGGCATTCATTTCATATTACCATTCATATGATGTACATTTATAATACAATGAGGTGACCCTTGGATTCATCTTCCAAGGTCACTTGGACTCCTTTGTGACTATTTTCCCTCCACGCCTAGCCATAGAGGATTAGGTGTCCAACATTCCCCCCTTAATCCGAAGGGGTATGTGTGAGTCCAAGAAGAGAGTTGTAATACAAATCTGCAAAATATGCATGGTAGCACTTAGGCTGAATCAACTCTCTGAAATGTTGGCATAAAGAGGTGGTTTAAGGATGACCACCAACACCAGAATGAAACACTTATTAGAGTTCCCGGAACTCTTCCAATACTGGCAAGAAGATGAGGGCTTTTGCTAGAGGAAGTGTCCCTCATACTTGAATAGGGTGACCTTCAACCTAAAAGAAGGGAAGTCTACAACATGTGATGGTTTAAAGATGACCACCAACACTGGAATGCTTGATGAATTTCTCTGAACTCTACCAAGGCTGGCAAGAAGCTGAAGTCTTCTGCTAAAGGAAGTGCTCTGAATTCTTTGAAGAGGAAGAATATGAACCTGGCATAGATGGTTTAAGGCTGTCCACCAACCAAAGGAATGCTCATGGGGATCCATGTCTCTGGCTACAACACTAAATCTGGAATGATGAATTTTGGCTCAAGCTCACTTGAACTGTTGTGTATGTGGCTACAACTATAAATATGGAATGATAGGTTGTGGCTCAAGCTCGCTTGATGTGGCTTTGAAGCTTGTAGTAGACCACCATTTTACCCCCTGTCAGGTACAAGGTGAGATGATGGCGAAAACTCAACTGCAAGATCATTCAATATTCTAGAACAAGTTTTTACATGTGACTTAAACATCTTCTTGGCCGTTGACACCCATTGCTAAGAAGTGATCCATCTAAGATGAATCTTTGTTCTTGCAGGAGGCTTGTTTTTGAAGCATCTGTGTGAATAATGAGTGTGTCGAACATAGTGATTGCATGGGTGAAGATTGAAATAGTAATATTTCATATGGCCAACTCGATCATAGTGTTCGAATTTTACAATCTGTTGTTGTTGTTGTGGAAGAGGAGTAGGATCCAGAACAGCTAAAGGTGAACTATCATGAAGAAATATGACACTCTGAAATTTTATGGGCTTGGAGTTGTCCTGAATATGAAAGGACAAATTCTTTTCATATCCAAGACTAGTTTTGTGCTTGTTGTGGACAAGATCTTCCCAAGGTATGATGATGGGCTTGGAAAGTGCAGACTGAGCTATGCATCTACATGTAAATCTGCTCTTGTACAAGGAATTGAATGTGAATCGACTGCAAATTTATATTCTTGCTTCTGATGGGAGTCCCTCTCAATTTTCTAAATAGAAACAGGTTCAAAATGATGACTCTTTTTTCGAATTTCATCTTGCTGGAGCTGAGACTATCGAATATGAGATTTATGTAAAAACCCTTTGAGGAGAAAACCATAATTTATTTTCATAATCATTTTTTATAACCAAACTACTAGAGACACCAATCCTTAATGTTGTAAATATTTGTCGGAACACGCCTAATAGATACATCAATATCCACCAATACAAATATATATATGGAGGAACCTAATGGAGACACAAAACCCCACTGCTAAAAATATTCATAGGAACCAACCTAATTAAATAAGTCTTCCTCTACTTCTACCTTCACGAGTTCTACTCATTTCTTTCACCTTCACGAAGTCCACTCATTTATTTTTTCCTCACCAACTTTTCTTCTCCCAAACTTGTTTTTTTACCTCTTTTGCAAAAAATAACTTGCAACAAAAATTACAAGTTGGCCTATTATAAATTGATTCTAAGATAATTTAAAAACCCTAAATTCTATGAGGAATGTCTCTTAAAGTATAATGAACCAACGTATTTTTTTTATACCTTAGATATTGAAATATGTCTCCAGAAGTATCTAAAATTTATAGTCTAAAACATTCCAAAAAAAATAAAACCAAAAATGTTAAACTAACTTTTTTGATGATGATTTTAGGACTATTCAGAAACCCTATATTCTATAGGGAATATCTCTCAAATTATGAAAAACAAAAATTTGAAAATTTTCCCATAGGTAAGTAGCTATATTTCCACAATCTCCTTAAGGTTTCATGATATGTAATATTTCAAAGTATATGTTATTGTGAAATTTTGAAGCTAACCTATTTTCATTCACTTGTGGTTGATTGTAATGATCAATTGATATTGTTAGGTCCCTATATTACTATTGTAGTCCATTTTGTTGTTATTGAAACCCCCTTATTGTTATTTTTGTACCCCTGTAGTCCCCATATTGTTATTATTGTTCCCCATAAAACCCCACTATTGTTATTGTTGTTCCCTTACATTATTATTGTTAGGACGACTAGGATTATATTGTGACCCCATTGAATCCTATATATAGAAAGGAGGTTTTTTCATTTCAATCATCCAATAATTTTTCATTTGTATAATTTAAAGGATATTTCCCCCTCAAAGTGGCCGATTTCGAAGGTGTTGATCTCTCCTTCCTTCTCTTTTTGTAGCTAGTTTCATAACATTTGTTATTAGAGCTTTGGATTCTAGGGTTTCCATGCTTCAATGAGGTCATCGTGGAATTTTCACTCTAAATTTTTTTCTACAAAGGTTCATAAGCTAAAAAAAACCATTTTTGAAAAAATCTCGATGAACGTCATTTAAATATTTCAGATCTTTCTTCGCAATATTTTCGGAGATATTATTTGTGGAAGTTAAGGTTTTTGTTGGCTCCCAAATTTCATCTCAAAGAGGTGACCTTGGGAAAATTGTGATAAATCTCCCTCTGGACATCGGATTGAAACTATGTAAAATGTGGGTGAAATTACATAGATTTTAGTTTCTTGTGTATCAATTTTAGAGCTGAAGGACTAAATAGTGACACATGGCATGTCGTACAAGTTTTCTCTACTGAAAAATTCCATAATTAGGTCATTGCGGGAGATGGGGCATAAATTGGTCTTGAAGAACCCTAATCAGGTCTAACCTGTGGCATTGCAAAGAGGACTCAAAGGTCTAATATAGGATATAAATTTAGCTATTTAATATCTGATATAATAAAGATAAATCAGGTTCAATATAGACATAGAAAGCAAGGAAAAGGTGTGTAATTTTTAAACAAGTTTGCATAACATTTGTTTGAAAAATCAATTTGAAGTGATTCCAAGGGCACATTGAGGCATATATATATCACTATTGAGATATAGAATGCCTTCCAAAATTAATTACACATCCATTAATCCCTCATAAATCTCTGCTATGACGCATGAATAGAAAGAATTGCAATATGATATATCAAAATTACGGTACCAAGTGCAAAAAATTTCGATCATACAAAGAGGAATAAAATATGACATATATGATTTTAAAAAAAAATGATGGATAATTTTAAGGGTTAGAAGGATCAAATGCAAGATAATATGGATGA
Organism: Pinus albicaulis; assembly: GCA_034641835.2. Lineage (NCBI taxonomy): Eukaryota > Viridiplantae > Streptophyta > Pinopsida > Pinales > Pinaceae > Pinus > Pinus albicaulis. The sequence continues at coordinate 698,515,504 of CM076581.1, forward strand.
TAAAGTAGTGGAATATGACATTTATCATCAACAACAAGTTATCTAACTATCAAAAGATAACCTAACTTTGGTGCAGAATCAAATGAAACAAAAGGAAGATCAACATCACAACGAAAGAAGTTTTGAAGTAGTCACAGAAACAAGAACTTGTAAACTATGAAATCGATCAATTTAAGAGTATATTATAAAGTGGAAGAACTCACCCATTGAATATTCCACATGAGAGGATGAGAATTTTAACAGAAGCATCACGAAATAATCAAGTGTTGAGGAAAATGATTGTTTGAAGGCGAGGGGCAAGTAAGGTCCCTATATTACTAGTGTAGTCCGTTATTGTTGTTAGTGTAGCCCTCTTATTGTTGTTTTTATACCCATGTAGTCCCCATATTGGTATTATTTTTCCGCATAAAATACCACTATTTTTATTGTTGTTCCCTTACATTATTAATATTGTTAGGTTGGCTAGGATTATATTTTGACCCCATCGACTCCTATATATAGAAAGGTGGTTTTGTAATTTGAATCATTCAATAATTTTTCATTTATGTAATGTAAATGAGGTTTCACCCTTGAAGTGTTTGATTTCTAAGGCGTTGATCTCTCTTTTCTTCTATTTTTGGAGTTATTTTCATAAGAGAGATCCAATGTAATATCTTATTTATACTGGAGATAAATGTTGGAGATTATATTATGAGATCTCACTAGGAGATGATATAATAAAAGGATTTATTGTACCGAAATCTATTTTGTTTTATGATGTATGAATGGGTGTATATGTGAGTATATGCCTACATTAAAAATTTTGGGATTCTATGTGAAGCTTTGTGTAATGTGTCTTTTTATCTCTTGTTTAAGGGTTATTTAAATGATCGTGAACTATAATGGTTGTAATATATGTTTAAATTGATGTAAATTATCATGTCACCATCTAAACCCTAAACATCACAACTTTTTCTTGGTATGCCTAGGGTGAGGCTTTCTTCCCTTGCTCAAGATTTAATATTCCGACAATATGCGAGACTACAACATGCCATTTTTTGGTGCGGTGTAGCATAATTATTTAGTCTTCATATTTAATTATAGCTTATAGTTCAACATTCTGGCAATTGGATTTGTATCAAATTTGAGGAATCATGTGTTCTTAGGAATTTATTGAGAGGAAATTCTATCAAGACAACCTCCACCCCCACATGCCCTAGAACTCTAGAAGAAATTGTGACTTTCTACTCATTTAATAATGGGTTGCTTTATATTACACTCCTAGAGCATAAAATCTTACTCCCAAGGAACTCCTCGAATTCTCCATAAGAGCTCAGTGGGTGCTCCCTAATGGTAGAGTTAAATTCTTAAATATTTATCTTTCATTTTTATTTTTATTTAAATGTTTAACATTACCATTAATTATTTCAAGATGTTTGAGAGTAGTTCCAAACTGGACAAAGTAGAATTTCATATCCAACTCAAAATTTAGTAGAGTTCATAGTTTTCAACCTTTTAGGATTAATGGGATAATTTGGAGGATGGAGTATTGGATTTAAAGAAATTATAGATTCCGAATATAGAGGAGGATAATTTTTAGGATAGACTATTGGTTTTAGAATAATTATAAAATCCCCTTATGGATGTTGAGAATAAGTTTTTGTCCAAAGACTAGGTTTCAAGCATACACAAGATGTTCAAACCTATCTTTAAGTATTTCCTGAATTTATTAAGAGATTATATGATTCATTATTCACTTAGGAAAAACAATTTTATTGATTATATAATTAATGCCGGCTATTGTAGTATAATGAAAAGTAAATTAATTTGCTTTAGAGATTTTCGTCTAAAACTAAATTAATTTACTTTAGTGATTTTTTTCTAAATGGGTTAGGACTTAATCCCAAACATATATAACTTTGGATATATATGGTTAAAAATCTAGCTTAACTAGAAATTATAAAATATCTCTAAGGAAAAGGTGGAAGGCACATCAAATTCTCATGATAATGATTGTCTCAAGGGATTTAGAGACTCAAATACAAAAGAGAAGAGAAATTTTTGGAGCAATGAAATTTCGAGAGAAGGATTTAAAGGAGGAAAGTTGAGGCTGATAATTTTAAAGAATAATACTTGTGATGAAAGTAGAGATGTATAGCTAGGCTAGCATGGGGGTAAAAAGGATAATTTCCTTAGTATCATTCTTAGCGCGAAAGAGATTAGGGGTAAAAGGATAATTTGATGCCAGCGCCATCAACACGGAAGTAGTGTTATAGAGGAGCAATGGTGTAAGCTCGTTAAAAAAAAGGCGAACTATGGAACGTAGTCCCTCTTAGTGTAGACTCTTAGAATAGAGCTAATCAGTATCTACACAATAAATAATAGCTTCTTCTAGTGATTTTCCACAAACCCCAAATCTACTTGGAAAAAGTAATGAGTTTTTGAGTTTAAGAATGAAAGCTTTTCTCCAAGCTCAAGAGTGTTGGGATACACTTTAGATCACCTATTTAGAGTGGACCCAAGAAGCATGGGAAACCATGACCAATAATCATAGGAATGAATCTCTTGAAAATAGAAAGAAGGAGAACAAAGCCAAATGATGGATACAAAACTCAGTTGATGACTCTATCTTAGACAAGATAACTAGTGCGTCAACAACAAAAGAAGATTGGGATATTTTTAAATTTGTGTATCAAGGAAATGATACACCAAAGACAGTTAAATTGCAAACATTGAGAGCATAGTTTGAAATGCTAAAGATGATTGACACGGAGAACATGGATCAGTTTATGACTAGAGTCATGCGAATAATCAATCAAATCAAACTCATTGGCAAAACCATTATAAATCATAATTGTTGAGAAAGTCCTTTGAAGCCTACCCAAGAAACATGACATGATTGTAACAACCATTTTGGAATCCAGATATTTTACAACCTTCTCTGTAGAACAGTTGAATCGATCACTTATGGCACATGAAACAAGACTCAACCTGGAAGAAGAATCCACATAAAAATATTTAAAAACACAACTCTCATTTGGCATAAGCAGAGGTAGAGGATATAGAAGCGGAAACAAGAGAGGCAGAGGCCAAAGTAGTGACAGATTATATCATCATAATAGAAAAGAACAAAGGAGAACTCCAGAAAACAAAACCTATAGAGGCATACCATGGAAAAAATCTAGTGTCCAATGTTATTACTGTAAGAGCTTTGGGAATTACAAAAATTACTATAGAAATAAACAATCATATCGACAAAGAGGGATTGTCCATCTATTCAATAATGAAGGAGAATCCTTTGAAACCATGTTTCATTCATGCCATATTTCTGGATACAAAAACAGTGAGAAGCTTTGGTTCCTTGACAATGGATGCAGAAATCACATCACAGGTAACAAGAATATTCATTCTTCTCTTGATGCTTCCATAACATCAGATATTAAACTTGGAGATTGTTCATATATTCAAGCTGAAGGGAAAGGTATAGTTAGGTCCCTATATTTCTAGTATAGTCCCTTATTTTTGTTAGTGTAACCACCTTATTGTTATTGTTGTACCCTTGTAACCCCCATATTGTTATTACTGTGCCCTTAGATTATTATTGTTAGGTCGGCTAAGATTACATTGTGGCCCCATGGACTCCTATATATAGAAAGGAGGTTTTAGTCATTTCTATCATCGAGGAATTGTTCATTGTATTGGAGGTTGCCCCCTCAAAGTGTCTTATTTCTAAGGCGTTGATCCATTTTTTCTTCTATTTTTGGGGCTACTTTAATAACATTTGGTATTAGAGCTTTGGATTCTAAGGTTTCGCTGGTCCAAACTAGTCATCATGGAATTTTTGCTACAAATTTGTTCTACGAAGTTTTAGAAGCTGAAATTTTTACAGAGCGAAGCCAAAATCCTGAGGAACGTAGTTTACAAATTTCAAATCTTTGTTCACAATATTTTTAAAGATATGATGTGTGGAAGTTAGGTTTTTTTAGGCTCTCGAATTTCACCTAAACAGGTAATCGTAGAATTTTGGCAATAACGTTTTGTCTCTGAAGGATCAAAAGCTAAAAATTTTACAGAGCAAAGTCGAAACCCTCAAGAACTTCCTGTAGAAATTTCAGATCTTCTCTCGCAATATTTTAGGAGATATGATATGTGGAAGTTAGGGTTTGTTCAGGATCCTGAATTTCATCTCAAAGAGGCAACCTTGGGAAAATCGTCATAACTCTCTCTCTGAGCATCAGATTGGCTTTAAAATGTGGCTACAAGTAAATGGGATTTAGTTTCTTCTATATCAATTACGGAGCCAAAGGAGGAAACAATGAGATGTGGTATGCCATACAAGTCTAATCTACTGAGACAGTCCATTGTGGGAGATTCAAAATAACTTTGTCTTGAAGTATCCAAATCAGCTCAGACATATGGCAGTCGAAAGAAGATTCAGAGGGATACTACAAGATGAAATTTCAGATATTGAATATCTACAATTACAAAGATAATTCAGTTTCAATATTGAGCTCCTCAAAAGAACGAAAAAAGGTGTGTATTTTTTTTCAAATTGCATAAGTCTTGTTTGAAAAATTAGTTTTAAGTGATTCCAAGGGCCTATTGAGCATAGTATTGGGTTCTAAAATCCCCCCTAAAAAGAATTCAATGCCTATTAAGCCCTCATAATAATCTATTATGACTCATGAAGATGAAGAATTGCAACATGATCTGAAAAATTACAAGAGCAAGTGCACCAAATTTCTCTCTCGCAAAGAGCAACAAAAAATGAAATGGAAGTTTTGAAGAAATGCGTGCAAGCAAGGATCGGTGGTTTGAAGAATAATATGGATGATTTGAAGAAAGGCATGGAAGCTAATATGGATGGCATGGAAACTGGCATGGAATCTAAGATGTATGACATGGAAGAAAAAATGAAAGACAACATGGAAAACATAAAGAATGATCTAAAAGAAGACATGGAAGATTTGACAAAGTTAATACAAGAAATTTTTCCTAATGACGAAAATATAGTAGAGGAAACTCATCAGGAGAACAAAATAAATGTTAATCATGATTTCATAAACTCTAATGTTGGATTGAAGAACCACCATATTCCAAAGATAGATATGACGAGGTTTGATGGCAAGGATTCCATAGCATGGATACTACAGATGGAGCAATATTTTGATCTCAATAATGTGCAAAACACACAAAGTTACGCATTTCAACTTTACATTTAGAAAAAAATACATTTGTATGGTATCGATGGCTTTTCTCCCGTAAAAAAAGTGTCACTTGGTCAATTTTTATGGAGGAAATGATAGCACATTATGAGGATATGAAGAACAACACCTTCTTTAGCTAACTGATAAATCTCAAACAAAAGGGTTCAGTGGTGGAGCACGTTGAGGACTTCCAAAATTGAATATAAGGGTAACTGTTATTCCAGAGGAACACACGATTGATGTCTTCATAGGGACTTTAAAGGATAACATCCAACATGAAGTTCTCCTTTTAGAACCTAATTCATTGGAGAAGGCATTTAGGTTGGCAAGAAAAATTCAATGTAAAATAATGGCGACAGGGAAGCCCACCAATCACATCTATAAAGATGGAAGTGTTGCTACTCCTAGACTTCCAAAACCTACAAGGTTGACACCACAACAATTGGAAGAAAAATGAGCCAAACGGATTTGCTACATTTGTGATAGAAAATACACTAAAGGTCAGAAGTATGCTGAGAAGAAATTATTCTACATAGATTGTGAAGAGGAGGAAGAAAATGAACAAGAAACATCGAAAGAAGAGGATATACAGTAGGAGATAACCCTAGAAGAAGAATAAATGAGTTTGACCATATCGTCTAATGCATTGGCAGGAATTACCACTCCCCAAACTCTCAATATAGAAGGGCATATAAATAAGAAAAAGGTAATAGTGTTGATTGATTCAAGTAGTACCCATTATTCTATTCATTGTAAGGTGGCCAAGGAATTGAATTGTTTCCTATACCCAGCACCATAATGTTAAGTGATGGTTGCAAATGGAGGAAATATAAATTTCTCTGGAAAATTCCATGATATCAAGCGAGACATGGGGGAATATTTATTGAATAGTCCAATTCTTTCCATTCCAATGGGAGGTGTTGATATTGTACTACGAGTACAATGCTTACAATCTTTGGGGATAGTAGCTTTTAATTTTCAAGAACTTTTCATGAAATTTTTTTCAGAAGGAAAGGAAATCGAATTATGAGGTATCACAGGGAAGCCAAGAAATATAATAAGGTCTAATGTCATGACAAAGCTTATGAAGAAAGAAAAACGAGGCATAATTACACAATTATGCTCACTAGAAATTCCAACATCAAAATCATCTATTTATCAATATCTCCAAAAAGTCTTGAACAATCATTCCAAGGTGTTTGAAACTCCCAAAGGAGTCCCACTTATTTGTGATCATGATCATTCTATTCATTTGATTCAGGCCTTACAGATATCCTTCTGTCAAAAATAACGAAACTGAACGTATGATTTCAGAAATGTTAGAGGTTGGTATAGTTCAACCTAGTCAAAGTTCTTTCTCTGCTCCAATAGTATTGGTGCACAAGAAGGATGGATCATGGTGCATGTGTCTGGATTATAGGGAGCTCAATAATCTCACAATTAAAGAGAAATTTCCCATTCTTTTGATTGATGAATTATTGGATGAATTAAATGGAGCAATTTATTTTACTAAGTTGGATCTTTGTTCATGATCTCATCAAATTAGAATGAAGACTGAAGATATTCTAAAAATAGCATTTCAAACTCATGAGGGTCATTATGAATATTTGATCATGCTTTTTTTCCTTAGCAATGCACCTTCTACATTTCAAGGGTTGATGAATTCCATTTTCAAACCCTTCCTTAGAAAATTTGTGCTAGTATTTTTTGATGATATACTAATCTACAATAGGTCCTGGAAGGATCATGTTCAACATGCTGACAGTGTGCTCAAACTATTGGAGGAGAAACAATTATATGAAAATAGCATCCAAATGTTTATTTGGAGTACAAGAGATGGAATATATGGGTCATATTGTATCTCACTAGGGTGTTAAGGTAGACCTTAACAAAATTGAAGCCATTAAGGAATGGAAAGTCCCCACAACCATAAAGTAGTTGCATGGATTTCTTGGGTTAACTGGGTATTATCGCAATTTTGCTAAGAATTATGGGAGAATAACAACACCTCTAACAACATTATTGAAGAAAGATGAATTTTGAGGGACTCCTGAAGAAACTGAGGCCTTTTAACATCTTAAAGAGGAAATTTTCCTAGCACCAGTCTTAGCTACACTAGAATTCACAAAAACATTTATTGTGGAATGTGATGCCTCAGGAAATGAAATTGGTGTTTTTTTAATGCAAGAAGGAAGAATCATTGCTTTTGAAATTCGTCCAATCAAAGAAAATTATTTACAAAATATATTTATGAGAATGAAATGTTGGCAATACTATGTGCACTAAAGAAATGGCGACCTTACCTAATGGGAAGACACCTCAAGGTAAAAAATGATAATGATAGTATCAAATTTTTTTGGAACAAATACTATCTTTAGAAGAGTAGAAAAAATGGGCCACAAATATGTTGGGTTATGACTTTGAAGTTTGTGCCATTTCTATTATCCAACCAGATTGGGTAACCGAAGAAAGGGATGAATGGAAGAAGGATGAATAAGTGTGGACACTCATTCAAAAGTTGCAGTGAGATCCTAGTACATCTGTTACATTTATTTGGAAAAATTATTGCTTATGGTACAAAGATCGCTTATATATTTGCAGGAATTCCCAACTAATTTTTTTTATTTTTTTTTGGAATTGCACACTTCTCCTTTAGGAGGACACTCAGGATTTTTAAAAACTTACCACAGGGTGAAGGAAGAATTTTTTTGGGATGGCCTTAAATCTGATATTCAAAACTTTGTGGAAAAATGTTTGGTTTGCCAACAAAATAAAGTTGAGACAATTAATACCCTTGGTCTTCTACGACCTTTATCCATTCCAAGTCAATGTTTATAGGAGATTTAAAAGGATTTTATCACTCGTTTACCTAAATCTGAAGCAAAAAGTGTCATCATGGTGGTAGCTGATACACTTACCAAGTATGCACACTTTTGTGCATTATCTCATCCATTTAAAGCAAGTACAGGTGCTACTACATTTATGGAAACAATTCAAAAGATACATGGAAACCCGTACATTATTGTAAGTGGTAGAGATCACATTTTTACTGGAAATTTTTGGACGAAATTATTTTCTTATTTGGGTACTCAACTAGCTCATAGCTCATCTTATGATCCTCAATCCGATGCTCAAACTGAGATAGTGAATAAATGTTTGGAATAATATTTTCATTGTTTTGTATCTGATAAGTAAGCACAATGAGTCAAGTGCTTACCTCTCGCTAAATGGTCGTATAAAACTTCTTTCCATACTGCAGAAAAAATGAGCCCATTTATGGAACTTTATGGATAACATACACCTTCCATCACATCTTCTTTAAGGTAAAATTCTATGGTTCAAGAAGTGGAAGATCACATCGAGCATCAACAAAAAGTTCTCCAACTATTAAAGGATAGCCTAAATTTTGTACAGAATTGAGTGAAACGATAGGCAGATCAAGATTGCAGCGTGAGAAGTTTTGATGTAGGAGACTGTGTATTTTTACGACTACAACCATACAAACAAATTCCCCTCAACCAAGCTAAGAAGGATAATAAATTATCGCCAAATTACTATGGTCCTTACAAGGTGTTGCAAAATATTGGTACTATGGCATACAAATTGGAGTTTCCTGCTTCTTCGCAAGTACATCCAATTTTCCATGTTTCATCCTTAAATAAGGTTATAGGGGACAAACTTCTAGTTCAAATAATATTGCGAGAACTTGATGAGGAAGGAAAAACCATATTGGAACTTGAAGCAGTCATAGAAACAAGAAATCGACAGCTACGAAATCGATCAATTTCAGAGTATCTTATCAAATGGAAGAACTTACACACTGAATATTCTACATGGGAGGATGAGATTTTATACAGAAGCACCTGGAGCTACTCAAGTGTTAAGGACAACACTTTATGAAGGATAAAATCATCTTAGGTCCCTATATTACTAGTATAGTCCCTTAACCCCCTTATTGTTATTGTTGTACCCCTGTAACCCCCATATTGTTATTATGTGCCCTTAAATTTTATTCTTTGGTTGGCTAGGATTACATTGTGGCCCCATGGACTCCTATTTATAGAAAGGAGGTTTTGGTCATTTGTATCATCCAAGAATTTTTCATTTATGTAATTTTTTGGAGGTTTCCCTCTCAAAGTGACTTATTTCTAAGGCATTGATCTATCTTTTCTTCTATTCTTGGAGCTAGTTTCATAACGGGTAGTGTCCCTATTCTTACTAAATAGAATCAAAACAAATACATCTGTGATGTTTACTATGTTCCACATCTGAAACATAACCTCTTTAGTGTAGGACAACTAATGGAACATGGTTATGATTTATTATTTCAAAACACATGCTATATATATGTCAAACATCCCCATAAAAGGATGATATAAAAATTTGAAAAGACCAAGGATAGGATGTTTCCATTCAATCTTAGAAGTCGAAATACCATAAAATATTTATTCCACAATATATCGATAATATATGAGACTCGTCTATGACATTCTAGGTATGGCCACATCCCAATCAATAATGTAAGTCTATTTAAAAATAATTATATACTCATTGGTCTCCATACTATGAGTGAAAAGTACTATAATTGTGAAATTTGTGTGGTATCCATTTATAAAAGAGATAGCTTTCCCACATCTTCCACTAGAGAGAAAGAGCCTTTAACACTTGTCCATACAAATATATGTGGCCCAATGTAGATTTAGTCCATTAGTAGTAGTTTCTATTTTTTGACATTTATTGATGACTATAGCAGGAATATGAGTGTACTTTTTAAGAAATAAATGAGATGCCTTCTACATATTTAAAAGCATAAAATTAGAGTGAAAAAATATTGAAAGTACTTAGATCAGATAAAGGAGGAGAGTACAAATCAATTGAATTCAAAAAAAAATGTCAAGAAGGAATCATAATGCATAACACTACAAAATACACTCCATAATAGAATAGAGTAGCAGAAAGAAAAAATCAATCGACCATGAACATGGTGAGATGTATGCTACGTGGGAAGAAATTGTCAAACATCTATTGGGCTGAATCAGTGTCGACAACAACGTATGTTCTCAACAGATCGCCAACAACTAGTCTCCAATATACAATACCTCTAGAAGCATGGGATGGTAACAAGGTAAATGTATCAGACTTTAGAATTTTTGGATTAGTAGTTTTTTCACATGTACCTCAAAAACTAAGAAAAAATATTCATGATAAGAGTGAAAGATGCATATTTGTAGGCTATATTGAGTAGTAAAGGACTACAGACTTTATAGTCATGTTACCAAAAAGTTTATTTTAAGCAGAGATGTCAATTTTTTCAAAAATAAATCTTGGTTCGACCACATTCATGAAATTTCAAATCAGTCTTTTTATCCACCACATTCACCAAGATTCTAGATTCAATACCAACCACACCATTCTAAAAATGGTACATCAGCAAGAAGTGAATCTGCGAGTGATTCAAAATCTTCAAAAGATAGCTAGAATACAAGGAGCATCAGAGAAATATATGAACAACAACATGAGTTTTACGAGAAAAATATGTTTGCATTTATTTCAAAACAACCGACCCATTTTGAAGAAGCAGTTAAAGAAAAGCATTGGGTTGATGCAATGAACCAAGAAATTGTTGCCATATAGGAGAACAAGACTTGGGAATTAACTAATCTCGCAAGAGACAAAACCAAAATTAGTGTAAAATGGGTATATAAGGCGAAGCTAAATGAAAAAGGGAAAATTGAGAAACATAAGGCAAGGTTGGTTGCCAAAGGATTCTCACAAATGTTTGGTGTTGAATATAGTAAAGCATTTGCTCCAGTAGCAAGGCTAGACACAGAACCATTTTTTCGACAACATCTCAACAAAAATAGAAAGTCTATCAGCTTGATGTAAAATATGCCTTCTTGAATGGTATATTGCAGGAATAAGTTTATGTAGAGAAACCTCCTAGTTTTGAAGTGCAAGAATAGGAGCATAAAGTATATAAATTGAATAAGGCTTTGTATGGTTTGAAACAAGCACCACAAGCTTGGTACAGTTGCATCAACGCCTAACTCTTAAAAGGTCGTTTTTGCAGAAGAAACCATGAACCTTATTTGTATTTCAAATCTCATGAAGTTAAAATTCTTATGTAGATGATCTTCTTTATACATGAAGTATGACGTCAGAAGATTTCAACACAAGAATGCAAACATATATGAAATATGACAAATCTAGGAGTCATGAAATTATTCTTAGGCATTGAAATTCACCAATAGGTTAGTGCCATTTTTTTTCGTCAACAAAAATATGCCACTCACATCATCCAAAAGTTTAGAATGACCAATTTATATGAAAAATGTAGGAGTCATAAAACATTTCTTAGGCATTTAAATTCACCAATCTGTTAATGGCATTTTTGTTCATCAACAAAAATATGCCACTGACATCATCCAAAAGTTCAGAATGACGAATTGAAAATGAGGCCATACACCTATTTATCAAGGCACCAAACTTAGCAAAGAAGATGTAGCACCACCCGTTGATCCCACATTGTATAAAAGTCTAGTTGTAGTTTGTCGTATCTCACTCCAACTAGACCTGATATGATGTTTCCAGGATGTTTTGTCTGAAGGTTTATGATGTCACCAACAATTATTCATTGGAATATTTCAAAAAGTCGAGCAAGTTTTGTCTCAAGGTTTATGGTGTCACCAACAATTAGTCATTGGACCATAGACTATGGTTTGTTTTACACACATCCATACAAATTTTCACTTTCAAGTTATACATAGAGAAATTATGCACGAAGTTTAGATGATCGCAAAAGTATTTCATGATTTTTTTTTTCATATTGGAACCAATCTCATTTCATGGGCATGCAAGAAACAGTAAATCGTTTCAATATCTTCTGCAAAGGCATAATATGTAGTAGAAAATTCAACAACTTGTCAAGGAGTGTGGTTGAGAAGATTATTGAAAGATATTTCAAATATTCAGAAGGAGCCAACTCCAATTTGCTCTGACAAAATGAGCAAGCACATGGACACATTTTCATTTCATTCGTGAACTTGTCAATTATGCGGACATAGTACTTTCTTTTTGTGGTTTCAAAGATCAACTTGCAAGTATTTTCACGAAGCCATTGGGAAATAATGTATCTGAATTTCAAAGAGAGAAATTAGGCATTGTCAATGCATCCACTTGTAACAATTGAGCTTATGAGGGGATGTTGAGATACTAATCTCACTCTATGCTAGTTGTCATCACATTTAATTCTCTTGTCTACTACGTGTCATAGACAGTTCAATTTTTAGTTCAGTTTAGTCGACTTCTACTCCACTAATTTATTATTGATGTTCACAATGTAACCTATTTAACCTTTTTGAATATTGGGAAGATCAATGTGTGCTCCACTTTTTCTCTTTCATTCTTTGTGAGATTTCACCATCTTAGGAGGAATTGTGATACATATTGAAACATTTATTCCATCCGAAAAGCACTTGCCATCAGCTTCCAAATTTAAAATGGCCTAGTAATTGTGAAATGAAGGTTTCAAGCAAAATAGATTTCCAACTATAAAGGGATATATTTCCTACCTCACGAAATCTATTTTTCACTTCTATCAACTTCCAATTTAGAATTTCAATTTCTTAGAGAATCTATACCATCTATTTTTCACTTGTGTCAACTTCCAATTTACAATTTACATTTCTTAGATAATCTATACCCGTGTCCATTAATCAGTTCTTTTGACATGGCAAAATTGTGCATAGGTTTATCATCCATGAAAACATGCTTTTCCATCATCGTATGAAGTTGAAAAATAGAAGATAGCATAAGGTCAACTTAAAAATGAAAGTCAACTACCAGTTTTGGAATTATATTAAGAGACACTCTAATACATTTCTTTTGACATTAATCAGTTCTTTTGACATGGCAAAATTGTGCATAGGTTTATCATCCATGGAAACATGCTTTTCCATCATCATCTGAAGTTGAAAAATAGAAGATAGCATAAGGTCAACTTAAAAATGAAAGTCAACTACCAGTTTTCGAATTATAAGTTTTAAAGATAGTACAGGTATAAAATCGTTGCAGCAAATTATGTAAGGTCCGGCCAACAATCTAATCACATGTGACATAAATTTTGAAGAGTCCAACTGCAGATTCCATGTGAACTGCCTAGAATGCAAATATTATGAGGACGCTTACTCATACTCTGATTCTGAAGTAGTTATCTAAAACAAAATATGCTTGAACAAACCGAATAAAGAAAGCCATCGACCGATTTCGAAGTAATTAATCTGAAACAAAATAGTTTTACGTCTTTTCTTCCAACAAAAGCATAAAAATCAACAGTAGCTACGATGTCAAAATGAATTATTTTCCAGCCAAATTATAAACACGGAAACACTTTTCCTAAATTCGTATACATGATGAATATTTAAGGGGAGAGCCTAACAAGCGAAAAGGAAAGTAGCCAATAACAACATACCATTACACTTCCATTTGTGACAGATAAAGTTCTCACCTTTATAATGTACTGCATGTTTAAACATTGGTCCACTAGATCTCTCTGGTAAGAATCATAGTTAACCAAAAATAAAATAATAACATTGAATCAACCCCTAAGTAAGAGTCATAGTTAACCAAAAGAAAAATAATAATGTTGAATAAACCCCTAAAATTTCCCTTGTTCCTTGTATTTTATGAAAATTTCTGGCAGTAGCGAAACAAACATTAGAAAGCTAGCCAGTAGCAAAAACCATAACACTTCCATCTCTCACAAATAATATCCTCACTTTATAATCAATAACAAAAGTGAGCTTTATAACATTATAACATTCAATAAGCAGAACACGGTCAAAAACGTAACAATGCTGATGGCCATAAGTTATAAATAGCACGCAAGTAAAACCTTTTGTTCCCAACCAGTTGCAAAGGTCCGCGGTCTATTGATTGGCCAAGTTTTTTGTTCCCTTTGGAATTCAACCATATTAAAAACTCTCTTTTTCCTGAAGAAAGAAGTGCTCAATAATTTATTAACGAAACCTTTATTAATGAAACCTTAACCTTCTTGGAGTTCATTCGTAACCATGTTAAATGTGAACCTTGAGAGCTGCGTCGGAAGAGCTGCGAGAACCGGACCGTAATTCTGCAAGAAAGTACTCTAGCATTAGTATATATTTTATGAACTAGAAGACAAAAAATGTAGCTTTAGATGGCCAACTTCCAAATAACCCAATTTTGTTTAATTCTAGAACAATGAACACACTGTAAAATTTGTAGGCCTTGTAAGCATTCATCTTTAGGTACCTATTATGATCAATCGATGTACCTGCACATTATCGTAGAGCTCAAAGAGTGGAATAGCGACCAGTTTCAGATTTCTGGGGACTGAAAATTTTACTCTCTCGGGTAGACGAACAAGGAAAAGCTTCTTACATTCCTGCAGGAAAGGTGATTCAACAAATTTGGAATGAACGCTATAAAGTGTAAGTCAGTAGTGAAGGAGGTATAATTCACTGGAAACATTTCCTTACCTTTGGCTTTGTAATGTGGGGTGGACAATAAGGATACATCACCGTCTCAAAATTAGGTCTCCACCATACACCAACACACTGTCCAACCTGACATCAAAATAATTCGTTCATTAGAAAAGGTAGAAAAATTTAACATATGAGTGAAATAACCAACAAAAATAAAAAACCAGTAGCCATGCATAGTGCAAATGGTGCATAGAAATGATTCCATCACTAAAAAAAATGAAATCAAGAATAACGGAAAAAGTAAAGACCATAAATTAAGTCAAAAATTGTTTCAACCTCACATAGTAAACAATAATTACTAGACCACAACAATAACATTTTCCTCTCTAATACAACTCATTTCCCACAGCCCAGCCCAGACTCTACCCTACCCTACCCTACCTCGGATAACATCCCTATTAAATCAGTCAGCTTAGACTAATGTGTTAAATCCAGGAACATTTAAACTATACCTGCTGGAATAAAACTAGCTATATGCAATATAACATCGGAAACAACCAATCAAGCTAACACCTTGACATGTGTCCAAAGCCATTCATAGTAATGTTTCATCCCAAAAAATATATATCATACACTTTTGTTTCATATAAAAAAAAAAAATCCTTTGAACATATACTTTTGATTCATTTAGAAAACGATGATGCACAACATGAACCTATTATAGATGAGATAGTAGTTACTTCTTCGTATACTGATCAAAAGTATAAAATGTATCAAACCTACCCAAAACTCACACTTCCTAGTAGTTCTCAGTTAAAAAGTCAAAATCATAAGTTGCAATCTATTAGCTTATCTACTGTCAACAACTATTACAATCATATGAAAAGTACAAATGATGCATATAAATCATCCGATCACTATACTAGAAAGAAAGGATAGGGAGAAAAGAAAGGAAAAACCCCATGAATAAATTTTAAAAATAGTGTAATCTTACAAATGGTTACAAGATTTTATGACAATAAACATTTTTCTTCCAAGAAAATTATTCGAAAAGGTTCGTTTAAAATTCTATAATAATATATACTGCTTCATAAAAAATCTAAAAACTAGATATTATTTTGAGATGAGAGCTTTAAAGTCTAGTATTTTACGTGTCTAGATTTCTTATAAGAGAACACAAGCCTATAATATGTCTATCTTTCTTAAAGAGAACACAAGCTTATAATAAATTAGACATAGCCAAAAATGCATATTATTGAAAGTATAAAACTACAATTCACGGTAGTTCACATTTCCAAAGTTAAAATCCCAGTTGCAAACTATTAGCTATCGAGTCCGAATAAATCTATTACAATCATATCAAGAGTGTAAATAATGGATACAAATAATCCCATCACTAAACCAAATGAAAAGGAAAAAAAAACTTATGAATAAATTAGAAAATAGTTTCCTCATATAAATAATTACAATATCATGGATCTCCATGATAGTAAGATTTCTTTTTGGAAAACAATTATTACAAAGGTTCATTTTCAAGGATATTCTTTGATCTCCCCCATGGGGTGGGAAAGGAAGAGGCGGAAGTTCCCCCATGGGGTGGGAAAGGAAGAGGCGGAAGTTCCCAAAATGGGTGTGGGTGTCCATGGTGATCATGTGGCTTCAGAGGGAAGAGTTGGCTCACGAGTTGGCCTAAGGGGCCTCCCATAATGGCTTGAGTACTGGAGATTTGTTTCCTACGTGAGAAGCTTCATATAATCTTGGGTCTTAGCAGCATGTTGTGGATGTTCTATGGTTTGTGGTTTGGGTGCTCTTGGAAATAGAGGTAATTACACAAGTTTTTGGGGTAAGTGGAGGGGTCTGCATCGTACTATGAATTTACCCCCTATCATTTGGGTGTGGTTTGTTATCAATTGTCCAATTGAGTATTGTGAGTGTGAATTTGGAAGGGAAGAGGGATTTGGTTGTCTGATTGGGGTGGCTTGTTGTTTCCTCTATTTTTTTTTGCCAGGTTTCAGTTTGGGATCGGTAAGAATTTATCTTTGTTGGAGTGGGAAAATTGAGGTCTTCCTATCCTATCTCACTAGTTACTTGACTACTTCATGGTGCCACTAGCATGCAAGTCTAGGACTTTGGTTTGCTCGACTTGTGAGAGCCTACTTCACCTCGAGTGATTGCTTCTTGTTCATGGTGGGTGTGATTTGTCTGAGTTTTTGGATATATGCAACGAGAGTGAGATGGTTCGAGGCTTCAGGTCTCTCCTTCTATGTGGGTTGCTCGGGTGGTATTGGGTGAGTGGGGTTTGATTCACTCCACTGGTGTCAAGTATCTAATTATGCAGCATGTTCCTTTCTTGGGGCATTTCTCCACCAAGGTATTACCTTGTCGAGGCATGACCAAACCCTCATCTCACCCTGAGATGCTGAGTGGTAATGTTGGCACGGATCAAGAAGGTTTGAGCGGAGATGGGTTGAGATGCACGGCTTCTCGGAGAAGAGGTGGTGGTCGGTCGAGGCGATCTAGACATGCGCGGTCATCTTCTCGATGTGGTAGGCATTCCAGTGCAACAATGTGTCTTGGTGGTCTCATTATGCCTACTCCTCAATGTGGGGCTTCACCTTGTCATGCTGGTTCGGGGCTTCATCAAGTATATTGTGCATAGTGGTGTGAAGGAAGACATCGAGCTATCACTCAACGCCTTCTCACTTATGTTCCTCTAAAGTATCAAGGAATACATCGAGCTTCTTCATATTGTCACTTGGGTTATGACTCATCATTCCAAACATAGTGCTCTTTGTCTCTTGTTGAATACCTTCATACACAGTTTCTCAATGGTTACCTGTATCCTCTTCTTCTCACTTATTAGTGTTAGTCTTCTCTTTTTCATACATTGAGATTCCATGAGATATAAAATCATTATTCTCTATGCTTATACACTCTAGCTTGATATCCCTAGACATATTTTGTTCATTTGATAAAAATTGTTAAATTTTATCAGCATTTTCGTACCTCTTTTAAGCCTTTCTACTATCATAAGGGGGATATTTTAAATTTTCTATACCATCAAATTCATGAAATTAATATTATTTATTCTATAGAGGAGGGCATAGCGATGTATATTCATGAACTTGCGGTGACTTATCTTGTTCAAACACTTGCTTTATAGCTGGTTAGTTAAGAATTTCAGTGATAGGACTAAACCAAAATTCCTTCAAATCCTTAATAATTTGTTTCAAACAAGTGAGTGTCTAATTTGAAACAGTTGTAATCATTGACCCAATCAAATTAAATTTCAATTCCTCAAGTTTGAATTATGCACAACTTTGATACCACTGTAATATTCTTGAGGATTTTCTTTTACTTCTAGAATAATTGGATTTCAATGGAGATAAATAGTTGTTCATTGTATCAACTAACATAGCTATGCTATTTTTCAGAGAACTAGCTATAGAACAATATTTTGTCTAGCTACATGGGATGTTTGAAAATGCTAATTTTACTTAGAATGGAGTATGTCTTGCCTTAGGAGATAACAAGGTATATTATAGGTTATTTGATCGTGTACCATCTGTGAATTCACTAAAAAATACTCTAGATTTAATTTTTTTTTTCTTCAAGAATTTCCACATGCTTTGGACCAGTCTCTACCTAAAACAAGAAAAAATCTCTTGTGCAATCTCAAAAAACCACATAAATATTAACATTGAACATGCACAACAATTTCACCCTCAAAAGATATAACATTGAACTCTAAGAGAATTTTAGCCTTCCTTAGATGGTTTTTAGTCTACCATAGGGTGATATTCATAAGGACTTGACCTATGAGTCTTCAATTTTCTCTAAGGTGCTTCATTTTACTTGAAAGAAACTTTAATATTTTCTAGGAAACAACCTAGATATTCGACCAACTTTAGAAGGATTCAATTGACCTATTCGATCAACTTCAGAAAGATTGAATTCACCCATTCAACCAACTTCACAAGGATTTAATTGACCTTGCCATAAATCCTTCGCCAAAATAATTTAATTCTTTTTCGAATATTTCGTGTTTATAGAATAAATATAAAACAAAAGAAACATAGAACTATGTAATATGTAATATTTAACCACCAAAATTAGTAAAAGATAAGGGGTCTTAAAACCCTCGGAGCCTTAGGATCAGGAAAAATAGAGGTAGTTCAATTCTAATTTAAAGCTTCACTTTTCTTCAACCTTTCTCTATTTATAAACTTTTCCAGAGACCTAGTCATTTCAAGTTTCATGTAAGAAAAATCAATGTGTGGTCTCTTTACCTTTCTCTATTTATAAAATTTTCGAGAGAAATATTCATTTCAAGTTTCATGTAAGGAACCCCCATGTGTGGTCTCTTTTTCCCCAACTAACGTAATAATTTCTCAATGTTGCCCCAATATTGAGAATTTCGGGTTTTCCTCCTTTATGAAGACTATAGCCTATGAGGTTGGATGGGCTATTTTGTCCTTCCAAAGGCCATTAGGTAAGGGACATTAAAAATATTTTCAAAGAACCAAATGTAAAGTAATATTTTGTTAGTGGTGTTGTATGTAGAGGATATAATCATTACAAGGAACATGTAGATGATTTAATAACTAATATTTTACAAGATTTTTTAGGATTATAATTATGAAAAATGAATATTAGCAGCTTCATATATCAATCCAAGTATGCATAAGAAATATTGAAAATGTTTAATATGAAAAATTGCAATTCAATGGAAACACCTTGAGTTAAAGATGTAAATAGAGTAATATATGATGTACTAAACTTATGCTATTTTTGCGAGAACTAGCACATAATATAGAATAATGACTAATGAAGAGAAAGTGCTTCCAAGTTGTGACAATAAAAAATGAGGTAAATCATTCCCTTGTTTATACTAAGGTAACCCAGAAATTTAACTCACAATTAGGTTAAAATCTTAAAATGTACTAAATCATGATACAAGGAAATAGATGAACAGGCCAACCCCTAAATATAGACTCTATAAAGAATAAACAATAAAAATAGCCTCAACTAACTTGTGCATGTGAATAAAAGTCTCCAAGGGTGATACCATCATAAGAAAGGCATGCTTATCCATGAAAAGGTGTAACTGATAAATCAAGTGATGTATCACAAACCATAAATCGTGTCTGTCCATTTAGGAGATGTGACCCATCACAATAATAGTTGTCTCATTCCATAGATCATCATCAAATAGAGTGTTAGCATGACAATATCAATCTAGCTCATGAATTAATCAAGATAGAAGATGCAACTACCCATCCAAAGGGATTCCAAGTGATCATAATTGTTAATAACATCAATAACAAACATCAATAAAAAATTTACAATGGGAGTGTGCGGGTATCCTATAGTGAAGTGGTTACACCTACTCTCCAAGAAACATCTAAGCCTATAAAGTCAACATAAAGGCCCTAAGGCTTGGCATGAGTCTCATCAATTGTGCCAAATCACATTAAAGGTCAACACTCTTCAAGTTAGCAACACATTAATCATCCATAAGGTATCCTGACAACACATGGAAAAAACACCTTGTGCATACTCAATCAATTAAATGAGCAAACATCATGGGTATATGAACCATAAGGGCATAAAGGTGAGCCATATTTAATGTCAAATCAATCATAGTGCATGACACAAGTATAATCTTCAAATGTCTTAGTAACTTAATTTTGTATACAACTTACTAAACTTAGCTATGTGAGGGTTATCACTTGATAAAAGGTTTCATAGTCTTATGCTACGTTGTGTGAAAAAATCATTGATGTGTGCTTTTATAAAGAGAGAAATTAATTTCTGGAGTTACCTTCCCCCACCTTTTTTTCTCCAAGGAACCATACTTTCTTTTTGCTTCATTTAATTTGGTTTGTTTAAAAAATCTCGTTGATTATCATCCAATAATATTAATATAACCCACCTTTAACGATTGACAATTTATTACTTCATATATGTGACGATGTTCTTAGAGAGTTCCTTTACATTGAAATGTATGATATTCATGGATACTCTCAAGGACAAGTGGATTCATAAGAAGGGTTGGAGCTCGAAATACACTTCTCTTTTTATTGTTGCACATCGCTTGACATTATTTTTCATTTTTAAATTTGGCTTATGTTTTTTCCTTTTTTATAGTTACAATAAGTTTGAGTGTTTCCAACCCCTTACAATGGGAGAACCTATAGGGAACTAGTAGGGTCAACTATCAAAAGATGGAATAACAAAATAAGGGGAATGATGATAAATTTTCACTATCACTATCATGAAATTCTACCTTCATAAGACTTTCCTATTTGTGCCTCTCCAAGGCGGTGAAAAAAACATGCAGATGAAGATCACATTGACCTAGGAACAAATGATAACCACCAAAGTGTAAGGAAACAAGTATAAAACCAAGAATCATTGTCTATAATCCAATTTCAACCCATGATCCATCCATTAATGAAATTATTTGCATCCAATAATGGTTTATGTACCTAATCATAGATGACCCCTTCTAAAGAATATGCTAGATAGATGAATATATATTTACCAAAGAAAAAATGATAGGCATACAAGGTTGGCTATTTGTGGAACATTTTAAGGGATTATGGCTAGAAATATGCATCATAAGATATAAATTTTCTACTAGGGTTACACATGCATATGGATGGGTAACAGAACCTATGACCAATATGGCACAAGACTATTCTAGCTTAGATGATTTTTCAACAAACTTAAACCACATCTCCTTTCTATAATAGCTAAACCATAATTCAGGTCATGATGGATCCAATAGTTCATGCCAAGATAGGTTACCCATGCATATGGATGGGTAACCCAACCTATGAGCAATATGGCACAACAAGTGTAATATTCCTAATTAGTGACAGCTAATTGGAATATTGGATTTTGTATAGTTTTTCCATCTATGGTTTGTAAATAAATAAAACGTGAGTAAAGAGGGTATAACTCACTTAAGTAGAATAAAAACATAAATAAAATCCCTCTAGTATGAAAAGGAATCAGCGATGGAACCAGAATTCACACCCTCATGTATGAAAGAAGATATTTGCAAATAGGTTTGACCAAGTCAACCTGCGCAGGGTATGAGTTGGAAAGCACTACATAGGAGGGAAGCTTCTAGAGGAAGGGAAGTTTCTAGAGGAAGGGCCCATGAGAAGTCTCCAATTGCTATATAAATAGAGGAGAAGAGAGCTATTGTCATTCATGGATATGTTTATGACATTGAGTTAGTCATTTCGACTTCTTAGTGCACTAAGTGTCTTCGGTCGGAGATCTCGCCCTTAGCCCCGGGGGACTTCGAGTGCCTACTCGGGCAAGGTTGGTTTTTCAAAATCATCCTCTAGGATAGCATTATTGCTGCAACAACATAATACTATGTTATAGGGTGTTGCCGTGGAGATTCCACAACACCTCTTCTTTCTCTTGTTTTTCAGAGTGAGAGTCTTTCTTCTTTTTGGAGGATTAGATTGGAGGACATTGGAGCTGATTTGTAGATCTTGGCACTTGGCCAAATTGTTCTATTCCTCTCACTGCGCAGTCCCTTTTAGTGACTACGTTATTTTCATGGTGTATATGCAGTGAGGGTTTTCAGATTGATTTGAGGGTGAAATCTCAAGTGTAAGGATCAGCCTTCCACTTAGGAGATCCATTGGAGGAGGTCTACTTCAGTTTGTTCATCATCTTTAGCCTTCTCTATGGAGTTCCATATTTGAGTTGCAACAGATGCCCAACAACTCCGACATTTTGGCTATTTTGTGTATTTCAGCCAATCTCTTGGAGGATTGATGTATTTTTGCTTATAAGGGTTAGAGATTTGCTCCCCTCATTTATCGGAGCTGATATTTTCATATTCATTAATTTCTAATGAAGAGTTGCATTAGAATACATTATTTTTTGCAGTCCTACTTTTGGTCATTCTGTTGTCTTGCAGCACCTCAACCTTGAGGGATTTTCTATGAAAAACGACTGTTTAAGATTAATTCCTATTCCATGTTCCTAAAATTATTCTCTGATTTTTCATAGTGTTTTACATATTATTCCTTCAGAAAATACGCTGCCCTTGCTTCAGTGAATTTCTGCATATTCAAAGTCATGGGAAATCAGGGTTTTTCTTGACTAGTCGGGAAGGAGGAACTGTTTAACATAGAAAAATGCCTTTTTTTGAGCTGAAATTAGACATGGAAGTCCCCATTAACCTAGTATAATATATTCCAGAACCTTGACCCGTAATTTTACGTATATGTTCTTATAAACTCATTTTAGGGCCAAAATACTCACTTTTCCCCACCTTTTTGCCCTTAAAAGCTGAGTAAAGAGTGATGTTGTTATTTATTTTGGTTTTTGAACATTCTTAGACATATTATATGGTATATGAAGCCATCATACATGAGGAATGCATTTTTCAGGCATGATTTGCTGAGAAATCCATTTTTGGGATATTACAGCTCTTTGTAAAACGTTGTTTCTTCATGGTATGCTCATATATGCATTTGAATATTTATACTAGTCACTTTTGAGTGGGATTGTTCAAGAATCTCTATAGACAGAGTCTGGAAAAGGCTAGGTAGCCTCCGGATCTCGTCCTCTTTAGAGGCGACATATCCGGTAAATGCCCTCCCAGTCTATCTCTGGTTGTAGTTTGTTGTGTTTTAGAGATATCCCAAAAATGGGATATTACAGTTGTATCAGAGAATAGTTTTGGCTCAGCCTATGGAGCTAGTTATCTACAACACCAGAAGAGAAACCATAGAGGTGAAAAATATGGGGATCTCACAACAGTGCGACCAGCATTCACCAGCCTTCAGTAGGCCAACCAGGATCACAATGCCTATATTCTTACCTCCAGTACCAAGTGAGAAAGGCAGGAAGCATGATCATATACCCTTTGGAGACTATTTCTGTAAATGGAAGTCCATGGGGGAAGACTTCAGAGCAGCTTTTCCTTTCAAAGATTATTGTCAGCTCAGGCAGGATGAAAGTGAATGGAACAATGGGGGATCTAGCATGAAAAGTTCAAAATTGCAGCATACCACTGGGAGGTCACCTTTTCCCATGTATGAGGGATCCACTAATCCCTGTGAGTCTAAGCCCAAGAAGATCAAGACATTGAAAAAGATGATTTTATTCTCATCTATTTTCAGATCAAGAGGAAATGCATCCACCTCTGAGGAGGTCAATAAGATTGAAGAAAAAGAAGAGGAAGTACCATGCGCTTCCTATTCTCATCAAGAAGAAGATATTGAGCATGGAAAATATTTGGATCATTAGATTCTCAGTGATTACCTTCTTGAGTATAGATCTCAACCTAGAGCCTTTAGGGAGACTCTAGATTTTCCTCATTTCATCCAGCTCAAGGAAGAGAAGAGGCCATGCAGCAGAAAAGAAATCAAAGGAAATATATTTTTGTTGTCTACCTTTGATGGGTCATCTAATGCAAGAACTTGGGTGAGAAAGTTGGAGCCATTTTTCCTGCTACATACTGTAGCAGGGAAAGAAGCTGTTGAAATCTCAGCGCTGCACTTGGGGGGTGAAGCCTATGATTGGTGGTGCAGCCACTTGAGCCATACAAGGGTGGAGAATTTTGCAGAGTTCACTCAAGGGTTGATCCAAACCTTTGATGGAGAAAGAAAAAATAAAGAAGAGATCACACCACCTCTTGAGGAGGCTTGTGATAACGCTGTCCCACTCATGGAGGAGCAGCCACATCCATCAACAGTTGGGGTAGCCAACACTTTTGAGGAATGGACTCTTGTAGCCCTACGAGAAGTTCCAAATGCAAATCAAGGTATGAAAAGATTTCCACATTCCATTGTTGCAGCAAATTCTTTTGATCAATGTGGAGATTTACTTTTGCATGACCAAGGGTCAAATCTCATTGCTACTATAGAGCAGGTTGGTTGCACTGCACTGTGCAACATGGAAACACTCAAGAAGGAATCAAACCATCATTCTCATGAGCCATTGTTGGATTGTACATCACATTGGAGGCTGGGGTTTGAATATTTGAAGATTGATGGTAGACATCTTGGAGTAATAAACCTTTTCTCCCTTCAAGATGACACTTTCCCAATGAGCTCCTCTTAGCTCAAAGAGGAACTTCTACTTTCATATCCAAGGCCTCATTGGTTTTGGAAGACTATGGATGAAAGAGAGGTCTCAAGGAGAGATCTCATTGGAGATGCACTTCGACACACCATGGAATGCAATGTTTTTCTTCCCTTCTCACAAGAGCAGATAGAAGATGGAGGACATCTTAGGATGGATAACATCTCTCATGCTTGTGTTGGATATCCCTTGAGCCATACACATCATGATGGGAGGTTTTTTCCTACCACCTATTTGATTCTTGATAGGGTCTCATTGATCCTTGAGGAGCTTTCATTTCAAAATCCCATGAAGTGCAAAGACAAGAATTTGATTTGGGAGGATTGTAGCCCTCATGGGAGGAGTACCAGGATGAGGAGAAGAAGGAGGCATCCACAGGTGATTGAGTGGATGTGGTTGATCAGCAAGGAACTAGGAGGCTACTTACAGATCTATGATACCGGGCAGCAAGAGGGTTGGCTGTGCTGGTTACTCTTGAAAGAGTTTGGCCATCACTTGGCAAACACTCTTCCTAAGAGTAGGAGGATGGAAAAAATATGGCAGGATACTTGCATCATTGAGCAGCATAGAGAATAGATGCATGATTTTGATGTGTCTTCATCACATGAATTGTATGATGGAAGTATGAGGAGGCAGCAAAATACTTTGTTTCTTTGCTCGGGAGAGCAAGGGCAGATTTTCTCTCACAGTTTGTATGATGTTGCAGGAGGAAGGGATGCCACTCCCTCTTTGGTCTTTGATGATGATTGGGAAGCACTTCCATCTTGGGAGGTATTCCATATTTGTTGCAGCATTATTGGAAGAATCTTTGACAAGGAGCATGTCAAAGAACAGAGTTGTGTATTGACATGGGCTTATTTTCATAAGCTCACAGCGCTGTCGCTTGGGAGCAGAAACTTATGGATGAAGTGTGCCCAGTGGAAATATGGTGGATCCATAACCCATAGGTCCCAGGATCACTTCATATTTGTTGCACATGATGAAAAAAGAGGAGGTGATGATGAAAGAGACATCTATCACTATGGCATATTCTTCTTGAGTTGGGTTTCCAAGCATAAGGAGGATTACCTTCTGGCAGCACATGGTTCATTCTTCCTCATAGCATGCCAAAACACTATGGAGGACTCATGTATGGACCCATGTACCTTATTACTTCCAGCATATGGTGAGAAGCTTGTTTATACATTCATTGACTTTCACACTCTTACCATTCTTATGCAGTGCATTGCTTCACAAGAGGGCAAGCTCGTCAAATTGCTCCATGAATTGTATTGGGCCAATCTACATGATGGAGGTAGCCATATCTTTTGTGGCATTGGGAAAATATTTTATCACTACATGTATGTTCATTTGCTGCACTATATCATGTATCATTTAAAGACATGCATGATTAACCATGTAAAAGGAAACATTTTTCCATGTACTATTATGAAGCAGCAACTTGTAAAACTGTGTTGTCACTACGGGGAAAGCTGTTGGTACCTTCTTGCATCACTTGTAACCTTCAAAATTTTCTTCCTTTTGCTGCTGATCATGTATCCATTTGCTGATATAGATAAGATTTGTATGGGAGGCTTGATTATGAGAGAGACACATGAGTTGGATGTTTCCATGAGTGGGAAAAATTCTCACAATTTCTGCACTACATGTTGTAATGGGAGCATGAGAGGAGATATGGCCACCACAGCCAAATGTATGTTCTCTTTTGAGGTGGGCCATAAGATTGATATTCATCCAATGTACAGCCATGGGCAAGTGCTTGATCATCTATTATTGTTGTTACATTCAGCCATTTACTATCCTTTAGTAGATGTCATGAAACATGGACAATGCTTGCCATGTAATTTTCTGAAGTTGCAGTGGATGAGACTGCATTGTATCCTTGTGAGAAATTGTTTGCATTATGTATCATTATGTAAAACCTTCAGAAAACCTCTCATTAGGATGTTCCATGATGACCATGTCCTATTCTTCAAGGATGGATTTTTTTGGGCCAGCTTGTTCTTCACTGTTGGAGGAGCCTTCTTTGGAGTATTGTTCTTCACTTTGCCATTGGAGGGCAGTAATTTTTCAGCCCACGATCAACATACACTCTACACTTATCATGAGTGGAGATAAGGGTAGCATCGGGTGAGCTATGATGCTTGCCAAGTTCAGATTTTCAACCCACCTTCATTTCTGGAGCTTGAGGTGGAAGTAGATTTTCAGGAGTTTCCTTGTTGGGAGGTGGCTCATTTTGTTTGGATGATTGCTTCGGGATGGAGGATCCACATGAGGGAGATGTTCCTCATTATATTACAGACTCCATGCCTTGAGTGGAGATTCTTCAGATCCATCACTTCAGTTGCTTGAGGGCAAGCAACATTTTGCCGGGGGGGGCTATAATATTCCTAATTAGCGACACCTAATTGGAATATTCGATTTTGTATAGTTTTGCCATCTATGGTTTGTAAATAAATAAAAAGTGAGTAAAGAGGGTATAACTCACTTAAGTATAATAAAAACATAAATAAAATCCCTCTAGTATGAAAAGGGATCAACCATGGAACCAGACTTCACACCCTCATGTGTGAAAGAAGATATTTGCAAAGAGGTTTGACCAAGTCAACCAGCGTAGGGTATGAGTTGGAAAGCACTACATAGGAGGGAAGCTTCTAGAGGAAGGGAAGTTTCTAGAGGAAGGGCCCATGAGGAGTCTCCAACTGCTATATAAATGGAGGAGAAGAGAGCTATTGTCATTCATGGATATGTTTATGATATAGAGTTATTCATTTCGACTTCTTGAGCACGCTGGTTGTTTAACTAGTCTGCAACACTGTTTAGTGCACTGAGTGTATCCGGTCGGAGATCTGACCCTTAGCCCTAGGGGACTTCGAGTGTCTTCTCGGGAAAGGTTGGTTTTTCAGCATCTTCCTCCAGGACAGCATTATTGCTGCAGCAGCATAATACTGTGTTGTAGGGTGTTGTCGTGGAGATTCCACAACACCTCTTCCTTCTCTTGTTTTTCAGAGAGAGAGTCTTTCTTCCCTTTGGAGGATCACATTGGTGGACATTGGAGCTGATTTGTAGATCTTGGAACTTGGCCAAAGTGTTCTATTCCACTCACTGCACAATCCCTCTTAGTGACTGCATTATTTTCATGGTGTATCTGCAGTGAGGGTTTTCAGATTGATTTCAGGGTGAAATCTCAAGTGTAAGGATCAACCTTCCACTTAGGAGATCCATTGGAGGTGGTCTATTTTATTTTTTTCATCATCTTCAGCCTTCTCTATTGAGTTCCAAATTTGAGTTGCAGCAGCTGCCCAACAACTCCGACATTTTGGCTATTTTTTGTATTTCAACCAATCCCTTGGAGGATTGATGTATTTTTGCTTATAAGGGTTAGAGCTTTGCTCCCCTCATTTATATGAGCTGATATTGTCATATTCAGTCATTTCTAATGCATATTTGGAATAGACGACGTTATTTTCTGCAGTCCTACTTTTGGTCATTCTCTTGTCTTGCAACACCTCAATCTTGAGGGATTTTCTATGAAAAACGGTTGTTTAACCTTGCTTAATGCCTATGCCATGTTCCTAAACTTATTCTCTGATTGTCCGTAGTTTTTTAAATATTATTCCTTCACAACATACACTTCCCTTGCTTCACTAAACTTCTGCATATTCAAAGTCATGGGAAATCAGGGTTTTTTCTTGACTAGTCGGGAAGGAGGAACTATTTAAGATAGAAAAACGCCTTTTTTTGAGATGAAATTTGACATGGAATTCCCTATTAACCTAATATAACATATTTCAGAACCTTGACCCGTAATTTTACGCATATTTTCTTATACACTCATTTTAGGGCCAAAATCCTCACTTTTCCCCACCTTTTTTCCCTTAAAAGATGAGTAAAGAGTGTTGTTGTTCTTTCTTTTGGTTACTGACAATTCTCAAACATATTCTATGGTATATAAAGCCATCATACCTAAAGAATGCATTTTTCAGGCATGATTTGCTGAAAAATCCATTTTTGGGATATTACAGCTCTTTGTAAAACATTGTCTCTTCATGGTATGCTCATATATGCATTTTCATATTGCTTCAAGTCACTTTTGAGTGGGATTCGTCAAGCATCTCTATAGACAGAGTGTGGAAAGGGCCAAGTAGCCTCCGGATCTCATCCTCTTTAGAGGCGACATATCCGGTAAATGCCCTCCCAATCTATCTCTGGTTGGAGTTTGCCGTGTTTTAGAAATATCCCTGAAACGGGATATTACAACAAGATTATAGCTTATATTAATTTTTAGCAAACTTAAACCACATCACCTTTCTATAGTAGCTAAAGTATGATTTAGGTCATGATGGATCCAATATTTCATGCAAAGATGGCACTTCAACATAGATGTTCTAGAACAAGCTGTTGTAGTTATGTTCTGCAAAATTTACGATCAATTTTTAGAACTATTGAAGAAATAATTAAGTAGGGAGAAACCTTATATATATTTAGTGATGGTTGGTGTAAAAGAAAATAAATGGCCTTTTGCTATCTGTACACCATATTTTCCTCTATTTTGCAAGAGGGTGAAGTTTAGGGGTGTCTACCAAATTTTGATGCAATCAATTTTGGGAAAAAAATTTGTCCTTAAATATGTATACATAAAAAATCCAATAAGTACAAGTTTGGTTGAAAATCTGAAACATCCAACAAAGTATGCTTTCTCAAAAAATATGAAGTCTGAGTTAGAGGAAGTTGTTTAAAATTTCCCAAGTTTTCTTTAACACCTTCTAAACAACTTATAACATTTTTAGCTAAACAATCCAAGAAGTACAAGTTTGGTCGAAAATCTGAAACATTCAACAAAATATGCTTTCTCAAAAAATATGAAGTCTGAGTTAGAGGAAGTTGTTTAAAATTTCCCGAGTTTCCTTTAACACCTTCTAAACAACTTATAACATTTTGAATAACACCTAACCTAGGCATATAGATACATGTAAGGATCTTTCATTAGTTGCAAGATTCATTCAATTAGAACTATTTTTAAGCACTCAGAATAAATTGGTGTTGGTCCCTTCAAAATGTCCAACTTATCGCAACACTATACTTATAATATCAATTTCGGTATAAAAATCTATAGCAATGTTTATAGGCGTTCCTTCTGCATTTTATTCAAACCAGCTATTTTACAATATCGCACAAGGATGCAAATTTATAATGCGGTAAACACAAAAGTCACCATTGTTTGGTTCAACCTAGGAAGAACATATTACTAAGTTCAAAATCTCTAACTTATAACAACACTATTCTTATAATATCCATGTCCATATAAAACTCTATAACAATATTTATAGGCAATCCTTCTACATTTTAATGATACCATCTAATGCAAATTTATCATGCGTTAAACATAGAAGTCACCATTGTTTGGTTCGACTTAGGAAGAACGTATTACCAAGTTTTCATATTTAATGCATGGAAAAAGTAAATCCCTTAGTCATACATTGCATACCGGGGAAAATATAAGCATTCTTCATAAATGAGAAACATAAATTGCACCACGTAAGAATCTGGCACAAACCTTGTAAGTTCATATCATACCTGCCACTCTGGTGGAAGAGTACTTAAATCTACAAAAAGTTTGCTTAACAGTTTTCGCTTCAAGCCTTCAATTTCTGAAGAATTCCAAATAGGCCATCTCAACTCAATGATGAGATGAAAAAATTCGAAAGTTAAATGTTATAGTTTGTTTAGAAAAGGAAAGGAATTTTTCTTCACAATTTCATTTCAATTACTTATTTCAAAAGCAATAAGCCAGTTAGCTTGGGCTCTTACCATTTTCACCAGTCTTTAAGCGTCCGCCAGGCAGCTTACAAAAGGTGTTTCCAATTTGAAGCAATAGTATATATGGATGGTTGTGCTGATGTACCTGCAAAATACAAAAGCTTTCATTAAAATTAAAATAAATCAGGACTGGTAAAATCCACACAGACAAAACGTCATATATATTGGCATCACCTAATTTCTATGTTTACCAAAGATTCATATGGTCAATTGATTCCATTACAGAAAATGGAGCATGAAGTTAGTGATAATATTGATGTTAATTACGTGCAATCGAGACACAGAAATGATCATTAGCCTTAGACCACTTCTATGAAAGGCACAAATTCGTCCCATCCATCTAGAACATTAGTCTCACATCCAGTATTGGCTTCTCTCTTTCAAGTCAATATGCATATTTATTTGATAACAATACGACCCACTCAAATCTGAAAACGCCACACCCTGATACAGGGTTAAGACATGTTGGAACATGGACCGAACCACTCTTCTTATTCCTTCAATTGCATTTCAATAAACATTAAAAAGGTAGCAGAAAATCACATGCAGCACCAGGGAGCACCACTTCGACATCCCAAAGGTCAATGATAAATATTAAAAAGAAACAAGAAGAATAAACCAGAGCAACTTTTATAAGGTAGAAAGAATGACCACTCAAATAGTTATTCTATGTCAACAATGCCAATGCTAATCCAATTCAACTGCAATTACAGACCAACTAAAAAAATATTCAAGGATAAAATAATGGAGAACATTAGCAACTAACCACAAGGACAGCTTCCACGCTTGTCCGCATGCCTTCTTTTATATAACTGGAGAAAAAGCAAACAAGTCCATTGTTATTGTGAGAACAAAATCGATAAAAAACAATATTTTTTTTTATGAGTAAAATGGTTCGTGTTTGTTGTCTGTTTGTTAATCCAAGAACAGCCCGAACATTATGTTATGCTATAATTCAATGTGATAACAAAAATCCCTGACTTACAGGGTTACTGTTTTAACTTTAACAAGAAGTCTATAATGACATATACCGATGAATAATCCAGTTTTAACATAACTAGAATTAGGAATCACTAGTGTCATGTAATATCTTATTTTTCCCGGCCAACTGACCAAAAAGTAACATCGCATCCAGAGGTGATATCATTGCTCAATGTTTAGTAAATACTACCTAATAAAACAAATTACATAAAACACAATATAAACTACTAAAGCTTTAAAATGGAAAGAAAAAAACTACAATAATGTCCAAATTACAAATAACTGCCACTGGGATTATCAATTACATTGCAATAGCACAAGAAAATGCCGGCTGATTACTAAAACACAATATAAACTACTAAAGCTTTAAAATGGAAAGAAATAAACTACATTAGTGTCCAAATTCCAAATGAACGGCCACTGGGACTATGAATTACATTCTCTGCAATATCTCAGAAAAATATGAAAAGATGCAAAAGAAAAAGCAAATGACGGAGGTGACTCCAGAACAAATGCCAGATTCATTGTAGAATATATGAAAAGATGCATACTGGTACATTATGAAAAATGGAATACATAGTACATTAATGATTAAAAATTCGAGCATCAGCAATTTAGAATATTCTAATTTTACAAGTGCCAGTTTTAAATTCAATGTATCGGAGGTTTTTTACTCTCATAGACTATTTGACTCAATAATTATTTTTTAGCAAATAAATTATAAAATAAACATAAAATTCTAATACTTTAATAAAATTCTCTAACACTTTAACATATAAAATAGCCAGGGAAAATATTTCAAAAAATAAATAAGAAAACTAAAACAAGATATCAATAGAAATTAATCTTTCAACTTCTCATCATTTAATTTATCAAAGAAATCATGGGTCCCTCACTAGAGAAAATCTCCCTCAAATTGTACAGAAAACCCTAAAATAATTTCTTCTTGAAAAAATAGCACACCACTCGGTGTAGCCCCATGTAGCCCCATTGCATTGACAAAAAAAAATATCTAGTTGTCTCACTTGTGCAAGTACTTGCTAATTTATTTAGCTATAGTAAATTCTCCTTTTGTATCTTTCCCTCTTCCTGAGCCTGTGAATATCTCACAAAAAATATGCAATATTACTCTTGGAAATGATTCATAAAATATTTTGCAATATTAGTCTTGCAAATGATTCTTAAAATATCTTTCTAAATTTCTCTCCTGTTCATGTTGTGTCTTCAGCCTCTCTCTTAAGCTGATTTTTTAATTCTCCATAAGTCAAATCCTTAATATTCAAATTCGTTAATAGATAATATTAAATATAAACCTTTGAGATTAACTAGGGGGATTAGACATAAGTTAAATATTTAGTTATTTATTCCTATAAGTCAAATAATTAATTATTTATTCTTATTAAAAGAGTAGGCCAAAGTCAACATTAATTACATAATTAATCAGTCTACTTTTTCCTAAGTTAAGAATTAGGAAGAAGAACATATTATCTTCTCCTCTCAAACAACCACCTAAAGAGAACTTCTGGTGCATGCTAGACACAAGCCTATACAAAATACCTTCCGAACTTACCGCACCACCCCCAACTTACCCCTGTAGAACACAAACTTCCCATTCATGAAAGGCTTTGTGAGAATATTTGCTACCTTCTCTCATGTGGAAATGTACTAGAATCTCACAGGAGCTATTTGGACCCTCTATTTGATGGAGTGGTACCTAATCTCCATATGCTTGGAGTTGTCCATGAAACATAGGGTTCTAGACTAAACAACCCTAATAGCATCTTATGATTCCCTATGGCCTCACAACTTATTAAATTCGTTTCCATGTACTCATCCCTTGTTGAGCTAAGTTCCATTTACTGTTTCTTCTTGCTACATGGTGATTTCATCGCTGAGACCAAGTTAAGAGATCATGCAAATGTACTCTTCCTGTCTACTGCATCCCTAACCTAGTTTGAATTTGTATACATTTACAAATAGACTTCATGAACTCTAATAGTCTAAGTCCATAGTTCACAATACCATGAAGATACCTCAACAAATTCTTCACTGCCAACCAACAACCATCTTTGGTCCACCATAAATTCGCTGAGTGTATTCATTTCAAGCCCATATACAATCTATAGTATTAACAAAAACATCAACAACCCAATAAAATTCATGTATAGTGTCGGATCCACTAACTCACTTTCCAAAGAATAAATCTTCCTCAACTTACTAGTCATAAGTGTAGGGATTTTACTACAATCCTCCATCATGAATGTCTTCAATATATCAACTCGGTACTTTCCCAACACTAGTAAAATATCTCCTTGTTGTTGCCACACCTCTAATTTCAAAAATTGTTGCATCAACCTAATATTGTTCATGTTGGACTCAAAGCAAGGATTTCCTTGCACATCCTTATGAGCTCCTGTGATTCTGTTAGAAAGATATCATCAACATAGAATACCATTATAAGCGAGTCACCATCAACAAGTTCATAGTACAAGTTAGGGTCCACCTCACTCTTGGTTAAGCCCAATCCAAATCAGTACCCACCAATCAAAGAGTACCAAGTGTGTGAGGTGCAAGCTTAAGTCCATATGAGGCCTTGTTAAATTTGAAAATATGGGAATCCCTCCCACACACCTTAAATTCCTGAGGCTACCGAATATACACCTCTTATTAATTACCCCATTAAGAAAAGAAATATTAGCATCCATATGATTAATCCTCCACCCCATATTTAAATAAATATATATAACTACATTGATAGATGTGATGTGTATCTGTAGATGGGTGCAAATGTATCCTCATAATAAACTCCCTCCTAGAAGAACCATCTCATCACGAACCTCGATTTGTACTACTCGATGATTACATTTTTTGAATAATTTATCTTGTAGATGCATGAAGAATTCACCACTGACTTCCAATTAGGCCTTGGAACAATCTCCCACACATTGTTCCTTATGGTGGAAATTTACACTTCCACCACCATGTCCCTCTAAAACTTGATGGTTTATTTCCTCCTCAATGACAGAAGATTCAAAATAACTCATATTTCTCATCAAGGATATATAGCTATAAAATCGAGTTAGTGGTATAATCTCCACGAAAGTGTTGCTAGGAGCCTCCACATTCTCCATAACATCGACTAATGTGTTGTCGTCCTATCTCGACCCCCCCCTAAAAAAGTTTGAAGGATCATATCCCTCCTCCCCTAAACAAAAGGATATGATCATACTACTAATTATGATGTTCCCTGCTCAATATTCTAAGTCTCTCAGTCCTCATCCTCTACCTTTGTTTCACTTTTCTAATGCAACCTCGCAAAGGCACTACCCTCCTCAAATTTACATCCCATCAAACTATGATTATCCTCTATCCAAGAATGTATACCATGTAGGCCTTTGAAATATCATTATATCCAACAAAAATGCCTCTCTCAAATGAGTGCAACAACTTAGTCCTCTTCTCCGATGCAATGTGGACATATAATGGGCTACTGGAGATGTAAAAATGACAGGACTTTGGTCTCACTCTTGTAAATATCTCCTTAGGATTATTTTCCTCCACTGCCTTGTGAAGGCTCATGTTATATACGTACATTGTAGTCTTACAAGCCTCTGCCCACAAGAATATAGGCAATTATTGATCATGGATATCGTCATGTTTTTTTTCTCGTCCACTCCAATCAAAAATAGATTCTATGGAATTGTAAACTCTTTCTTGATTTCTACGTCTTTACAAAAACCCTTGAACTCATTGAAAGTATATTCACTTCTATTTTCTGATCTTAAGACATTTTATTTTCTTCCTAGTCTCATTCTTCAAACGACCTTTCAACTCTTTGACTGACAAAAAACCTCATCCTTGGCCTTCAAAAAGAAAATCACCTATGAAAGTTACCAAATAACTACACTTGGAGATAAAATCCAATGGCATAGGACCACAAGTATAAAATTTCATCAAATCCAAGACTCCCTTGGACTTCGTATCACTATTGGAAAATACTTCTTTACCATTCTTTCTAAGTGCACATCCTTTGCACACATCATCATGCTCCACATTAAACACCAAAACAGTAGCGCCTACCTCTTGTGATACTAGTAAAGACATGTAGTGTGCATTCTACATCCTCTTGTGCCAAATATCCTCTACATGCATTGTCATTTATAGGGGCCTACACTATATGTCCTCTTAATAGATATAGGTTGTGCTCTCTACTTACTATCACTCACCTAATGCTAACATAAACTCCTTTCATCCTAAAAAATACCTCATCTCCCATGGAACTGACTTCAAGTCCTTTATAGGAGAAATTTCTCCTCCATCCTAAGTTCAAAAAGTACTTCACCTCCATATGATTGTGAGAGAGTGTTGGAACAATGTTTTCATTGATTTCAAAATATGTATAGGACATTAAGGAGATGGAAGGAAACATAATATGACCTTATAATTATTTGTCAATATGCATGCAAAAGGTCGTGCATTTGGAAGAATACCCAACACCATTTGGTTTCCCTCATCATGCCATGTCATTTTATAGGTTGCATTCCATGTGGGGATGGTTGGATGGAGATATATTCAAATTTTAAATTTTTTTAATAAATCTACCCAAAATTGAATGGGTTTGATCCCACATACAATGCATGACATAAATAAGGTTCATCATGGTCCAAACCATAACCAAGGTGGTCCATCAATTGAGAGGTGAAATCCTATTATAGATAGGTTAGTATTCATGTTAAAAGAAAAAATTAGTATTCGACTCAAATAAAAGACATTTTTTAATGATTCTCTTTTTTAGGATTTTAGGTTCATTTGAGCCCTAAAATAGGCCTCCCTCCAAAACATATAAATAACACATCCATGTAAATTTAAAAGAACAATTTGTAGGCATATGTTAAAGTATCTAAGAATATTTCAATTCACTAGAGCATAATGAGACACAACTGAGGGTGAAATTATGTGGCATGAAGAGTAGAGGCTTTGGGTGAAGAGGGTGAGTTTGTTTTCTAAACTTTAGCAATACACTGAGATATTTTTTGTACAAGTTATCTAAGGTTATTGGTATATATCCATGTTGTGTGTAGTATAGGTTTACATGAATTTGAGGAATTTTTTTCCAAAAGAAAAATCGAACCATCTATTAAGTGAGTAGAAGGTTACATAGTATATGCATGTAGCATTCAAAAAATTGCATTTTTCCTTCTTTTATAGAAAAAGGAAAGATAGAGTTGCAGTTGATGAGGAGATATATGGATCAATCCTCCAAGCCCTATCAAAAACATTAAATATGACTTCTCCATTCAGCCCCTGGGCTTTCCTTTTGTTAGGAAAAAAATATGCCTGAAATAGGGATGAAAACAGACTATGGCTATGAGTTCACATCAAAAACAAAAAATGGGTGGTAAACATTGATCCAATTTTAAAACAATTTGTAGCATAATGTCTAAAAATAGAAAAACAAAACCTGTCTCTCGGATCTCCTCATAGAGGAAAACAATCCGAAATAGAGATGTGATAATGTAGAATATATTTAGAGCTAAAGGAAATATAGACAAACATTTTAATAAGTTTAATTTGTTCTAAGATAACAGAAAAAAAAAAGAGCAACTGGAAACTATCGAGCGACGGGACGTTGTTGTCCCCTGACCAAGGCAAACCAACACTTTGAGGATTTTCCCTATTGGCTCATGAATGGAAAGACTCACTCCACATGTATTTTGAGAGTCAGATGCCCCATCTAAATATGCCCACGGAATATCCCCCATGATGATCTCCTGTTGGATGACTCTAGCTTGTTGGGGTTGTGTTATAATTGGAATATATTCATAGATGGATGCTCCTTCCGCAGATAAAAGGTTAACACAAAAGGTATTGTCTTGGAAGATGATACGATTTCTTGCTATCCAAGTTCCCCAAGCAACAAGAAATGGGAGGTTCCGTACGCTATCATTTGGAGAGGCATGCCACCATCTCTCACATGCCTCCCGCACATAATTTCCCTCCCATTTTTGGGTAATATTGAGGAGCCTAAGAGTTTTAGCCCAGAGCCTAATATTGAAGGGGCAAGTAAGGAAGAGGTAGTTAACTCACTCAAGACTAGCCTTGCAAAGGGAGCACCAACCAGGGCTAATATTTCCCCTACGTTGGAGAAAGTCCCAGGAAGGAACTTTGTTTTGAAGAATGCACCAAAAGAAAAATTCGGGTTTTTTCTTGTCCCTTTAACTCCCACAAAATTTTAACCCACCAATCTGGCTTCCCCCCAGCCTTTCAGAGTCATTAGCCATTTGTAACCATACTTTGGGTAGTGCAAACCTGATGGAGCATGGACACATTTGAGCTCATATGATCTTTCTTGAATTATGATATTGGAGTTTTGGAGATCGTTGATGAACCCCTTCCACTCTTCAAGCCACCGTTATTCAAGTTGGAGGGATTCCCCTATGAGGAGTTGTTATACCTTCTTCAAGAATTACTTGATATGAATGACAAACATTGTTCATGAAATAAAGGGTGAGCTTGTTTTAAAATCACTTGTTGAAAATCATTATTAGAATATTCCTATGTTAACAAAAAATTTATGAGCAAGGGATGATACTGATAGTTCTATTATTATAGTAACTAGTTGAGTATGAATAGAGGATCAAAGACAAAAGATGACTAGTCTGAATTAGATTTAGAAAAGTACAGGAGGTCATATTTGATTGAGGAGTTAATGTATGATTTGGAGCATGTTTGAAGGTAGATCTAAAGGTGACTTGTTGAACTTTTGAAACATCCCATAGCCAAATTGGTTCTTTTTCTTTATGAGGATCTAGTCTCATTCATGTTTGTGCAAAAAAACCCAAGGTAATTGGTGCTCCTTATTAGTTGTTGCTGAGAAAATCCCTTAGGGTTGTACTTGTTGAAACCCAGAATTACCCTTTCCTTTACACATTTCTCATCTCATTTCACCTCTTTTTCATCAATTCATAAGCCCTAATCAATGAAGAATGTTTAGGATACATACAATTTATTGACATATTGTATTTTCATGATTTTTGCTATTTTAATAAGTTTTTGTAAATTGGCTACAGAATGCATCCTCTTCCATAGCAAACCAGATGTTCTGTATCTACTCTTGTGGTTGAATATTTTACAGGTGTCCATTGAAGGAATGGTCCACATGGGTTGTCTCAGAATCCCTCCTACATGGATTTCTTCCTATCCACAAGGACCAGATCGACAAATAAAGGGGCCTAATCTGATGTTCAAAGCTCAAAGGTAAGAGAATATTTCACACAGCAATTAGGACTCTTGATTTTCTCCGTAGCAAATCATGAGTTGTAAGAGTCCCAGTTTGATTGTAATTGGAAGATACACCTGTAGCTATCTTTATTCATAGTTAGTTATGAAAATTCCTTATAAATAAAGGTTCTATAGAACTGAGAACAAGCTAAGTTTTTGTAGCACAAGTTCAGAATTACAGTGAGATACTCTATTTTCTAAAACTCTGTTTCAATAAAGATCAGTTCCCAAATGTTGTTTTGACTACATTTTTAAGGAGCTAAGGATTTGACCAACTTGGGAGCAGAGGGCCCGTGCTACTATAGAAGGTGTATAATGTTATCTATTTAGATTTTCTTTAATTTTTTTTATGCTCAATTTCCAGTTTCTAATAGATTAGATACAACTGTGTATATTTTCCTTCCGAAACGTTCTCAAGGAGATAGGTAACTCTGTCTTCAGGATTGTGATAAAAGTTGAAGTGCTGAGAAACATGGTTGTTTAGTTTCCTGCTTTCATAGTTTTCAATTGATGTGTTTAACTAGGAATTTATAAAGTCCATTTTTCCTATTTACAAAATCTTATATTGATTGGTTAAATGTCTTACAAATGTAGTGGTTGAATAGGTTTCATTTCTTTTCATTTTCTTGCTAAGAATTAAGGGTGTAATTGATTTATCTGAGAGCCATACCAAGGGGTCACAAGCTTCAGAATTGGATGAGACTTGATAAGTTAGTTATTCACTTAATTGGTTGTAGATAGAAGATCCTCATTTCATTGCAACAAAATAATCTTTTTAAAGGTTATCCTAACAGGGCATAATTTGACTATACTTTGCAAGGGTGATTAGATGATTAGATTCAATGCAGTGTTTTAGTTATTGTAAGTCTTTAGTTTAGACAGATGCAATGATTTCTTAAATACATTACCGCAAGGGGGTCACTCTCCACATATTGGGTAGATGGAGTAATTAAAGCATCTTAGATAAATTTCAATTGCATTTTATGTTTTCTATTTTAAGAAACTAAAGTGCAAATAGTTGATTTCATCTCATAGGGTTTTGACCTAATCATTTGATGTTGAAACAACTTGAAGTACAATAGTTGACCTGCTTTCATTTTCCAAATCTCAGTTGATTCATAGATCCATGGATTAGGTTTAATCACTAATTAAAGTACTTGCTTTGTCTTTTTGTCCAAAACTAGGTCTTAGAACTTGTCCATAAACTTTGGTTTCTTTCATAGAAAAATAACTTAGTTTCATAATACTTCCTTTTCTTCCTTTATAATTAGATTTATTTTCACTTTTTTAAATAGCCTAAGATAGCATACACTAAGGAATAAAAACAAAAAAACCCAAAACAACAAGAAAAACACAAACAACGAAGTAAGAGAAGGGTCAATTAGGCACATATAGTGCACCACACTTCATCAGTTTACTAGCCTTGGTTGATAATTAATGGAAGCAATTTAGGAACACTAAATTGAATAAATAGTACCCTCCTTTAAGTTGGTGCTCATAAATTTTGGTCATTGTTATCTCCTCATGTATATGAAATTGATTATGGTTTTATCAATATGTTCTGATTATTAGGTTTAAATTTACATTTTATGCATTCTTGTTGATGATATCTACCATACTACTTTACTGACTGATAATCAAGTAAAATATTCAGGGTGGTAAGTATTTATTATATTTTGAATCCTCTCAATATTGTTGATATTTTGAGTAATTGGTATTAGAGCGAGTTACTCTCAAAACAATTGAATCACTAAAGGGAATATTTTCAATAAATAAGGATCAAATGGAAATCATATGTTCAAGAATAATTCAGGTATTCCGTGGAAATGATTATGAATTATTTAGTGATAGCATGGAAACCTAATTAAGGATTTAGCAGTGGATTCCTAGTTCTCCATTGTTAATGGCTTCAAAAATCCAAAAAATCCTCCAACTAATCCCGATGGGAAGAAATTTTTTAGCTGTAATTCTAAGGTTGATCATGCCATCATAAGTGGATTGTGTAGAACTGTTAATACCAAGGTGGTGACATGCACCAAATCTAAAGAGGTTTTGGATAAAATTAAGATTATTTACTAAGGTGATGAAAAAGTAAAACATGTTAAAATTCATAAATATAGAGCATAATTTGAAAATATAAAAAATTATGAAACAAAATATATTGCAACCTATTTACTAGATGAATTTTCCAATTCCATCAGAGGACTAGGAGTAGATGTAAGAGCATCATTAATCATACAGAATGTGATAATATCACTTCCTTTGAGATATAATGCTAAGGTATCTGCTATAGAGGAAATGAGCGATTAGACCAAAATGAGAATGGATGAATTGCTTGGCACCCTTGCAACATACATAATGAGAATAGATACAAAATTTGGACTGTTAGACAGAGAATCAACTTTTAAAGCAACAAAGAAGTCAATGAACAAATATCTTAAGGTAAAAGGAACAAAAACTGAAAAATCAGATGAATATGAAGAAAATTTCATTAGGAAGCTTAAAATGGGAACCATAAAACAAAAATGAAAGTTACCCTTTAAATGCTTAAGTTGTGGCGTAATACATCATTATGCTAAGAGATGT
Organism: Pinus albicaulis; assembly: GCA_034641835.2. Classification (NCBI taxonomy): domain Eukaryota; kingdom Viridiplantae; phylum Streptophyta; class Pinopsida; order Pinales; family Pinaceae; genus Pinus; species Pinus albicaulis. The sequence goes on from CM076581.1 coordinate 698,556,947, forward strand.
CCTTTGGGGGAAAATAAAACTTTCCACAAGAAAAATGTTTATTCTAAAGAAGATAATAGTTCTTCAAAAGAGAGTGATTTAGAAGAATGGGAAGCAAGAAAATTTCTTTTGATAACTCAAAAAGCCAAAAATAATGAACATGATGTCAATTTTAACAAAGGGCTCATTGATTCAAATGTAGAAATAGACGAAAAAAACATGAAAATAGAATCCTTTTGGGGAATATTAAATGATTTCAAAATTGAATATGAAGATGAATATCTTCAATAAAATTGAAGAATAATGGAAAGGAAAATAATTAGCTCAAAAACAAGAAAAGAGAATTGAAAGGCCTAGTTGAAAAATATGATGAAGAAAAACTCTTTAAATATCCTAAATGAAGAAGAAAAAAGAGTGAATAGTTAATCAATATCTAGGTGATGAATAAAGAAGAATATTGCAAGAGGCTTGTAAAGGTTGTTATGCCATTGATGGTTGAATTTTACAAGCTCAATAAGAAGTTGAAGATATCACAAGTGTTGGATAATGTTGTTAGTTGTCAAAGATCATCAAGAGGTAAAATTGTCTTGGATATATACGTGCATGTTCAAGTAAAGAGGACACAATTTCCATGCCTCCGAAGGAAGAAAGTGAGAAAACATTTAGAAGGTATTGTTATTTGAAGAATTTATGATGATGTTATCATGGACACCCATCACATAGAACCAGTGAAATTAAGGCTATATATTAATAATGGATTGAACCTCATCCATGAGATAACAATTTATAATATCATTATGCCTATCCTACTTTCCTATATTTGATAATATTTTTCTTGATCATTGTTACTCTTTTATCAATTTCAAGCATAAATAAATTCATTGTAAAATAAATACAATATGCAATTATGCAACAAGTGGGAATGATTATCGATATGAAAGAAATGAGCATATATTATTAAATGTTCATGGATATACTAATAAAAACTACAATTCATTTCAACAAATGATCAAAACAATGTATGCTACAAGTTAAATTGGTCACAAGGCACAAGATTCTAGGTTTATAAAACAAGATGCTCCAATCATAATGATAGAAAAGCCAACTATGATATGGGAAAATAAAAAGAAATAAAATTTCAATCTAACAATGATCATTTAAGATAAGGAAGATAAATCGTACATAGATAGTGGGTGTTCAATGCACATGGCCAAAGATTAGGAAAAGATCATCAATTTGAAAAGAAAAAGTTGTAGTGCTAGATTTGGAAATAACTCTTCTATAAAGATACTTGGAAAAGTTGTAGTAAATATTGTTGGTGGAAATGTAAAAGAAACAAATGTTTTTTTGGTTGAAAATTTGAAGCAAAATATTCTTAGAGTTAACAAAATTTGTGATCAAGGGAACACTCCCTTATGTAATTCCTATAAATTTAAAATAAAAAAGGAAGACTCCAAAATATTGATTGAGACAGCTAATTGGTTACAAAAGAACATATAAATCGTAAACCTTGTAGAGGAAAATAATATTGTAGCCACATGAAAGAGTTTTAGGATAAATGGTAAGGATAAGAGGACAGAAGTATCATTGGCAACCATGTGTTAAGGTGGAGCATCCCCTAAGAAAATATCCACCGTTTACCATTGAATTAAAAGGGGAAGGGAAAATAGAATGAAAATAGGGGGAGCATCATGACAGGTGGAGAATGAGTATTAATATCAATTAAAAAGAGTGAGATTTCTGGAAGAAATTAATCATTGGTATCAAAAGGTGAATCGAACATTAATGAATTGGAAGAAACACTAAGATTCCCTTGTATTTGTTTGCTAATATATTTCGAGAAGACCATGGATTTTGATGCAAGACCTTCAACATATAATTTTCCTCATGTAATTTAATTTTATAGGTTTCATGTTTCATGCGTTTCCTTCTTGTACAGATATTCAATTTTGAAATTTGTGTAATAAATCACGAAAAATTGAACAGTTTTGACCCCATGTAAAATGAATGATCGAAACAAAGTTCAATATGGTCCAACCTATAATGAACGTGGTCTATGAAATAATTAATAATTCATACTTTATTGTAGAGAAGGTATTCTTCTTAATTAAGGAAAAAATGATTAATTCATATATAAACAAAGGAATTTTTTTATGATTTTAGATTCAGGTTGTCCCCAAAATAGGCCTCCCTCGGCCTCCCTCCAATGTGTATCAATAACCTGGCCATGGAAATTGAAAGGAGACATTTTTAGGCGTATGTTAAAGTGTGTAATAATCTCTAAATTCATTGAAGAAAACCGAGAAAAAGAAATGGGGTGAAATTCTAAGGAAATAAGAGCATATACTAAGGGTGAAGTGTCTCATTTGTTTTCTAAATTTTTGCAATAGATCGATATTTTCATCCATAATTAATACCAGATTTGAATGTTGAATTTTCTTCATGAAATTAATGGTTTAACCTTGTTTTAAACTCATTTTTTAAGAACAATTATTATAATATTCGTACGTTAACATCAAATCTATTTGCAATGAATTACAGTGACAATTTTATTATGATAGTACTTAGTTGAGTATGAATAGATCGATGACATAAATCAGGCTAATTTGAAGCATATTTAGAAAATTAGAAGAAATCAAACTTGATTGAGTATAGGTTTGATTTAGAGCAAGTTTGAAGGAACATATGAACGTGAATTGTTGAATTTTTCAAGAAAACCATACAAAAATTGGAGATTTTACCTTAGGAGGTTGTAACCACCTTTCTTTTAGTGCTCCCTATCAGTTGGAGCTGAAAAAATGCCAGGGTGTTCTAGATTCCTTGGAGTTGGTTCTTATAAATTTTGGAGATTGTTATCTCCTCTTTTATATGTGATGGATTATGGTTTTATCTATATGGATGATAAAGTAGTGGAAGAACACATCGAGAATCAACAAGTTATAAAACTCTCAAAAGATAACCAAACTTTGGTGCAAAATCGAATGAAACAACAGGAAGATCAACATCACAATGAAAGAAGTTCTGAAGTAGTATAAAAAACAGGAACTTGACAACTACAAAATTGATCAATTTCAGAGTATCTCAGCAAGTGGAAGAACTTACTCGTGGAAGATTCCACATGGGTGGATGAGAATTTTATATAGAAGCATCAAGAAATAATCAACCATTGAGGACAACACTTGTTTGAAGGACAGGGGCTTGTTAGGTTCCTATATTACTAGCATAGTACCTTATTGTGTTAGTGTAGCCCCCTTATTTTTATTTCTATACCCCTGTAGTCCCCATACTGTTATTATTATGCCCCATAAAACCCCACTATTGTTATTGTTGAACCCTTACATTATTATTGTTAGGTCGACTACGATTATATTGTGACCCCATGGACTCCTATATACAGAAATGAGATTTTTCCATTTCAATCACCCAATAATTTTTCATTTATTTAATGTAAAGGAGTTTTCCCCCTCAAAGTGGCCGATTTCTAAGGCGTTGATCTCTCTTTTCTTCTCTTTTTGGAGTTGGTTTCATAACAATTACTATCTCATGGTAGATGGTTTTGTGAGATTTGAGGAGAGGATCTATGTTCCAAACAAAAACAAGCTCAAGAATATTAACTTTAGGGACTTCTGTCAATCCATATTAAGGTCACCTGAGATATCAAAATAATTTCACACCTGTGAAAAAGTTTTACTATTGGTCGAATCTAAAGAAAGAGGTTCCTCAGTTTGTGTCTAGATGTTTGGATTGTTAACAGGTAAAAGAAGAGTGCAAGCATCCAAGTATTTTATTACAGCGAATTCCAATTCCTCAATGGAAATAAGAATTCATTTCCATTGATTTCATGAGAGGCTTATCAAATACATATAGAAAGCATGATTCCATCTTGGTTGTGGTTGATAGTTTGACTAAGGTAGCTCACCTCATTCCAGTAAAGTCTATTAATTAAACTACTGAGGCAGCTCAAGTATTCATCAGTTAGATAGTGCTATTGCATGGTATTCCGAAGAGGATTGTATTTTATAGAGATGACAAGTTCACTTATGGGTTTTTGAAGGAGTTATTTGCTGGTTTGGGGATTTTTTTTCTTTCAATAGATCTTATCATGTGCAGACATATGGACAGACAAAGAGGATTAACATGATTCTCGAGGACATGTGTATAATGTATGTCATGTATTAGCATAGGAGCCGGGAGAATTATTTTCTACTTGTTCAATTTTATTATAACAATGGGCATCCAAGTTCCTTGAAGATGAGTCAATTTGAGGAACTTTATGGGAGGAGTTGCAATACTCCTATTAGTTGGTGTGATTTAGTGAAAAATGTGTTGATTGGACCAGACATGTTAGAAGACATGGAACGGGAAATGCAAGAATCTAAAGGCAAAATAATACAAGGAGAAGACTTATACAAATAAACACAACACATTTAAGGAGTTTAAGGTTTGGGAGGATATCTCTTTGTACATCAATCCCAAGAGGAGCTACTTGAGGATTGCATCATGTGACAAGTTGGCACCTAAGTATTGTGGGACCCTTAAGATCCTTGAGAGGATTGGACCAGTGGCCTACAGACTTGCACTACCTCTAGCAGTGAAACCCCATGATGATTTACATGTTCCATTGATTAAAATATATTTGGATAATGTTTATAATGTAATTCACTAGTCTATATAGTAGGTGGATCCATAAGGAGAATTCTAGCCAAAACATCCCATGATGATTTACATGTTCCATTGATTAAAATATATTTGGATAATGTTTATAATGTAATTCACTAGTCTATATAGTAGGTGGATCCATAAGGAGAATTCTAGCCAAAACATGTGCATATTGCAGTAGAAACAACTCATGCTCTGGAAAAAAGTGATCAAGCAAGTTTAAGTGTAGTGGAAACACTTTTGGCTCAATGAAGCTATGTGAGATACAATTAATCATATGTGGTATATGTATCCTTCATTATTTATCATTATGGAAGACAATTTTTGGTATATTATATTGTTTTTATTGTAGAAACAGGTATTGAGGTATTGAGCTATGTTATAAAGCTCCAATTGTCATGTTTTGCATGTTTGTTTTGTTTTTCATTGAAAATATTGTATCGAGCTAAGTTATAAAGCTCCATGGAAAGAATTTTTTGGACTTCAGTGGTTTTACTAGTCATAGGTGTCCTAGAAAACCAAGGATGACATTCCCCTAGGGGGGGTTACCAACCTCAGGTTTAAAATTTATGTAATAAAGGTTAATAAATGATAGTATGTCCAGCATGATTATCGCAAACTAGTAGCAGTATTCTCATGCAGCAGTGTAATTGCTTAAAAAAAGGTGAATTGAAATTCGCAGTAACGCAAGGGGAATGATCTGTGTAGTGTAGGTACAGCACACGGTAGCACTTTTTGCCTGGTTTAAAAGGCTCCCTTAGTAAACCTCCTGAAAACTCCTGGAACCTCGGTATCATCACAAAAGTGGCGCCTTCCAGACTTGAACTGGAGATCTCGTGTGTTAACTTGTACGCATGAAAAGCTCTAGATAAACCCATGTTTTTATAATAATTATAATTTAAGGTGTATCAATTTTTTTTAAATCAAATCCATGTCAATAATCATTGGTGGACAGTATCCATTTTTTTTGTTGCTGATGGTTTGTAAATAAATTTTCCTGGAGATTGTGCTTGGTCGTACAAAGGTGGCGCCATTATAAATAATGGTGTAAATTTCGACTGGTTCTTTTGATCTGGTCGATATTTCATTTGTGATATCAGTAGATATAATATTAATCATATCGAGATAGACCGCTGAAAAGCTTTGGCAAACACCAGGATAAACCAATTGAAAGTGTGAACTAATTTGAATTCAAAGCAATTACGATATAATTAAAATAACCTGTCTATCCGCAGATATAATGATGCAACCAAACGAAAAAAATACCATGCGAGACTATTAATATCTGTATAGAGAGGGGAACCGGGGAAGTCTTGGGGTGTACAACGTCTTTCAATATTTTCAACGTGGGGCATCCTTGGCCTGTTCAGCCTTCGCAATTCACTATTTTAAATTTAATTCAATATTTACACCTGCCACTAATGGCCAAAAATGGCCAGAAAACAGGTACAGTAATAGAATGTGCAATTGTTATGTCTAGCGCATCTCGAGCAAAGTAAAACATCAAAGTATAACAAACCAGGAAAACTTAAACGGAAAACCCTAGGCCGAGACATTTAGGGTTCTTAAGAGATCAATGCCCAGAAAAACAAAACGTTTAGATTATGTTAAAACCTATTATGGAGGTAATCATGATCACTTTCCACGTTCAGTCAAAACAAGAGAGTCGGCATTGAAGCATTTACTTACTTGGCTTTCATTCTAGCTAACCTGTCTCGAACAGAGGAGTCTTTCTCCATCTTGGGATCTTTGGTCCCCATTGTGTAGTTTTCCACAGGGTAGGCAGTTACAACCGGTCCCGACATCTTCTCTACGTCAGAGATCAAGAATTCGACAGCAGTGACTTTTCTTACTTCTTCCTTCTATTCCGGCAATGGGCTGGCTGTTTACGACTGCGATTGGATAGCGGCTCTATGTGGAAACTTCAGGAAAACCTCCAACGAAACCTAGATTCAAATCTTCTCATGTTAGTTGTGGGCTGTAAACACAATCCGTTTATAAGGAAAAGATTATGTTTGGTTAGCCGCCGACAAACGTGGGAGACTCCGTAAGATAAATTAGAATGGAACGCTTGCGAGGGATTCAAACATGTATTAGAACTATAATTAAAATTGGTAAACTGGACAAGATTTACCTAATACGCGCTTTCAAGGGTTCAAACCGGTATTATAACTATAATTCACAATGCGTAGATTGGACATAAACTTTATTTACCTTTGATGGGGATTCGTAGTTTATAATTTATTAGATATGGATGTCCCGTTAACTTTTATGGTTTGAGGTAGAGTAATTAGTGATTATCAATTTTTTTTTTAATGGAAATTTTATCCGTAAAACATGTCAAAAGGTTATAATTTTAATATTGATGGGTGTTTTAACTTAAAAATTTTAATGATTTTGCTTACCTAATTGGTGATTATCTTGATAATAAAGTGCTATGTTTCTTGAGATTGGAGGTTCAAATATGATTAATAATAAGAATTTCCCCACCAATAATTGTTTTTCACACTTAAAGATTAAATAATTATGAGTCTATATCATACTACTTTCATATTGGTGTATCCAAAATTTTTAAAACTCCCTTGATGAAAACTTCTTAAAAATTTGTGGATACCTTGCCTTATTGAAAGCCAGCTTGAATTCATGTATTATGAAGATTATTGATTTGATAGTGGAGTTCTCATTCATCTTCCATGCTTAATCTGTTCATCCCCCTCACTCTATCTTAATGTAAATACATTGTCATCATCTGTAATATATATTTTGTTCTTTCTCTCCTCTCTTGGTTATGCAAAACCCCAAAATAAGTAATCAAGGCTCAAGGTTATAAATTAAAATGGCATTGAAAACTTATAGTAATGTTAATTACAACTATGTAGCCCACTAATAATATTTTAAAGAAAACGGAAGCTAGCTTTAGGTAATAAAGTTTAAAAGAAATGTAAAAATAGAGGCATAGCTAGGCTCATTCAATAGTGACCACCGTCACCTACTAAATATCATTCTAAACTTGTTACAAATATGAAGGTTTATTCTATGAGTTGGAGAAACATATTGATTTGGAGCATATTCACTGCATACGAGCCACAAAGGTGAGTAAAAGTAGGAAAATGCAATAGTTTGATGAATCTAGAACTTAGTAGGATTACTTTTCGTGTAGACGTATGGAGGAATATCCCTAGTCACCTTCTATGGAAGTCGGGAAGCTATGGCAGATGTTTTCATAAACCATTAGCTCCCTCGTTTGGTCCTTAATACAAAGGAAACAAAGTCAACCTCAATGTTTTATTAAAAGAATATATATATATATATATATATCTTTAATTTTCACTTTCACTTTCCCTTCTCTAAACTAAAAAGGAATGCCTAGTCCATGTTGAAAATATTAAAGCCACCTGCGTACCCTGTGCAGGTAGAAAACAAAGTACAAAGGGGCAGAGGATATTGCATGCACAACACTGTGCATTCAAGAGGAATGGATGAGCCGTAAGGAGAAATTAAATGTTTATGGCCGCAGCTGCCATTGTAGAAAAGAAATTGAAGTTTGATATAGGTCGTAGCCTATTTTGTAGGAGAAATTGAAGAATCTGTGGTCCAAGCCACACAACAACAGTTTTATTAAAGAACAATCGTTTCGGGCTTTTAAGCCCTCAACAACCAAAAGAGAATTTTTTATTTAAACGCACCAAATTTTTTAATACGCCATGTCATAGTGGTCCCCACCATCCATCTCTATATCGCAATCGCAGCAGCAAAGTGTTTGAAGTGTCCTATTGATATGACGCATCCGATGCGATGCGATGCGATGGTGCGATAGTGCACATCGCACATCGCAAAGGATCAAGTGTTATGCCCTTCCACAATGTAACTGCCACTATATAAGTCGCAATACGGTATCAGATATCGCAATCGAATTCACCCAAGGTCTTCTGTCATGATTGTTCCAAAGAAATTCTGCGATGCGATGTGGTCCCCGCAAAGCAACATCGTAATTGCTCATCGCACATCACAAATTTGTTGTTCAACCATTCCGCTCGTTCCATTGCTGATGCGCAGATGCGATGTGGTCCCCACATCGCTCACCATGCCATCGCACCATCGCTCATCGCTCATTAAAAAAGCGAAATTTATCATCGATGTCTCTCATTGCACATCGCATATCACTTTTCCATTTTCCAAACTGTCCACAACCATGATCCACTGATTGCCGATTGCGATGTGGGCTCCACTCGCGTATCGCGCAAATAAAATTTTGTTTAAAGTTTTTTTTGAAGAATTATAGAGTTACGGGGGAAGTTCAAAGGTTTTCAAAGAACCATCGAGTCCCTCCACATTTGACCAAGGCTGGTTCGTTGACCCAGAGATCAACAGTGGATATTTTTTATGGGGGCACGACACAGATCTATTGTACCTGAGGGAGAGTGCCTCCGCAAGGACCCACAGGAAAGAGTTTCGCATTAGTTTGTTTATGTTTTAATATAGTTTATTTTGTTTTTTGTTTTATTATAGCGCACCTCATATAAAAGAAAAATCTCGTAGGCTTATTGAAATAATGTTGCATTGTTGTGTAAGCCCGCGGGCAAAGAAAAACACAGTAAGACCAAAAAGCACTTTTTTTTGCGTTTTAGAGAGACAGAGAGAACTTTGTTTTTTGAAGAGCACTGCGTCTGTAGCAGTCAAATATTTTGTAATCCCACTTCCGTGGAAGAAATTTTTAATAGCTTTTGTTTGTTAATGAAATAGAAACAGTTTGTGTAATCTCTATTCAGCATTCGAAATTTCCATATTAAATATCTGTGCTGTAGAGGAGACTCTTTTGTTCTCCCTCTTTGTTCGGAATATTTAGAAATTCCAACATGGTATTAGAGCTTATCCAGGCTCTTTGAAGGTGTTAAAGAAGCTGAAGGAAGAAGGATTAGTTGCAGCAGTTCACCAACAGAACTCCAGCAAGCCCAGTAGAAGATTAAGTCCAGGTATTTCTAAAAGAAAAACAGTGTTGTTGTTTTGTTTAAAAGAGCAGTCCTCGGAAACAGAGTTTTGTCTTTTAAGAAGGAAATACAGTTTGTTTGAAAAATGCAGTGAAGTTTATTTTAGAGTTCAGTTAGTAAGAAATGGCTGGACCAACCGCCAGTATGAGTATTGGAAATACTCAGCTTTCCACAATTTAATGGAAAGAACTATGATTATTGGGCCACTACCGTGAGAGCCCTTTTTTCCTCCCAGGACTTATGGGAATTTGTAGAAGATGGTTTTGAAGAACCAATTGATGAGTAGGCCTTTAATGCCTTAAAAAAGGAAAATAATGATTTATTGAAGATTAATAAGAAGAAGGACTCTAAAGCTCTCTTCTATCTCTATCAAGTAGTACATGAGAGTGTGTTTCCAAGGATAGCAGCAACTAAGAGATCCAAGGATGCATGAGAAACTCTTAAGATAGCCTATCAAGGTATGGAGAAAGTGAAGACAACAAAACTACAATTGCTGAGGAGAGATTTTGAAACTCTTTGTATGAAAGAGTCTAATAACATAGACTCATTATTCACACATGTGATTGGGATGGTCACACATATAAGGTCCCATGGAGAAACACTTGAAGAAATAAGGATTGTGGAGAAACTATTGAGGAGCCTACCCTCAAGGTTTGATATTATTGTTACCACCATAGAAGAGACTAAAGATCTCTCAAAGTTCACGGTAGATGAACTTCATGCATCAATGATGACTCATGAACAGATATTGGGAAGATCTATAAACCCATCTCTAGAGCATGCCTTCAAGACCCAGATGCCTTTTGGAAGAGGAAGAGGTCAAGGCAGAGGACAAGAAAGAGGCAAAAGCCAAAACAGAGGAGGAATAAATAGTACTTCACATACACATGGAAGGAGCAACAGTCATAATCAAAGCCATGGCCAAAGCAGCAGCCAACAAGGTGGACACCAACATGCTCATGGACAAAGGTATGAAAAATCCAATGTCCAATGTCATTATTGCAAGAAATATGGGCATTATGCCAATGAGTGTAGGAAAAAACAAAATGACATGAATAATAGGCAGAATGATAATGTAGAAAAAGAAGAAAAGAACCCAAAGAATGTGTTGTTAACATGTAATGTAGCACAAGATAGACAAGATGATGTACGTTTCCTAGATTTAGGCTGTAGTAATCACATGACTGGAAACATAGCAATGTTTGCCAATCTTGATAAAGAAGTAAAATATGAGGTAACCACTGGAACTGATACTAAGATATCTGTCAAGGGAAAAGGTAGAGTAAGTATCCGTGTAAGAAATGGAGAGCGAAAAATTGTGCCAGATGTATACTATGTTCCTAGCTTAAAATGTAATCTTTTGAGCCTTGGGCAACTCATAAAAAAAGGTTACAATGTATTCCTCAAAAATGATGTGTGCACAATAATGGACATACCTCCAACCAAGAAGATTATTGTTGAGATACAAAAGACTAGCAATAGTATGTTTCCACTAAAGCTCAATACTGACTTGAAGGGAAAAGGAAAGAATGTAGTAGCTGTAACCCAAGAGGTCTTTCAGAAGGAAGTGAAAGATGAGAATTGGTTATGGCACTTGAGATATGGACATCTAAATTTTGGAGGTATGAATTTGATGCACAGAAAAGGAATGGTAAGAGGACTACCGTTGATAGAGGAACCAGACAGCCTATGTGAAGGCTGCATCTTGGGAAAACAACACAAATAAAACTTTCGATTTGGAAAGAGCATAAGGGCGAAAGCACCCTTAGAAATTATCCATTCAGATTTATGTGGGCCGATGCAAACATCATCAGTATCAAGTAGCAATTACATGTTGACCTTCATTGATGATTTCATCAGGAAAGTATGGGTTAATTTCTTGAAATATAAAAGTGAAGTATTTGAAAAAAAATTGTCACTTTAAAGCTCTAGTAGAGAAACAAAGTGGGCAACATATCAAAGTCCTAAGGACTGATAGAGGAGGTGAGTACATCTCAAAATAATTTCTTCGTTTTTGCATAGAGAATGGCATACACAAACAGTTTACAACAAGGTACACACCGTAGCAAAATGGAATTGTTGAAAGGAAGAATCTAACCATCATGGAAATGGTGAGAAGTATGCTAAAGGAAAAACATTTTCCAAATGAGTATTGGGCAGAAGCTACTAATTGTGCTGTGTATATTCTAAATAGATGCACAACAAAAGCTGTAATGAACAGAATTCCAGAAGAAGTGTGGAGTGGCAGAAAATAGGCAGTCATCCACATGAGAGTTTTTGGGTGTGTGGCATATGCACACATTCCAGATCAGCTGAGAAAGAGGTTGGATAGTAAGGGGGAGAAGTGCATCTTCCTTGGATATTTTGAATATTCCAAGGGATATAGATTTTATAACCCATACACAAAGAAATTTTTTATAAGCAAAGATGTGAAATTCATAGAAAAAGAAGCATGGGATGGAAGCATTGAGAAAACATTCAATGTTAAAATTTGCTTGTCTCATGATGAAGATGAGGAAGAGGTGGATGAAAGTAACACCTCATTGGTAGCACCGCCTCCATCAGCACAAGGACAATAAGGGACACCTCAAGCAGAAGCAAGAACACCCTTGAGAAGAAATGAGAGTGCTTCTCCAAGCACACCACATGGAGCAAATTTGAGTGCTTCTTCAAGAACATGTACACCAAATGAAAGAGGAACAAGATTCAAAAATTTAAATGAAATTTATGAACAAGAAGCAGCAAATGAAGGTATGAACTCTTTGTTTGCTTTGTATTTTCATGTTGATGATCCTATTCATTTTGAAGATGCTATAAAATATAGAAAATGGATAGAAGCTATGGATGCAGAATTTAATACCATAGAGAAAAATAAAACATGGGAGTTGGTTGATCTCCCGGAAGGGCAAGAAGTCATTGGAGTAAAATGGGTCTACACAACCAAAAGCAATGCTAAAGGTAAGATTGAAAGGCACAAGGCCATACTTGTTGTTAAAGGATATAAGCAGCAACATGGAAGAGACTTTGAAGAAAATTTTGCACCAGTTGCAAGAATGGAAACAGTGACAGTAGTGTTGTCCATAGCAGTGCAAAACAAATGGAAAGTTTAACAAATGGATGTAAAATCAGAATTTTTAAATGGAGTTTTAATTGAAGAATTTTATATTGAACAAACTCTAGGCTATGAGAAAAAGGGCCAAGAGCACAAAGTTTTCAAATTGAAGAATGCTCTTTATGGGTTGAAGCAAGCACCTAGAGCGTGGTACAGTAGGATAGATTCCTATTTACTGGAAAATGGGTTTGAAAAATGTGAAGGAGAACCCACATTATACATCAAAGAAAAGGATGGTAAGATGCTGATAGTTGTTTTATATGTTGATGATGTGATATTAATAGGTAATGATGATTACCTTATTGAAAATTTTAAAACAGTCATGAAAGATGAATTTGAAATGGCTGATATGGGATTGTTGAGATACTTATTAGGAATAGAAGTAGAGCAAAATGAAAATGGGTTTTTTATCTCACAAGCTAAATATGTAAATGAAGTTTTAGAAAGATTTAATATGCATGAGTGCAAGGCAGAAATTACTCCCATAGTAATGGGATTGAAGCTCAATAAAGATGATAGCAGCAAGGATTTTGATCCTAGTTTGTATAAGAGCATAGTTTGCAGCCTCATGTATTTGACTGCAACTAGGCCAAATATTATGCATGATGTTAGTTTGATTTCTAGATTTATGGAGAGGCCAAAAGAAGCACATTGGAAAACAACAAAGAGAATTCTGAGGTATGTGAAAGGAACTAAAAAGTATGGTATCTTGTATAGTACTTCAGAAAATTTAGAATTAATTGGATATACTGATAGTGATTGGGCTAGAAGTATTGATGATCGGAAAAACACATCTGGTTATGTTTTTCATATGGGTTCAGGAACCATTTCATAGGCTTCTAAGAAATAGACTATTGTAGCATTATCTACATCAAAGGTAGAGTATGTGGCAGCTACAGCAACAGTGTGTCAGGTAGTGTGGATGAGAATAATGTTGAGAAATTTTTGTCAAGAACAGATAAATGGCACAGTGATATATTGTGACAATAGCTCAGCTATTGCATTATCAAATAATTATGTGTTTCATAAAAGAACAAAACACATAGATGCCAAGTTTCACTATATCAGAGAATTGGTGAAAAATGGAGAAATTTTTTTACATCATTGTAAAAAAGAGGAGAAGTTTTCACACATTCTAACAAATCCATTGGAGCAAAAGAGTTTTGAATATTTAAGAAAATGCGTAGGTATGACTGATAACCCATAAGCTGACTTTAAGGGGGAGTGTTGAAAATATTAAAGTCACATGCGTACCCTGTGCAAGTAGAAAACAGAGTACAAAGGGGCAGAGGATATTGCATGCACAACACTGTGCATTCAAGAGGAATGGATGAACCATAAGGAGAAATTAAATGTTTATGGCTGCAGCTGCCATTGTAGAAAAGAAATTGAAGTTTTATATAGGGCGTAGCCTATTTTTCAGGAGAAATTGAAGAATCTATGGTCCAAGCCACGCAAAAAGATTTTTATTAAATAAGAGTCGTTTCGAGCTTTTAATTCCTCAACAACCAAACAAAGAATTTTTTATTTAAATGTGCCAAAGTTTTTAATGGGCCACGTCACAGTGTTCCCCACCATCCATCTCTATATCGCAATCGTAGCAGCTAAGTGTTTTAAGTGTCTTGTTGATATGAAGCATCCGATGCGATGCTATGGTGCGATAGCACACATCGCACATCGCAACAGATCAAGTGTTATGCCCTTCCGCAATGAAAGTGCCGTTGTATAAGTCGCGATGCGATATCGCATATCGAAATCGAATTGACCCAAGGTCTTCCGCCGTGATTGTTCCAAAGCAAGTCCGCGATGCGATGTGGTCCCCGCACTGCAACATTGCAATAGCTCATCGCACATCGCAAATTTATTGTTCAACCGTTCCGCTTGTTCCATCGTCGATGCGCCGATGCTATGTGGTCCCCACATCGCTCATCGCTCCATCACACCATCGCTCATCACTCATTGCAAAAGCGAATTTTTTCGCCGATGGGATATCGCCAATGTCGCTCATCACACATCACATATCGCTTCTCCATTTTCCAAACCATCCATAACCATGATCCACTGATCGCCAATTGCGATGTGGGCTGCACTCGCATATCGCACAAATAAAATTTTGTTTAAAGTTTTTTTTGAAGAATTATCGAGTTACGGGGGAAGTTCAAAGGTTTTCAAAGAACCACCAGGTGCCTCCGTAGTTGACCAAGGCTGGTTCATTGACCCAGAGATCAATAGTGGAGATTGTTTATGGGGGCACGACACATATCTATTGTACCCGAGGGAGAGTGCCTCCGCAGGGACCCACAGGAAAGAGTTTCACATTAGTTTTTTTATGTTTTAATATAGTTTATTTTTTTTTTGATTTATTATAGCACGCCTCATATAAAATAAAACGCCCATAGGCTTATTGAAAGAATGTTGCATTTCTGTGTAAGCCCGCAGGCAGAGAAAAACATAGTAAGACCAGAGAGCACTGTTTTGTGCATTTTAGAGAGATAGAGAGAAATTTGTTTTTTGAAGAGCACTGCATCTGTAGCAGTCATGTATTTTTTAATCCCACTTCTGTGGAAGAAATTTGTAATATATTTCGTTTATTAATGAAATAGAAATAGTTTGTGTAATCTTTGTCCAGCATTCAAAATTTCCATATTAAATCTCAGTGTTGTAGAGGAGACTCTTTTGTTCTCCCTGTTTGTTCGGAATATTTAGAAATTCCAATAGTCCAAAAGTTGTGGAAGCGTAGCTGGAAAAGAAAAAGTCATCTAAGATAAATGGAAAAGGAATACCTTTCACCTTATGCTTTAAAACAACGAAGAGAGAAATATAATATTTATATATGGCCCATACTTCATATGTTCCAAAGAAATGTATCCATTTCTATGGACCCTTTGTTTTTGAATCCGAAATAAGATATTTCAGCAACCCAAGTGTGCGTTAAATTACCCCATCTTGCTTTGATTTATGACAAAAAAAGCCCCTTCATAAAGATCAAAAACAAATTTGGTGAATATTTGGACCAAGTATAGCCAAAAAGAAAGTATACTCTTATGCAAGAATGTGCATCAAATTGGGCTTGGAAAGGGACTTCCAAACACTCTAAAAAGAAATTTATATGGATGGAGCCATATTTAAGCACGAAAGAATGTAGTGTGAGTCATTTAATATAGCCTAAAATTGATCAAATGTATCAAAAGCATCTCAAATCTTTTACTTTCTGCAATGCTTGGAAATTTTTCTTATTTTTGATACTCGGTATTTTTTTCATTATGACACACTATTTTTGGCATTGTGACACTTGAGAACTTTTTTGCATTAGGATGGCTAGTATCGTGGACTTATTAAGTCTTCTACAAACATTAACTCACACTACACTAGCATCACGTATGCAAATTAGTAAAACTACACTAAGTAATGTGGCTACATTTCAATATATCATGTGAAAAATGATTGGTCTATGTTGATGCTAGAATGAGGTTATAATAGATGAATGAAGACATCTTTGGAATTATGATACAATTAAATGGCTTGATCCAAATTTTAAATAATTAATATGTTCTTTTGTATTTTCAATTATTGACAATGAATAAGAAGAATTGAAGCAACACAAAATTAAGGATAACATGGATGAATTGAAAGATGAAACTAAATATACATTTGAGGAAATGAAAATTGGCAGCACTATACACTCGTAAGAGTCACACTCGTAAGAGTCATGATTCAAGAGGAATGAACATGGCTTGTGTTGTGAAAAGGATGAATTTTAATCCTTTCACATTCTCATCTACTCCACACCTAAACATTCATGAAAATGTGCTTTCCTCATTGCAATTTGTAGTTGCATGTAGTTAATTTGAAGAATACAAATCTTGACGATGGGGATGATGATGATGTGATTAGTGATGATAATATGAATAATGATAATTTTGATGAATTAAATGAATGACACAAATATTTTCATTAGCTATCCATATTGAGTTTCATTTAATAGAACTTATTTAACAAAGAATTTGTGTGAAAACAAACCACCTTTTAGAAAGGTGATAGAATTTAAAGAAATGATCTACGTGGATACCTAATGGCCCAAAAATCAAAGTCCTTGTCTTGCAAAAAACCTAGGTGTAGATCGACAATCTCAGCGTAATATTTCCAATAGCGCAGGTGGAGCGTAAATCCAACTTTATATCAGAAAGTTATGCTATGTCAAATTTTTTGTCAAACTAGGCCCAAGGGATAAATTTAGCAAGGTGCCGGACAAATTTGGAGATTAAAAAGCTTTGTTAACTTAAGCTAAAATTGGAAAGACGGCTAGATAAAAGTATTAGCACCAGTAAAGTTGGTAGAAGCCTAAAACCCCACTAGGTTTGGAGGCAAGCTGGAGGCCTAATAGCACGGGGCCACACCACCCAATAATATGATACCACGTGGAAATGATTTGGAAGCCACTTGGGCCTACAAGATACTCATTAGAAACATGCAATTTAAATGGTCGTAAGATTCCCAAATTCGGAGAAAAATGTGGTAATGGTCCATTGGTGGTTAAATGATGGGTCAATGAAATTTGAATCCTCCAACAGTGTATCATTGAACCCAAACCCAAAATATCATATTGTATCCTACAGATTGAAATGACTGAAAAAATAATATATATAACTTGGAGGTCACATAACCCAAACAACAACATATGTGAATGTTTTGGTGAGCGAAGTTTTATAGAATTGGCAATGGGTTATATTTGGAGGTAACAGTTATAACGACAGAAAAGTGGTGTTTTTATTAAATAATGTTCTACACATAATGTGATGCTTTATGCATTGAATGATATTAATATATAGGACATGGGTTTCTTGTTAATAGTCGAGGACTAATTTTGGTATACTATTTGAATTAGAGGACAATTTTATATGGCTGAACAGTTACACCCAAATGACCTGTCCAGTGCTTAAAAATGTCGATTTTTTTATTTACAAAATATAGGTTGGTGAGGTTTGAATATGCCACCCATCAAGACAACAAAAAAAATATTTATATTGGGCCAATCGTTATGCCACCTGGGGTGACCTTGTAAATAATGTCGACCCTCCCATATTATAAAGGAGCACTTTACATTCGACCAATGGTAGGTGAAGGTCGGAAAAGCATGAAATGTAGAAGGTCACAAATTATTGGCTGAACAATAGAAGTAGTTACCCTACAGATGGAAAATCGACGGTGAGGTTCCGGAGGTAGAATATTTTGACGGCGAGGTTCCGGAGGTAGAATATTTTGTCGGAATATTTCATGGAATTTTATATTTGGATGTTATGAGGGATCTAAAATATTCTTTAAAGTACCAAATTTGTAGGTGGTGAAATATGATCAACTTTACATTCATTTTAACCATAATTTTGTAAGGATCATAATGGTGCAATCTACGTTTGGCATATGAGGAGTAGATTTTAGGGGTCATGGTAGACACCTTCATGTTCCATTAATAGTGGGGCACAAAATTTTAGAAAATAATGCGACTTTTAGAGGTGATTCATGTTGACAGTAAAAAGTTCTAGGATGACAAGATGGATCTAATAGTGTTGTGATTGATGTAATTTGAGTATTCAAATTTGAAGTCCCTCTTATTTTTGGAGGTATAATGATTTATGTTTCTATGTACTTTCTTCTATTTTTTATGAGATGAATGAAGAGTCTTTCACACTATTGCAGCACGACCTAGAGACATAGTCCAAAATATATGAACTCCATTTTCAAAGTTTAGTGTGTATTATTTGTATAGTATTTTTTATGTTACTTCTTATTTAAGTCTCTGCATAGATGGTTTTTACATCCTCCTTCATGTAATTATGAAAACATCACAAAAGAAAATATGTTGGATAATGTTGGTATTAGAGGAATACCAGATCAATTTTGGTATCAGAGTGGCCTTCTTGCTAATGTGAGTTGTGAGTGTGAATGATAACCAAGCCCAAGCTCAAAAAGGGTCAAGGTAAACTTAAGTACTTTGATAAAAAGTTTGGACATGCAACACGAAGAAGGAAAATGGAATATGATGATGTTCATACCGAGAATGAGCAAGCTTTCCGTAAATAATTCTACACGATGGAAAATAAGGTAGAAAATAGTTTTGCAATTATGAGAAGAAATTGGCAACGAAGGAAAAGAAGAAGGATGAGAAAGAAGAGGAAAATGATACAGTAAACCAAGAAAACGGAGGAGAATTTCTTGAACCTCAATATCCATCTTCAAATTAATGTTCTTCTTTTTCTTCATCTCATTCACATTATTCTAATAGATAACATAAAAATGCTTCTATTTTTTTTTTTAAGTTGGATGGAATATTTGATTTTCATACATTTAGCATAGAATATTATGTATAAAAGTTAAAAAATTAGATCAAACATGTTGAAGTATATTTAAAAATATTTCAAATCAAAGAAGGTGAGGAAAATATATAGTTGTCATTTATTCAATTCGGACGCACAAATCTTATATGGTGGGAGATAAAACTTCAAAAATGTATCAAGAATGTGACTAAACTCCTTAATTATCGGTCTAAATTTATTTATGCATTAACAAGACAATTATATTTGTTGCGATATCAACAAAAATCCAAGATAGAATGGAAACATTTGAGACAAGGGAATGGTAAATATGTTCAAATTTTCAGAAATAAATTTTGGAAGCAACCATTAGAATTAGGATTTCCTTTAGATTCACCTGATACTTTGACATATATTGGTTATTTACATAATTATCTATTGCATTCTTTATTAATTTTTGAATCCACCACTCTTGATCAAGCGAGTGTGAAAGGAAATCAACTTGAAAGAAGGGGAAACTATAAATAAGAAAAATATGTAATGAATGTAGCAAAAAAGAAAGAAAAAGTACTAAAATCCCTCTTTCACTTATTCTGAAAAATAAGGGCATGATGAGGAGCATTACTGGAAACTACAACCAGAATTGAAGCCAAAGAGGAATGGTGGAAATCGAAAGTAGAAGACAATTTATACAATGCAACAAGGCCAGGGATTTGATTCAGATGATGAGGTGAAGTTCACAGTTGTTGGGTTTGTTCATGGAAGACCAATTGACCTAGGTTCTTATTCATGTGATGAGATGAAGCTCACAAATATTGGAATTATGGGTGATTGACCAATTTATTTGGGTTCTAATTTAGGCGATGAGATGAACATTGCAGTAGGTCTTGTACCAAGATTAGAAGAGAACCAAATATGACATGGCTCCATGATATTGAGGAGATCAACCATAATATTAAATTATATAATGTTGAATAGAGAAGACTTATATAAGAAGTATAAGCAAAAAATTAATGGTTGCAACTTTAGTTAGAAGCCATAGAAGAGGTCTTGGAAAAGTTGAAGTGCAAAAAAGGCTTAGCAAATCCATCACCACCATTCTCAGAATAAATAAATAAGGTAAACAATATTAGTGAATTCTATTTTAGGTTCTCATTATGATCATGATTTTTGCTCCTTTTAAAAGCATACTACACATATTAGTTCGAATCTATAGAAGAGCATGGTGTATGAGGGAAAGGGCCTAGGTATTAATGGACAATGTATTATGAATCACATCCAAGTGGTGGAAATGCCTCGATATTAATGACTAGGCTATACAGAAAGGAATATGAGATATTATTGAAGATTAACGATGAAATATACTCAACAGCCACGGAGATAAGAGAGACTTCAAGAAACAAGTCAAAGATAGCGCAGGATGTTCAAAGCACATCACAACCTTCCAGCGATAGTGAGAATTTCTAAGGAAGAGCTAAGCAAATATATCGTCACCAACGCCACACCAAAGATAGTCATTCAGTAAATAAGGTCAAGAAATTTTGGAGCAATAAGAACTAGTGTAGCCATTGCAACATGAGTAGAAATCAAACAACCAAATGTAGGAAGCTCCATCTATATCCTATTCCCAAAAAATGAAAAGGAGCACATGAAAGAATCTACAAAAGAACCAGACAATGAAGTGGTTCAAAAATGAAGCTAACTATGGGAAGAAATCCCATTAACCTAGTTAGGTAAGATAGGGGTATGTTTTCTAAGTAGTTTTGCATGGCTACCATTTTAAATCACATGTTTCTAAAATGAATGTAAAAGTGATGAGGTGTATAAAATCAATTATGAATGCAAAAAAGTTATATTTTGGATCTTTAGTTGGATAGTGTGGGGTATGGTTTATATTGTAAAATTGATCATGAGTTTGTTATAAGCCGTTGCAAGTATGGTTCTTCTTGGAATCTTGCGAGTTGAACATGTATTGCAGCTACATATTTGCATATGAATACAATTTCTGTTTTCATCACTTTAGGATTTAGAGTAAAAAGGTGAATGGGAATAAATTTTTTCCTTTTAGAGACATTTTTTTATTATAATAATGATTACACTATTGTCATACTTCTGTAGGAACAAAAACTCTTCAATGTGGAGGAATGATCCAAGAGGATCCGTAATCGCCCAAAAATAAGAGTCCTTAGATTTCAGGAAAGCTAGGATGAGATCAAATAGATCATCCCAAGGTTTCCAATGAAAGATACAATAACTCAATCCAAATTTGTATGAGGGTTTTATTCTTAGTCAATTTTTTTGTCAAATTTGACCCAAGGGCTAAATTTAGCAGGGAATTAGACAAATTTAGTGCTTCGACAACTTTGGTAGTATGATTGAATTTGGTAGACATTAGATGAAACTAATAATACCACCAACTAAAAATCACAACACCATTAAAGTTAGCAAAAATACAAAAACTATGGGAACCTCGCTAAGTTTGTAGGGAAATTGGAAGCCCAATAGAATGGGGCCACATCACCGAATCAGATGGTGCCATGTGGCACCCAATTGCTGGCAAGTTGCATCCCTAATTGGCCTATTGGAGATATGAATTCTAATGGTTTAGTGGATTTTCAAAGTCAAAGAAAAAATTGGTAACGTTTTGCTCGTGGTTAAAATCTTAGGTCCACAGGAGTTGAACCCGTTAGTGGTGAAATTGTTGAACGACAACGCAAAAAACATATAATATTTGGCATATTGCAATGAAGCAATGGACTATATACAATATGGTGTTCACATAAATCTCCTTAGAATAGATGTGGTGGTTTCATATGAATATGTTTTATATAACCAGTGACATGTTTTGACTAGCGGTAACAATTATAACAGTGGACAACTACTATTTTTATTAACAATGTACAAGACATAACACAACAGCGTGTGTTAGAGAGGATTAATATATGTGAAAAGTTTTTGTTGTTAATAGCGAAAGGTGAACATTAGAGGATTGTTCGAATTTTCAGATGATTTATTATGGAAAAATGGTTCCACCCAAATGGCTAGTCTCGCAGCTAAAAAAATTATTGGTTTATATAAAAGATATGGGTACGTGGGGTTTGAAAATTACACCGATTGGAAAAATAAAAAATTATTTATATCATGCCAAGAGTTATCCTATCGGAGGTAGCCTTATAAATAACATTGGCCCCATCATATTCTAAATTAACCCTTTCCATCAAGCCAATGGTGGGTGGAGGCCAAAGGAGCGTGAAACATAGAAGGACGTGGAAAATTTACATAACATCGAAACCCATAGCTAAGGGAAATATGTGTGTTGAACCTTGATAGCGAGGTTCTAGAGGAGAAATATTATAAGGAATATTCCATTTTGATATTCTGAGGTATCTAATAGATTCCGTAAGGGCTCAGATTTTTAGGTGGTTGAATGTGGCGGACATTATACTCATTTTAATCAAAATTTCACAAATATCATAATGGTGTAACTCGTTTTTGCATCTAATTAGTGAATTTTAGGGGTCATCATTGAAACCTTCCTTTTCCATTGAGTTTTTGGCACTAAGTTGAAGACAATAATTCACCTTTCAAAAGTGGGTCATGTTTATAGTAAAAAGTCTCAAGATGAAGAGACAAATTTACTAGTGATGTGATTGATTTGATTTGAGCATTCAAATTTCATGTCACTCCCATGATTGAAGGTATAATGATTTATTTTTTCCACGTACTTTATTTTATTTTCAGTAAGATGAATGAAGTGGCCTCCCCACTATTTTAGGAGGGCCCACAGACATAGTCTACACTAGACTGACTTTGTTATCAAACTTTTGTGTGCATTGTCTTTATAGTTTCCTTTATGTTGCTTCTTATTTAAGTGTTTGCATACATGGTTTTTAAATTCCCTTTCATGCAATTATGTAGGTATCACCAAAGAAATTATCTTGGATAATGTTGGTATCATAGGAATTTCACATCAAGAAGATTCATAAAAAATAAGTAAACTTTGTACAATTCATTACTTATCACTAGCCTTTGCAAGATAAATTATGGGAGTGATCATGCCATTGGATTTATACAAAGTATATACTTGTTTCATTGAAGTGTTTATTATAGTATATGGGCATGAATGTGTTGATTTAGGAGTTTAAAGATTTTATTTTATGACTTGGACTCAGTTGATGTAATATTTTGATTTTAATATCAAGTCCTGTGACTTTTCTCAAAGACAGGGTGATTACCATTTTCTACATTTGCGGGGAGAGAAGGCAGGTGGGGTGGGTTATATTAATGTTATTATTTATAGGTCCCATTATTTCCCACATTTTTATAGATTATTTAGAATATATTGATAATGACATTGAAACATATAGTAACATCATAGGTTTAAACTTTTGATAAAAAATGGGGATAATTATTAACATAGGCAGTGATGACATACTTAATAAATAGGGTTTTTTCACATATATATAACACCTTAAGGAACTACTAAAACAAATAGATCAAATATTAGCACACCATTGTAAAATGTGGCTAGAAATATCAAATAGGGAAACATTTTATAACTCCAACCAATGCGACTAATTGAACAATATATTAACGCAAGAGGAAAATAATACATGAGATTCATATAAATGATGATGAGAAAATTATCCTCCATGTTCTTTAAATACATACCACATGGACCAATTAGGTGGCGAGCCATGTATCAATATAGTCAATAGTATTGAGGATAATATGAAGTGTCTAAATTTTTTTTAAGTAGAACATATCATGTCTCTCGAGTTACTTAGTTATAGATGCTTACTAATGAAACATACTAAAGAAGCACAGTTTATCCAAAGACTCATTATACCAAAATAATCTCCAATTATCTAAATATTCTAAAATAAACATCCCTTAAAAACAACTTGTGATAGGATTGAAGGATTTACATGGGTGGCAGAGTAAGAGCAGGAATGGATAATTAGATTAGACGTTCGCCTAGTGAAAACTTATTGAACTCCTAACATAGATCAAAGTTTGGAAAAATTTGTTTTTATAAGAAAATTAATGTAAATGTCTACAAATTGGTCATCTTCTAGGAAAAGAAAAAATTCAAGGCAACATTGAATTCGGATAAAGTGCATGTGTAGTTCAATGTTTTTATGGCATTGATGTTGAACTATATATTTGGAGATCTCAATGGAACTACAACTATCACACTAGGCTATGGCCATATGTCGCTATTGGACTCCAAAATATAAAAGGATCTATCAAAGGCACATAGTTTCTTACTTTCTATTCTTGTAGAAATTTCTTTTCAATGCTTTACTACTACCGATGAAAGAGAAAGAGTTTGTTGCTTCCCGATAACCCAAGTGACAAGTCTAAAATAAAGATTGGAAACATAACCTATAGTACAATTTTGATCATGAAGGTTGTCAATAGAATTATAACCAATTAAAGAAACAAACAAAGGAGTTTCCCTTCAACCCTAATGTATCCCAAACTAAATGACACTAGATATATATAAGCATCACTTTTGTTTCTTTCCCATGCCTCTAATGGGGTGTTTGTAAACACTAGATAGTAACATCCACATCAAAGGAGATATTAGGACGAGTGTGAATGAAATATAAAAGGATAGCAATCAACTAATGGTACAAAGTAGAATCTACCATAGATTTAGTACAAGTGGTAGTAAGTTTGACTCCAAAATGGAAGGGATATGGAGTTGGATTTTGGTATTACAATTCAAATAAATGAAGAGGATTTCCCACATACTTAGATGAGGAAAGTAAAATTCCTTGGTTTGAAACAATTGTAAGACAATGCAATTAACAATACTCTAACATTCTTAATTTCTTCTTAATGTTGGATTTCACATGGTTTAAATGTTTGAGGTCACAAGCGATGGAAATAATGGCATCAACATACAAAAGAATAATTATAATATGGTTACCTAATTTCTTGGTATAGATATTGGGGTGGAAATTCCATATAGAAAAATTAGAGTTAAGAAGAAAGTTATCCATTTTAACGTACCAAGCCTAAGAATTTTTCCTAAGACCATAGAGATATTTCTTAAGGAAAAAAATAAGGCTAGAGTAATTATGAAAATATCTAGTAGGATTTTCTACGTATATTCAATTTTGAAAATCCTCTTCCAAGACGGTAGATTAAACATCCGTTTGATGTATTTCCTATTTACATGAGATGAAATGGCTAGAAAAAGGTAGATTGAATTAATTTATGGGTGAAAAAGTTTCATTATAGCCAATCCCGTCAACTTGAGAAAATTATTTGGAAACCAATTGGGGCTGATGTCTTTCATAATTTCAATGTGATACATACTTATTTCTATAGACCTTTTTTAATTGAACAATTTATCTTATTTTCAAAAGGGACACAAGGTTCCAAATATAATTTTCCATTAAGCAACAATATCCTTGATTCATTGGTGTGCCCCAACATAAATGGAAAAAAACTTATACAAATTTTTCTACGTCACAAGTATATACAATTTGAGAAAATGGAGAGGGTGGTCATTGGAAATACGTGTATGTATAATGCTGATTTGTAGGACTACTAATAAGATCTTCAAATTTTTATTACAATGTACCAAACCATATATGAACTATTGATATTATTGAAAACTCACATTCAAAATACTAAATTTAGAGGAAGGTGACTAGGAAGAGGTGGATTTTTATCCGCATAATCAACATCTAAATGAGAAGCTATAGTAGGATCATTAATAGAAAATTTCTGAGTAGAAGATGGAATATATGCTAAATATCTCTCACAAGTTGAAAATTTCACAATTATCATATTAGGCTCAGAAGCTAAGAGAGATTTATCAAAGCTAACATCTCTCCCAATAATAACTTCAAAATGAGGTTGACGTTGGCTATGGTCATTTACATCTTTAGAATATTTAATAAAAAAATCATTTCTTTCTGTTAGGTTAACAATTTCATTTCCTCACAATGATTGTGAATCCATGCTTCAATATGAAACAAACAAAAGTGGCTTACATTTGGTTTAATTTAATCCATGTTTCTTTAATAATTGTAAATTTGAAAGCCTTTATAAGTGTGTGCTTTCCTATGTTATCATGAAAATTAATGACTTTCACCAAAAAATGAACACCCAATACCTTTGATTAGATCATATGATTTTTCATTTCATTTAATGTGTGATTATTTCTCCCGTCAACACATTTTTACTATGGTGTATATCAAAAAATATGTGAAATTTAAATTCCTAACGTAGTACATTAAGTTATAAATTTGTTGCTAACACATTCAAATCAACCATATATTCTTAACTTCTTCAATTGATGCCAAAAATTGTTTTTATAAAATAGCCTTGTGAGCCCAAATGAGATAAAAAAAAAATCACATTTAAGTTTTAATAAGTAAATCGAAGTGCATCTGGAGAAGTCATCGATGAATGTTAAAAATAACTTGAATTGAGATAAAAAAAGAGAAGGAAGTAGACCACACAAATAACTATGAATAAGTTGCAATGAGGTCAAGTCATTCCAATATAAATGTTTTTCAAAAATTGTTCCAATGATGACTGTGCAGAAAATATCCAACACAAACACAATCTCTACAAAAAAAATTAGAGGAAGACTAGTAACCATATTTTAATTACATATATTTTTCAATAAGTATTAGTTTAGATGACCAAACAACTCATGCTAGAATTTTCCAAACTCATTTCTATGAGAAATAAAAACTAACAGAAAATATTATGATTATAAATTTTCAAATATATGCATTATAATAGTATCATGAACAATTCTAATTCATAAGACACAATGAAGATATTTTAAACCATTAATTATAGAGTTTTGAGATGATGTATCTCAGACCTATCAATACCAAGAGTTCCATCATTAGTAAAAAATATTTTTATCCTAAGAGATACAATAAGCCACTGAATAATTGATACCACACTCATTAGAAGAAGAAACAGATGTTGCATTGAATAAAATTCGAAATGGTAAAAGTGCACATACATGAGAAGAGGAGTTAGAGGAAGAATTATGATCAATGTTACACTTATTCATTGTTTCTTCGAAGGCTTCCATATTCTTAAAAGATTTAGGATTTGTATGACCATGTCACTACAAAAAAATTCAATTTCTCTTAGTCTTCTTTATTTTTTATTTTATTCATTTGCCACTATTTGGAGTAGAAGCTCACTAGGACAGTTTACAGGCCTTTTTTTTATTATTTTCATCAAGATTTTGTTTATTTAGATGCATGGATTTATCTTTCTTTTGGGCCACAAAGACTTTGTTCGATATACCTGCAATTTCGATCACTCCAAAATGCAAGAGCTTATATTTTTGTATAATCAAAGAATAAAAAAAATACCCTAGTGTGGGTGCTTTATAAGAAACCCCTAAATTTTATCCCACAAAAAATTAGATATAACAATAAAAAAGGTATTGTTGTTAATTCAAATTTATTTAGGAACACAAAAAAATACACATATAACCATAAATATAAAATATGCAGCAGAAATAACACTTCATTTCATTAATATCAAAGAATTGAAATTTGTTTACAGACAAAATGGAAATAAACTAGCTAGGGTGTTGATAGCTTATCTCTGAGAAGAGATGTGGTGGCTATAAGCCTCTAAAATTTGTGTTACAATGAGGCTCAAAGACCTATATATTATTGAGAAACAATGGAAAACCATAAATATACAAAAACCTAACCCCAGGAGATGAAATACAAGAATATGGGCCTTGTTGGGATAAATTGGTACATCAATTTCCCGAGGTCGTAACTTTGGCATACTATCTCCATTTGACGCACATAATATATCATTAGAAAGATCTATCCAAGGAGAAAAATTGATGAAATCAAATATTAAGACCTAAAAAAACTCATATTTTTCAGAGGTTTGACTCCAAAAAAAAATTATTCATCGTCTCAAAATGGCTATGGATGTTTAGAACCCGAAAAAATGCTAAAAGTAGTAAATTGTGCTATAATTAAGGAAACTGAAAAACTAAAAGAAAAAATGGTGGGTCCTTAAGTGGAATAGGTGGGTGGACATCAATATCCACCTGGATCACTCCTCCCCCATTAGGAAAAAATTATCCCCATTACGTTGAGTTCCTCTATGAGATGAGGAAACTTCTGTTGAACTTGGTCCCTGGTGAACCACTTGCCTTGGTATAGGAGTTGGTCAGCTTTGAAAACTCGATACAGCTGAATGTTTTGCTGGAGAATATTCTTGATTTACATGTCCATGATACAATTTGTGGTGGCATGTTCCATGCAGTCTGGGTTTAACTCTGTTGTTGTGATTTGTTCTGCAATGTCAAAGGTGTCTAGTATAGGTGGGAAATAGGATCGAATGCAGTCCACATTGAATACTGGGTGCAGACCAAGAAATGGTGGAATAATGAGCTCAAAGGAATTGTTCCCTATAGCCTTGGTGATGGTGTATGGCTCATATCAGAGTGGGTGATGCTTGAGGTTGGGTCCAGTGGGGCGCTCCTTCTGCAAATGTATCCACACTTTGTCACCCACCTGGAAGTGGTATGGCACGCGATGTTGATCATGTCGTTGCTTGTACTTAGCAATGGAATTGTCTAATATGTTATGAACTCACTGGTGTATGAGTTGAATGTGCTCAACGAATTTTTTCACTTTGTCAAATTTAGATTGGACATGAGCCGAATCAGCCTTAGTAGCCACAAACAGCATGGCTACGTTAATGGGACATAGTGGTTGGAACCCGATGCCCACCTGAAAGGGGTTATGGATGCTTGAGCTGTGGAGAGCGCGATTATAATTATGTTTTACATAGGGAAGGCTCTCATCCAATGTACGTGGATTCTTTGAATTGTACATATGTAGAATGTGTAGAATCATCCTGTTGATGACCTCTATTTGGCCATCAGTTTGGGGATGGAAAGCTGTCTACTTGGCGAGTTTGGTGTCCAACATTAACTAGAGGCTGTACCAAAATGCAATGAGGAACTTGCTATCTCGATCTGAGATGATAGATTGTGGGATCCAAAAGTCCACCCACACTTGTTCAAAGAAGAGTTTCGCAGTGGATTATGTTGTGATATTCTTCTTGCAGGCTAACATAATGGCCATCATCGAGAATATGTCGATGACCACGAAAACACAGCCATTTCCATGCTTAGTAGAAGGAATTCCTCACATTTAATCCATGGAGATTGATTCCCAAGGTCAAATAGGGGTAGGTAGTGGAGTATAGAGGCCTTTCTCCTTGATGGTCAGTTTGGAAATGGAGCAAGGAGTGCCAGATCTGATGTACTTCCTAGCATATTTTCGAACGTTCGGCCAATAGAAATACTTCTACAACATTGCCACTAATTTATTGACCTTGAAATTCCCAGCAACTCGACTGTATTGTGCTTTCAAAATAATATTTCAATTCTTGCTTGAAGGAACAAAAAGGTGTTCGAGCTGACATAGCACTGCATCATGGAGGTGAAAATTTGGAACTTGCGTACACTCCAAGAGTGTCTTGTATGTGTGGCTGAATTCTGGATCGCTCTTGTAGAGAAGCGTCCAGTCATAATTCTCATGCCCCCAAGAGTTGAGAACGGTGGTTAGTACCGCGATCGGTGGTCAGCTGAGGCGGTCTGCAAAATTATTGGTGTTTCCCTTCCTATACTTGATGTTCAAATTAAATTGGTGCAGGTATGTGGACCACTTCTAATCGTCATCATTTTGCAACTTCCCTTGTGTTTGTATGAGCTACAAGGGTTGGTGGTCTGTGTGGATGATCATTTCCTTCCCCAAAATGTAATTCTTTCATTGGAGGCATGCCTACACAATGGAATAAGTTTCCTTGTCATAAGTGGGATACTTGCTGACTGTGTTGGACAATGTCTCACTGTGATATGCCACTGGATGCCCCTGTTGAGTAAAAACTTCCCCAATAGCATAGTAAGAGGCATTTGTCTCGATCTCAAATGGTTGTTGAAAGTTTGGTAATTTGAGCACTGGGGTAGAGCAGAGGCGATGTTTCAGTTCTAAGAATGCCTTCTATTGAGACTCTGACCAAAATAATTTTCCTTTCACTCCTCCCTTTGTGACTTGACTCAAGGGCCAGGTGATATGAGAGAATCCCAACATGAACCTAGGGTAGAAATTAGCAATACCCAGAAAGCTACGAAGCTATTTTAGAGTGGTTGGGGCCAACCAATCTTGAATTACTTGGATATTGGTTAAATCCACATGCACCCCTCGTTCATCAATAATGTATCCCAGATATTGAACCTGGGTCATGCCAAAAGTCCACTTCTCCAAATTTGTACATAACTTGTGTTTCCGCAGTGTTTGGAGAACCTGTTGGATGTGGTGTAGGTGCTCTTCCCAAGTATGGTTGGAGATTAGAATTTCATCCAAGTATACTACTACAAATGATATGGTAAACACAAGCGTATGAAAAAAGTAGGTTGCGGGGGGTGGGGCTGCTGACTAGTCGAACCAGTCCATTTGAGGTTGTACTGAGATGATTGTATCATGCAAACGTTCGATGAGCTGGGATCAGAGATAGGGGAGAAAGACTAGGGAATGAACAAAGAAAAGGGCAGTATTTTTATACTTCGGGTGAAACATTGGTCAGTGGTTTGACTATTTTTTTACTAGCCACCGAAGAGATGATGGACTTAGGGGAGTTCTGAGACTTCAGTTCATAAAATGTCAACTAGTCGATGGTGACAATATTTTTGTTATGAAGAAAGCACATCTTACTCTGAACCACACATGGGACAATAGACATCGCATAAGTGTGTCTATGACCCAATATAATGTTGTAGGCTAAGTGGGCATCAGTGAATTTTAAGTCAAAACAAACAGTCTTTCCTGCAAGAGTAATAGGACAGTTACAGAACATGCCAAGGGGCTAGGAAGAGAGGCCATCACACACTTGGAGGGCGATAGTGGAAGGAGCAAACTCAAGAGATCCAAGTTGCTTCCAAACTGAAGCGAACATGACATAGGTGGATTCCCCCTTGTCAGTGATACAATGGGAGATGTTGGCATTCCGAATCTTGACAGTGATTTGGAAGGTAATGAAAGGGGGGATGTTCTGACTGGTCAACATTGAAGATGATCAAACGATAATCTAAAGGATGCAAAGTTCCCATGGCATTTAGTAGAGATTTTTGTTGTGAAGGGCACGACTGGAGGAGTTCTAGTCTTGATATGGCAATAGGGGATTGCTCCAAATCATCTACTATACTATACGAATGGGAAGCTTTTCCAAAAGCAGCGTTTCAGTGTAATGGTCCCTTGGGGATCTTGGTATGAACCTCTACCTTAGGTTCAGGTATCTGTAAAGGACGGTTGAGTGTCGAAAGGGGCTTTGTGGGACTTCAAGAAGGGGGCTCGGGGAAAATGTAGCAGGGGGCGTGTTGTACTAACGTGACCGATTCTGAAGGTTAAGGTCAATGGTAATGGGTTGGTCATATATCATCATGAGAATCTAGTAATCAGAGGTACCAGATGGAGGAGGTTGAGTGGTTGCTTTAATTTCAGGGGGTTGGGCATCCACAAATCCTTGCTCAGGGAAAGGATTGGTAAACATGGCTAATTGGATAGGCACAAATTTAGGAGGAACCAAAGTGGAGGCTTGTTGTCCTTGAGACACTGCTTGAGCTTCCAAAATTTTCTACATCTGAGGTAAAAGAGGACAATCGTGGGTATAGTGACCATAGACACTACAACAAGAAAAAATTGTATTCATGCAAAGAGGCTTGTCCTACTCTGGCTAAGTGCCCTATTGTTGGTTAGTAGTGTTAGGGGTATTCCCTTGGGGATTTGGTCCTAGACTACCTAGGGCATATTGTTTTTGGTTTCCTTTCCTCTTATTTTTGGAATTAGGAGGATTAGTCGCGCCCTGCGGTGCATACACCTGACCCTAGGAGGGTCGTGGCTGTTGTTGCAAGGGTTGAGAAGGCAAGGGAAGCTAATGTGCTAATGTTGGAGGAGTTGGAGCACCAGGCTACAAATACGGATAATAAGGAGGTTTGGAAACATTGTGGTAAACAAGTTGGGAAAAAGGAGGAGGTGTGTTGTATCCTAGATACATGCTACTGCGAGGGGGAAAGGAGCTAGACTAGCTAGCCCCTCCCTGAGGGAAACCATAACCCATGGAGGAATGAGTGTACAAATAAGAAAGGGATCCAATGATACCATAGGTGACATGGGATGCCCCCAGTGCGTTGGTACCACCAGGTCTAGGTATATCAGGTAAGATGGTATAAAGATAACCAAACTTTGCATAGATCAAGTCATACTTCAACGCAATCTAGAGTGCGGATTCTTTGGTCTGAGGAAAATGAGATGCAGCATCTTTGCCAATAACGGGCAAAAGGGATGTGAGAAAATAGTCAATGTAGACACGGTCTTTAAACCTTCTGCTCCATTCTTGTACATGATTAGATAGGCGGGTTGCAGACGATTGATGGAAAGAGGTCAAAATTTCGGTACCAGTGTCATAATGAAGGGGAAGCTAGAAATAAGATAGAAAAGCCCTGGCAAGTGTTGCAAACATATTATGAGACGAGGAGTCTAGGTCGATATACCACTTAGAAACTTCTCTACTAAGTGTACGCTGGAAAAACCGAAGATGGACAAAGTCATCAGTGATGCAGTTATATGAACACCACATGTGGAAATATCAAACATGGTTTGCAGGATCCTCTCCAGCAAGACCTTAAAACTTGGGGATATCGGAAGGGAGCTTGGTTGGCATAGTATGCCAACTAGGATTATGTTGTATGGGGTCATTGATCAACTATTTAAAATCAGGAAGAATGAGGCCTGCCATAAGGGAGAAAGGGAGCAGCTAGGATAGTTCTTGTTGCAGTCCCACTAGTAGTATTCTTAGCATTAGGGTCAGGGCTACCATCAACGTTAGGTCCTGAACTAGACATTGTGAAGGTGATAGGAGGAGAAGCGGGGAGAGAACAAGAAGGGGAACCCGATAAACCAGAAGCAGAGTCAAAATGGGGACTCGATGGAGGACTAACTAGAACCCAACGTGAAGGAGTATGTCTTCCTAACAAAAACTAAGAATGAAAGCTAAGAAGTCTCTGGGATAAATTCCTTGGGGGTGCAATTATGGAAAAACACACACAGATCATAGAAAGAAGAGAGACCAATAAGAGCAAGGAGGTGCAGTATCAAATGATTACAATGTCGAAACAAGGGCAGGGAGGTGCAAGACCGTTTGACTACAATTGTATAGTCTTGGATTGGCGGTGTAAACCAGGCGCTCTTCACTTAGGGTGTGCGTGTATGTGATAAGTGTATTAATTTTAATTAAATCCAAACGTGTGTAAAGAAAAAAAATATGTTGTATAACTGTAAATAAATCTAAAAATAGTAGTGAAGTAAACTGAAATATGACATAAAATAAACAGCTAAAAATGCATCAATTTAGACACAAGGAGGAGGGTTTCCCAACAACTAGTCTATGGGTGGGTAAAATCTAGTCAATACACAAAAAATGGCGAATGGATATAAAGTCGGGAGGTAGAGGGATCTAAAGGTCAAATCTGTTGGAAATAGGTGCAAAAAACAACAACAAACCAGAGGGAAAAGTGTTGCAAATGAGGTGGCAAAAGGCTACAACATGAAGGGAAATGGAGGGGATCCTAAAGGAGGACCAAAAAAATAGAAAAGAGGTGCTTTGGATGGATTAATAACTACTATAAAATGGATCTAAAATTACATGATCATATTTGAAAAATTGTTGAACACACTCAAATCTCAGATGACTTGCTTTAGCTAAACTCCTCGTATAAAGGTGGAAGTGTACTAAAGCCCTAATGGGCTTGGTTCCTAATTCAAAAAGTAAAACAGAGCAAGTACATGTCCAAAATGTGTGGAGATGGAGTTTAGAAAACCTTGAATAGTAGCCCAAACAAACCCAAAAAATTCACAGAAAAAATCCAGGAAATGGAGAGGTCGC
The DNA here is from genome assembly GCA_034641835.2 of Pinus albicaulis. Classification (NCBI taxonomy): domain Eukaryota; kingdom Viridiplantae; phylum Streptophyta; class Pinopsida; order Pinales; family Pinaceae; genus Pinus; species Pinus albicaulis. The sequence goes on from CM076581.1 coordinate 698,590,966, forward strand.
AAGTTCTGACCCGTTTTCCGCTGAGGTCGTAGTTTTCTGGTTGTTTTTTGCAACCTAAAGGTCTAGGTCATAGGTTTTGGCCCAAAAGGTGTGACCTGCACTTCCGGCTGTCTCGGGAGCACATTTCAGAAAAAAAAAAGTGTCGTCTCAGCTGCGACTGATACCTATCACCTGTGCAATAGGCCCAGAAACACATGAAAGTTAGAATTTTTACTCTTTTAGGGTTTTAAATGTTAAAAGAAATATCAAAAAAAGAAAAAGAAAAAATCTAAAGAAAAACCCTAGAGGTTGAAGTAGCTGGTTATGCAGGGATCTAAAAAAAAATAGCGGTCATAATTATCAACCCTTATGGAGTCACCAGTTGTTAGTGTGAATGCTAATCACAAGCATACGAAAAATGTTCACCTTAGTTGTGCATAACAAACAAACCTGACATCAAAGATGGTTGTCAATTTCCTTATATCTACAGTTAGTGATTAGAATAAATGCTACAAAAATCTAGATCTAGGCAGTTAAAGACATTAAACAACAAATAAAATCAAGAGTTGCTCCATGCATCCAATGAACAAGATGAGAATGTTTTTACAGAATTTTTGTATTTATGACACCTGGGAAGGGAACATAGAAATATGTTACCACTCCCCCCCAATGGGATGGGTTCTTGTATGTCCTTAGTGCTTCCGATCTAAGATCTCTCTCTCTTGATTGTGTAGAAAACCCAGACAAACAAATGGAACTCAAGGGGAGCTCGCAAGCAAAAAGATAGAAAAATATGACAATTATGGAGGATCAAAGTGAGACCAAAAGTATAGATCCATAGTGATCTCTTAGGTAACAAAAGGTAGTGAGTGAATGGAAAAACCCTTCTTTTTATAACAAAATATTGAGTTAGTCTAGATATTGGTGCATAATTAAAGTATTGTTAACCAAATCTAGATCCAACTTTTATGGAATATTTTATTATTTTTGTTGGAGGGAAAAATAATTTGAATTTGGTCAAATCCATTTATTTGTAAGTAATAAATAAATAAATGATTTAATTATTATTTTAAGAATATTCTTGAGTAATAATTAAATAAATAGTGATTTATTCAATTATCTATAAATGATTTAGTTAAATTTAACAAGGAATATTATTTAAATAATGTTTTAAATAACTATTCCTAGAAAATAATAAGTTAAATAATGATTTATCTAATTAGTTTTCTTGTTTTGGGTTAAATATGACTAGGAGTATTAATTAGTCTGTTGTTTAGCTAATTATCCCTTCAGGAAAATAAAAAAAATATGGATTTATTCAATTATTCCTTATTGGATTTCCTGCTTAGACCATAAACAACTTAATAAATTAAGGATTACTAAGTTATTTTTCATAGTGAAATAAATTTTATAAGGGGAAAATTGGTCTTACATGGTGTACTTTGGTCCATCTAATAGTAACATGTTAGAGGACCAAAAATTGGTGTAACAGTTAATGGCTGCAAGATGTCATCCATCAGCCTCTAAAGGTTGCGGGAGCAGTCATCAACTTGAAAGGCATGACCATGCATTCAAAAAGGCCATCCTTGGCTTTGAAGGTGGTCTTACACAGATCGGATGGTTTGATTGGTACCTGGTGATACCCAGACTTCAAGTTGATCTTGTTGAAGTATTTCTCCCCTTTGAGTTGATCCATAAGGTCATCAATCCATTGGATCAGGTACCTATTCTAGAAAGTGATCTTGTTCAACTGTCGATAGTAAATACAAAGTCTCTAAGTCCCATACTTCTTTTGCACCAACACGATTGTGCTCCCACAAGGTGATGAACTCGGCCAAATGTGACCTTTTTGCAGCAACTCCTGAATTTGCCTCTTGATTTCATTTTTTTCCACAACAGAGCCCCAATAGATCGGTCCATTGGGAAGTGGTGCACCTGGCGTCAGATCGATGGGGTGCTTGACCTGACAGTGCAGAGGAACCTTTGTGGGTGAGGTGAAGATGCCCTGTATTCCTCCACAACCTTGTACATTTGTTGTTGTCATGCAGAGGAGCCCTGCCTGGAGGTCATGGCCACAATATTCTTCTTCCCGTGGGGGCGTATCATTAGGAAAATAAATTTATTGTTTTTGGAAATGAGCTTACTGTATTGTTTTGCAGTAATCAAAGAAGTAGTCTTAGGCAGTGGTACCTATGGTATCCTGTACAAATTATTGCTCAAAGTAACAATAATAGCACGAGTTCAGGACTGATACACTTCATGTCACTTCCACAAGTATGGTTGGCCTAATGATACATCACAAACATCAAGAAGATAAATTTCACAGAATAGCTCATATGTGAAGGGCTTGATGCTATAGGGAAGGCAACACTGTTGGCTGACACAGATACCTCGTCCTTGGTGAAGCCACCCGACGGTGTATGAATGTGGGTGTATTGTGGTCAGAAAGGCCAAACGCTTCACAACCTCTGCTGAAATGAGGTTATTTTGGCTCCCATTGTCGACAATGAACTATAGCGGGGAACCCTTTACCCACATATGAGATTTGAAGAGACACTCCTCCTCCTATGGATCTTTTGGTTCCTCCTTCTCGATCTTTGCAGTGGCAAGGGTGGCGTTGGCCTCCATAATAATAATCTTCTTCCTTTTTTCATTCCCCTTATTGGGTTCTAATTTAGAGTCAGAGCATGCATCTAATTCAGAAGCCCTCATCTCATCCACGAATGACTTCTTGGCCCGACACTCACTTTTGTTGTGAGTGGAGCTCTTATGGGACTGACACTACTTTCCTATGTCCTTCTTCGACTTCATCATTTTTTTATTTACATGCAGCTTCGTTAGGTTATATTGGGCTGCGATGCCTTGTGTGTGTCCCTTGTTTTGTAGTTTTGGGGCACCTTTCCCTTGATTTTGATCCGCATATCGAAAGTCTTGCTTCTTCTGTTTTAATTTCTTCTCAATTTTGGCAGCATACCAGTATGTCGTACCAAGCAAGGAGATGCCAAGGAACTCCATTTCCTCCTAAATGTATCTATGGAGACAAATGCGGTACTGCAGCACCAAATGTTTCTCTGAATCTTTGATACCAAAATTTTTGCGCAGGGTATCGAATATATTCGTCAACTCATACACACCCTGATCCCTTTGTTGCCGCAACATAGTCCATTGTTTGCACTTGCCCTTCTAGCTCCCGATGGGATAATATTATTCCTTGATGGCATCTCAGAAATAATTCTAAGTGGGTATGACCGAGAATAGAGAGGGTTTCCCTTCGTCCTTTTTCTCATAGTAAATTTTCCACGACTCCTTGACACAGGGGGTAGCTTTGAGGAGTGAGAAAGTAATCTTCTCCCGGTTGGAAAAGTCATTAACTGAGAAATATCCTTCTAATATATTAAACCATGTATCTATGACGTCTACATCTATTTTTCCCTCCAATATGGGAATTTCAAATTCTACTTCTACCTTAAAAGGAGTTGTGACTCCAGAGTGGCTGCTGGATGCAGATGCGCTGCTAGTGGGTAGTCGTTGAAGGATCTGGGAAAATTTATTCATCATCGCGTTCCTTTTTTTTTTTAGGACCTCCTCGAGGAATATTTTGAGAGGATCTCCTCCTCCATCATCTTTCTTTTCATCCCTCATGGGAGGTCATTAGGGTTTGCGAGGTTGATCTTGCAATAGTTCAACCAGATCGAGCCCTAACTCCTTGTACCCTCACCTCGTTGGGGAGATACAAAGACAGATTGAGAATAAGAAAACTTCTCTGATACCATTGATCCAGATTTATGCAGGAATGCAATAGAATACATATATAACCATATATATATATATATATATATATATATATATATATATATATAAATTTAGAACAAATAACTCTTCATTTCATTAATATCAAAGAACTCAAATTTGTTTACAAACAAAATGGAAATAAACTAGCTAGGGCACTGGTAGCTTATCTCAGAGAAGAGATGTGGTGGCTACAGGCCTCTAAAATATATGTTACAATGAGGCTCAAAGGCCTATATATTATTGAGAAACAATGGAGAACCCTAAACATCCCAAAACCTAACCATAAGAGATGAAATGCCAGAATATGGGCCTCGTCGGGGTGAATTGTTACATCAATTTCCTGGGGTCGTAACTTTGGCATACTATCTCTGTTTGACGCACATGATACATCGTTATAAATATCTATCCAAGGAATAATACTGCTAACAGTAAATATCAAGTTCGAAACTCATTTTCACTAGAGGTTTGATGCCCAAAAAACGTCGTTTAGGGTCTCAAAATGGATTTGAAAGTTCGGGACCCGAAAAAATGCTAAAAATAGTAAATTGTGCTATAGTTAAGGAAACTAAAAATCTGAAATAATCACTGGTGGTGCCCCACGTGGAATAGGCGGGTCGCTACCAATATCTAGCTGGATTAGTTGTTGAATGTAAAAATTATACAAACAATGTGTATATCAATGGATTCAATCCGATCATGCGATATGCTAAAGCAAGATACTGAATCATTCTACAAATCAATTGCGGAAAATAAACATGATTTCCAATCACAATAAGTAAATAAATAAGAAAATAAAACTAAAACATATATATTTTCCCAGGGAACGCTCACTACTCAAAACCCCTCTATCGTCTATTGTATATTCACCAAGGAATCATGAAACAATTATAATGCACTCTTCTCATAATATTCTCATGCACTCTCATGCACTCTCTCACACTGATGCAGACAAAATTGGACAACACTAGCCAATTTTCAACCTCTCCTCAGCCTTCATTTCTTGTGTAATTCATGTGCAATGCAATCCCTAATATTTAGGAAATTCATCCTTCCAAAAGTACGCAATGTTCATGGGAAATCCTATGGGTGTTTTACTACATTCAGACATCATACTAATAATAAAAATGATATTTAACATCCCTTTAACCTCTGTCTCAAGTGGGTCTCCATCAGAACTCACGCGAATGAAACTATTAATATTAAATCACCAGTTACATGACAGATCATTGCATGTCAATTAAATCTGATTTAATTCACTTGACCTCTCACTAGTGCAACAAACAGCTACAACAAGTTAAATTGATTTTAACTTAATTAATAGTGTTAAATGATTTCTCATGCATTAAACTAATGCAATAACTACAAATTAGACTCAGTAACTAATAGAATCACTCTGAATGCCTCACCAACCACCCTCGACTCAAAATTCATGAGATAATTGAGTTTATTACACTCAATTAACTATTACAAGTGATTATGAGATAAGATTACATTTTATTGTCCAATATAATTAATGGAAAAATTAATTAGACACACATTTCTTGTTGACTTTTCAAGACTCCCTCTCAACAAGAAAGGGATTATCAACTACCCCGATCATGCCTCTATGGTATTCAAATTTTCTCCTAGCGAACATGTTCGTCAGAATATCTGCATCCTAATCTTTCATGGGAATCTACTGAAGTAACATAATGTGACTTTGAACAAAATCTATGAGATGGTGGCACCGAATATCTATTTTCTTGGACCTATCATGTAATATTGGATTAACCGATAGTTTTATGCAACTCTGGTTATCACAATATCACAGTCGGAACCATCTCATGACCAAACAAACCAACTAGAATCTTCCTCATATAGATGGCCTCACATGGAGCATCACTAACTGCCATATACTCTGCCTCAACTAAAATAAGTGCCACACATTTCTACTTGCTACTCTACGAATAATTTTTTTTCGATCCTATGCTGAAGATCCCTCCTAATTTGTTATTTTTGTTTGATGGACTTTCTGCCCAATGTGCATCAGTGAAGACTTGAATCTTCACTCCCTCTATCTTTCTATACCATAATCCATACTCTTTAGTTCCTGTAATATATCTCAAGACATGCTTCCCTGCCTTCCAAAAGAGCTTGGTCAGCTTAACCATAGCTTGAATCAGCTGGTTAACTGCGTAGAAAACATTTGGTCATTTGTTCACCAATTATATGAGTGAACCCACAAGCTACCTGTAAAAAATAGCTTCCACGACCTCACCTGAATTAGCATCCTCCTTCCTCCAGTTTCCTGCAAGAGGAGCCTCCATGAAGCCCAACTTAGTGAAATAGCTACCAATCATGGTGTACCAAGCACGAGGTTCTTGCTTCAGCCCATATGATTCTCTCTTGAGTCTGCACACATGTGACTCACTATCAAAGGTCTCAAAACCTTTTGGCTGCTCTATGTCCACTTTTTTCTCAATAACTCCACCGAGAAATTTAGATTTCACATCCATCTGATGTATCTGCCACCCCATCTTTTCTTAGAGTGCAAGGATATATCTAATTGATGAGTACCTCGTAACTGGTGCAAAAGTATCCTCATATTCAATCCCCTCAACTTTTGAGAATCCCCGTGCTACAAATCTAGCCTTGTACTTCTCCACACTCCTATTTGTTGCGCGCTTCACCTTATTGATCCATCTAGATCAAACCACTAATTTCCTGATTAGTATTGGGACAACTTCCCACGCACTGTTATTGATGATGGACTCATACTCCTCAACCATGGCATCAACCCAAATTGGTTGCTACACTGCCTCCTCAAAAGAGGATGGTTCTATCACAATACTCGTTCTCATAAGATCCATGTATGCAGTAAACCTATCTGGAGACTCTCTATGTGTACACAGTGATGTAGGCTCTCCTACATGTTCTGCCACATCAAGTCTCAACCTGTCAGCTTTGATGGTGTGCCTTCGACCATGTCTGGTGGATGGCTCTGCATGAGTGGTTTTTGCCACTCCATCATTCTCCGCATGTCGCTACTCCACATCTTGAGGTTAATTCATCGAAACCAAGAGTTCCTCATCTGCATGAAAATCAAGCTCCCTCTGAATGGAAAATTGCATGGATTTCTCGTCATCAATTTTTATATCCCATCTCACAAAAATCATCCTGATGTTTGGAAAATACATCTGATAGTTGTGCGGAGTATTAATGTACGCCAAAAATATCCCAATCTCAGCTATTGGTTCTAGCTTCTTCCTAGAATATTTGGTCACATGCAAATGGATAGATGAGCCAAAAATTTTAAAATATGAAACATCAGGTTTCTTACTAGAAAAAGCCTTCTCTAGTGTACTCATGCCAAGTATCGGATGAGGACTACGGTTTTGAAAAAATACCATTGTGTTGCATATGTCTACCCATAGGTGCAATAGTAGGCCACGATCATGCAACATTTCTCATGCCACACCCATAATTGTTCTATTTTTATTTCTATGAGACCATTCTATTTTGGGTTATGAGGTGCAATAAACTCTCTCCAAATTCCTTCTTTTCTACAGAATTTCTTGAATTCATTGGAGATGTACTCACCACCATTGTCGCTCCTCAGAGCCTTCACATGCTTCCCTGTATCTTTCTCAACCTTTTCTTTCAACTCACAAAATTTTGAGAACGTCTGATCTTTATTCTTCATGAAGTAGATCCATAACTTTCTAGAAAAATCATCAACAAAGATCACATAATACCTGTTCCTTGTTGTCAAAGTTATAGAGAATGATCCACACACATCTGAGTGAAATCTCTCAAGGATTCCCGTTGTTTAGTTCTCCTTCCCATGAAAAATGTCCTTTCCATACTGCCCCATGGTACATCCCTTGCATGTTTCTATCTACACAAGTGTACCCTTTAGAAGCCATGTAGAAATTTGTTGCATGACCTTGAAAGCTCCGCCGTGTAGATTTCCCAATATCCTTTGCCATAACTCACCCTCATCCCGACTCACCACTTTGTCTGCTTGACCCATCAATGTTGTGCACCCATCTACATCCAGTTTCTAAATATTCTTCACATAAATCCCAATATTATTGACTTTTCCTGTGGCTTTGTGACAAAGGAATGCTTTCCCTCACTGAAAACCACATCATATCCTCTATCCTCCAACATTGCAACTAAAACTAAATTCTTTTTCAAGCCCGGTACATGTATGTCATCTTTTAATAAGAAGGTTTTACCTGATTGTCTCTGGAAAATCACTGTACCAATATCGGTAGCGTTATACCTTCATTCATCACCCATTTCAATATGCATCTAGAGATCCTTCTCCTCCAAGCTACTAAAAAGTTGTTTGTTTCCCGTCATGTGGAAATATGCACCACTATCCAAGTACCAAACCGATCGCATCGCACTAGAAACCATGCATGAAATGGGCAATAATTACAACTAAAATTGCAAGGCCAAACCCTCACCAGCTGCATATCCTGAAGCCTTCTTGTTCTTCTTCTTCTGTGGACAATTAGTGGCATAATGTCCATCCTCATGACAGTGAAAAAATTTCACTCTAGACATGTCATAGTTCTTTCCTTCTTTGTCGGTTTCTAATTTGGAATAGGATTTCTTTCCCTTCCCCTTCTTTTCCTTACCAGCCAAGGCGCAATTTTCCTCATCATCTATCTTAGATGGGGTTCCATCCCTCGTATTCCACCTGAATTATTCTTGTACCAAATCTGACCAAATTCACTCCTAATGTGGTAGCTTCTCCCTACCATTCATAGAGTCCTGATAACTAAGCCAACTCTTGGGAAGGCCTAGAAGTGCTAGGCTCACCAAGTCATCATCCACTACAGTAATTCCAACACTCCTAATCTCATCTCAAAATTGGATGAACCAGGTTAAATATTTCGGAATAGTGTTTCCTTTCTCCATTTTGATTTTCCTGAGCTTGTGTTTTAGTGCCAATTTTCCGTGGTCACTTCTACTCTAAAATATATCCTTCAAAGCCTTACGCATTGCATATGAATTCTATTTTCCATGGAGACTTGAGGTAAAGTAATCTCATACTCCCTCTAATAATATCCTCCTCCCCTTTGCAACATTCTATTGCCAAGCATCAAGAAGAGTGGCATATGCTACTGCGGGTTTGAGAATGTCATTATCAATGATTTCTTTCAACCTGTTATCCTCCAAAACTTCCTCCATCCTATATTTTGACACGATATATTTGGAATTTCCCTTGAGTTCATATTCCCATCTCAAGCCATTGAAAGCCATCTTGATTCTCCTATCGCACCAAAGAATATTTTTACAATTCGAATGCTATTCAACACAACCTCAATTTCTTCTCCACTATAGTGATTTCCTGCGCTTTGATAACATGTAGAAATTATACAAAAAGTGTATATGATGCAGGAGAATTCTTCAAATTCCATAAGACTTAAGAGTCTTATCACACATTTACTAACTGGAGTGGGTTTCCTTAATTTATTTCCTTATTTCCCTAAGTTTAGTTGAGTTCTAAATATATTTAAATGTAATTTTATTAAAATCTCGTAAGTTGTAGAGATCTTAGGGATAAGTGAGAAATCCTAGGAAAAGTGATGATTTTAGAGGTATAATATAGGATTTGGCTGAGTAAAGAGTTGAATTAAGCGAATATTTAGGGAATATTGAGAGATTTTTTGATCTGAACTATAATTGGTTCATGATTCCTTTTTGTATATATTTGTAAGAATTTTGAAACAAAGGGAGGTGAGGTTGGATAGAGAGGTTGGCTCGAGGTTGGCTCAAGGCCTGAGGTGGGCTAGTGATGGGTGTGATATTATGAGGAGTTAGAGAAGTCATTTTAATGTGTGTATTCAAGCCAGAGAGGCTGTAGTATTGTAATCAAATTAGATTCAATGATGATTGAATAATTATGTATCTATTCTTATTTGTTTCACCCTTGACTTATCAATCCTATGTGATTGTGTAAACTATGGCGTGCCGTGTTGATTAAGTAAAACTTATTTTGAAATTTCAGAATGAATTGAGATTCTATGTATTAAATAAGGGATTACATAGTGAGGAAATATCAAGGGTTGCATAACCATTGGAAACTACAAAAACAAGCGGTGACGAAATACCTTGAAGCCACATAAGTTTATTGACGAGTCATTGATGATAGTACCATGGAGGAATGGTTGGTCGTAGAGAGCACAACTGTGTTTGTTTTAATAAAATCTCATAGGTTTCAAAACAGAGGTGAGAAGGATGAATGAACGATAACAATTAGATCGCAGATATGAAAGGGGAAGGATGAAGGGACGAGATGACGTCACAAGATCAATCAGGAAGATGCGATGCGATGAAGGGTTAGCAGACTGACCGTTAGATCTAAGTACAAATCCGTGGCGGAAAAAAAATCACAATATCGCAAAATAGAGGTTTAAATTTTAATACTAACACATCACAAGTATGTTATTTTTTTTGTGATGCTGTAAAGAATGAAATGTGGGATGTGGGGTGGGGCGGCCACATATCAGCATAGTGGATGAGCACACACTGCAAGATTTATGGTTTAGCGTTATTGGTAAAGACTTAATTTTGTGGGCAAGCGATTGTGATAAGACAAGAGGTATAGTAGACTGTTTGATCCACTAAATATCTATGGTAGAGATTGTGTTGCAGTTTCATATCGATGATTGTGTTGGTTTTCGTTTAAGTTTCAAGTTAAACTTACCATTATGCGACGATTTCTGATTGGTTGACGTGTTTTTGAAAAAATATCCCTGTTTTGCACATATGTAAAGTGATTTGGATATGTGTAACCTGTTTAATGGCAGCATTGTTTGATCGTTAGCATATGTATATTAATAAACTTCACAATTGTATTTTGTTGTGTCTATGAGGGATTTTACGTGTGCCCATAACCTAGAGGTTCCATGGGGTTATGTTAAAATGTAGTTTTGGATACATCAATGTATACTAATGGATTCAATCCGATCATGCGCTATGCTAAAGGAAGTTATTGAATCCTTCTACAAGTCAATTGTGGGAAATAAACATGATCGCCAATCACAACTAGTAAAGAAAGAAGCGAATCAAACCACAACACAGATATTTTCTCGGGGAGAGCTTACTGCTCAAAACCCCACTATCTTCTAATGTATATTCACCAAGGAATCATGAAACAATTACAATGCACTCTTCTCACAAGAGTCTCCTACACTCTCACAACTGTCTCATGCTAATGCAGACACAATCGACCAACACTTAACCAATTTTCAGCCTCTGCTGAGCCTCCCTTGCTTGCATAATTCATGTGGAATGAAATCCCTATTATTTAGGAGATTCAGCCTTGCAAAACTGGCCAATGCTCATGGGAAATCCTATGGGTGTTTTACTGCATGTGGGTAGCCTACGAATAATACAACTGATAGTTAACATCCCTTTAACCTCTGTCTCAACTGGGTGTCTATTATAACTAACATGCGTACATATATTAATAGTGAATCATCATTTACATGACATATCACTGCATGTGAATTAAATATTATTTAATTCAATTGACCTCTCACGAGTGCAAAAAACAGTTACAACTAGTTAAACTGATTTTAATGCATTTAATTGAGCTAACTGATTTCTCATGCATTAAAATAATGCACTAACCACAACTTGGACTCAATAACTAATAGAATCACTATGCATGCCTCAGCAACCACCCTCAACCTGAAATTCATGAGTTAACTGAGTTTATCACACTTAGTTAACTATTACAAGTGATTATGAGATAAGGTTACATTTCATTGTGCAATTTAATTAAGGGAAAATTAAATTAGATATACATTTCTTGTTGACTTTTCAACATTGAATAATTATGGAGAACATTTTGTTATGTTTTTTGATTTTCCCAACATTTTGGATCAAAAATTCACCCATTTTTAGGGATGATAAGTTTATTTGATGATGTGAAGAGTGGTAGAGACAAATAAATAAAGGGTGGCTTTAAAATATAACTGTTAAAGAAGATAAAAATGTGAATGTTCAGGACGGTCACAATGATGATGAAACCAATTATTAAAATTGGCTATTGGAAAGAAAAATATGTATAAATTATTAAATAAGGAATTGCAATTTTTTTGATGTGACAAAAATATTAAACTATAATAGAAAAATATTTGGTTTATTTAAATATATTAATTCAAGGGTGAAAATAAAGTATTAAAATATTAAAATATAGAATGTTTAAACACTAAAAATTTGTCGAAAACTATTTAGAAATTCACATATTTATTTAATTTAATTAACAGAATTTTTCGATTAATAAATATTATACTAATTAACACAAAAAAATTGGTCAAATTAAATTAAGATTTAAAAGCAATTTACTTAGGGCTTGATAAAAACGAACAAACTTAATGAGAAATTTTATGAAAAATCATATAATTAATTGAGAAATGATGCTTTTAAAACTACTTAGTGTAGTTCATCATGAGGAGAATGGTGATTGTGCTCATCTAGATCCATCAATACTGTGAGGTCAAAACTTCAACTAGAAATTAATTAAATTGAATGTTAATAAATAAAAATATTGTAAGATATAGTCAATATAATTAGAAATACTAAATGAATAAAATATAGCAATAAAAATAATATATGTGTGTGTGTGTGTGTGTAAAACCATAACAAATGACAAAAATAAAAATTAATAAACCAATTATAAAAAAGAATAAAAGCTATAAAAAAAACGCAATCAAAACATATAATAATATACAAATAATAAACTAATGTAAAATAATATTAAGAAATTAAATTATTATAAGCTAGTTATGATTATTATTAATTTCTGTTTCTTTTTGCTAACCTTTTTATATAAATCTTATTTCTTGGTATTATTGTTCTAATAAAAAAATTTCTTTACAAAATTGATTATTTTTATATATTACTTTTTGGCGAGGTTTATTGTTTACTTCTATTATTTTTTATAAGTGGTTAAGTAGTTATGATTTTTCTCTATCTTTTTAATAATTTTAGTTAAAAAAATCATTTTAATTATTATTTCCAATTAGATTGACTATATCTTACAATAATTTAATAATTTAATATTCTTTTACATTAATATATTATTTATATATAATTATATTTTTTGATGTGTTTTTTTGTTATCCTTTATTCATTTTTATAATTAGTTTATTATTTTCTATTTGTTATGGTTTTAATATATATATATATTCTACTTTTTTCTTCATTTACTATTTCTAACTATATTGGCTATATCTTATAATATTTTAATTTATTAATGTTCAATTACATTAATTTCTAGTTGAAGTTCTTACGTTATAGTTGGTTATGTCGGTTATATATATTGATGGATCTAGATCAGCAGAATCATCATTCTCCTCATGATGAACTACACTAAGTAGTTAGAAAACAGTCATTTCTCAATTGATTTTGTGATTTTCCGGAAAAATTATTATTAAATTAGATATGGATCACATAAGCTTACACTCTCAAACAAAAAAAGTATTAAAGGAGAATATTATTGATTTAAATATTGGGAAAATTAAATTAAATTAAATTAATATTTAGAATATTTTATTAAGGCTTGAATATTAAGAAATCATTAAATCCTCAATTAATTTAGATATATTTTTAAATTAATAAGGTAAAATAGGGAAGAAAAATAAAAATAACTTATATAAAATTTAAATAAATTAAATTAAAAAAAAGTTACAAAATTTTAACCAAACAATGGGATAGGAAACAAGAGTAGGCGAACAAGTAGAAATAGAAGGTTAATATGGGTTAGAATTTATGTGAGGGGAATGGTATTTTGAGGAGAAGAAATGAATATTGGGTTCCCAGTATTGTCTTAAATGATATCCATCATCCCTATTGAATTTTTTAGGGTTTTTTTTTCAATTTCGAGGGTTTCCTTAATGACGTAGTTGACATTGAAGGTAAAGTGTCAAGTCCCCAAGTTTCGGTTACGATGATCAAGGGCGACGGTCACACCTTGGCACGATGGGCGCCCTACTCAATGGTCGTGCAATGAAATGATGGTTAAAGTGCGAAGAAAGTTCTGGTCAATAGAGGGCTTGGGTGAAGTGTGATGGTGGGCGTGCTTGGGCGAACCGTGTAGTGGGTGCCTGGGTGAACACGCAGGGCATACCCAAGACTGAGCATTGTGACAAACAGATGCTCCAAGGTGGTCATGTGATATTTATGTGGTTCCCAAGAAATGATGGATTTGCGACAGGTCACACAAGGGCGAAAAAATGACTAAGTATGGAAAAAACTGGTGACGTGGACTTATACCATGCGGATGGAACAAAATATATTGTGCAGGTCGACGTGATGGAAAATTATGTGGGGGCTTTGCAGAGGAGATGTGGGGTCGACCATGGGTATCATGACCCAACCATGGGGAAAAGTTAATCTGCCATGATTATATATATACATGGAAGTATTTTATGAAGAGGATAATTATTCGTTCGATCTCACATCACTTGAGAGGAGCTCTGAAGTAGTGCATCCAAGTAGATGTTCCTACAATTAGGACGGATGAGTGAAAAAGGTGATTGAACTTGTATCAGAGAAGTCATGTATTTTCCTGAATGCATGTAGGACATTGTGACCCAAGCAGGTTAGCTCGTGCACAAAGGCATGTGGAACAGTGCGAAGGCGTATGTATAAAAAGTTGAGCCGTGTATCAAGCGGACTATGGAGGGTGCGCATAGAAAGGGTTGAGTCAGGTCTTTTTCCGAACACATTTCTACACACATGTAGATCTGAGGGTGTTACAGACCCAGGTGACCCATGTATAGACCGTGCACAGTTCAAGGGCATCGGTAACCTCGGTGACCCAGGGTGTCAAAGAAAGGTGTTGAGTAGGATGGATTGTTTGTGCTACATGGAGACCTTTGAAAGGTGGATCAATGGAGATGTTGTTCACTTTTGAGAAACAATACAATGGATGATTTGATGAGAAACCTATCAAGACATTCATATGACTTGTAGGGCATGAAAAACTTATGATGGAATTCATGGCCAAGACAACAATGCTTGCCAAAGCTTTGGATATGATGAGTTTCATTCCTTGGAGACTTCATATTATAGTGATCTTGGAGTATCCAGTTCATTGAGGATCCGAGATCAGGATCAGTCTTGATTTTGATGCATTATGGGATGCATACCTTTGAGCATATTATGGGGTGTGTTCGTGAGGAGTGACTTGATGAAGATGATCAAGAGAGGACACTTTGGAGCCTGATGGAGATGCAGCGATGGATATTCCTTGGTGAGGTACACTTGGGCATGAGTTGAGTCTTCTTGATTTAACTACCCACCTTGATAGACTTGGTGGAGTGCATATTGAACATGGATGGATGATGAGGCATGGTTTAACTTGTCCTTTGATGCATTTGATGAGAGGATGTTCTCTCACACATGGATTATGATGCTTGATAGTTTTGACTGTCTTCAATCAACACATGGATTAACATCATGGACATTGTATTATAGTGATGATGAGGACTACTTCATGGACCTAGATATGTCTTTCATGATGACAACTTGTTGCAGATGAGATGGAGGCTACTTCATGGACCTGAACATGGCTTATTTTACACTTGGATGGGATGGATTCTTGATCGAGTTGATGATGTGATAGGATGCTGGAGAAACTTACCAACAGTTGCATGAGGATTAATATTCTCATGGTTTTGAGCGTGATGGTTGGATTAGCTACCCAAGTAGTTCAAGTCATAGGGGCATGTATTAAAATGAGGTATGTGAGATATATGTATCTAGGATATATTGTTATATGTTGTCGGGACAGAGTATCATGGCATAGATTCAAATGAGATTGACAATATATGATGGGTCGACACGATATATCTTGCAGTAGTATGTAGCTTCTGTTCGAGAGATTTAGTTCCCATGATGGAGTAGCATGTTGAGATTGTGATAGATGTGTTGATGATCATGGATTGAGGAGATGTTTCCCATGGATATTTTTACAGGGACATGGACCTTTGTGGTTTGTGCGAGGGATATAGTAGAACTAGGTAGAACAGACATTGTTGGAGATGTTGGAGGTAGTGACACTTTGTGACAATATGTTGCGACAATGATGATGATGGCGTTGTCGAGGATGAAAACCTTATTTATAGTGGTGGAGGATGTCTGTTGCCCGATTTTTGGCTCTGTTGATCAATTTTTGCGGGAGCGACGAGCGCCCTACTTGGTGGATGTGTGAAGAAATAGTCGTTAGAGTGGAAGGGAAGTTTGGGTGAACGGAAGGTGCGCTTGGGCAAGCTGTGTAGTGGGTGCCATAGTGAACCTGTGTGCCTAACCCAACACTCAGAGTTATGATGGACGGATGTTCCATAGTGGTCATGTGATATTTATGTGGTGTCCAAGAGAAATTGTATTTGCGACAAGTCACACGAGGGTGAAAACATTAACAAGTATGGAACAAGCCAACAATGTGGAGTTATAGCCTGCCGATGGAATAAATATATTGGCAGACCGACGTGATGGAAAATTATGTGTGTGATTTAGGGATGAGTTGTGGGGTCAGCTGTGGGTGTCATGACCCAACCATGGGGAAAAGTTCATGTTCCATGATGATATATATACATGAACGTATTTTATGAAGAGGAAAATTATTCATTCGATCTCAAATCACTAAAGAGGAGCTCTAAAGTAGCACAACCAAGTATATGTGCACGCAAGATGATCAGATGAGAGAAAAATGATACTGAACGTTTATTGGTTGAGTCATTTGTTTTCCTCAATGTGTGTAGGGCGTCATGACCCTTGAGGGTCGTCTCATGCACAAAGGCATGTTGAACAGTGCGAAGGCATGTGCATAAAAAGTCGAGTTAGGTGTTTTAGGTGGACAGTGGAGGCCGCATGCAGAAAGGGTTGAGTCAGGTATTCTTCCCAACGCGTTTATCAATGCATGTAAAACTAAGGGTGTCTATGACCGAGGTGGCCCGTGTACATACCTGACACAGGTTGAGGACATCAGTGACCATGGTGACCGAGGCTGAATGTGTTTGTCGGTATAAGAAGGCCAAAAACATATCTTGAGGGGAAATTTTGGGTTTCTCATGGATTATTGAGTTGTTGGAGAGCATTGCAGCTCAAGACAAAACACAAGTCCTCAACCACACCTTGGTAAGAAGTGAAAGTAACTTTTGCAAGCTTGGTTTTGTATGATTATTGTAAAATTGTACCTTTGTTTATGAAACGTAATATCAGGCAGACTCATATTTCAGGGAGTTTCACCTCCCTTATATGTATGGGCATACATGTGGATATATATTTATGTTTATGTTGTATTTATTTTTGCTGCAAAATTTAAGAACAGTTGAAGATAAGTTAACTAAGTGTTGAATTAGGGCATAGTCTACTCACCTAGTATTCATAAAAAGAAAAATTGAGGTAGTGTCACACCTATTATAAGTGGTTGAAAGATTACCACAAGTATAGGGCAGTGAAAAAGAGGCTAATATTTTTGTTTTATCAAAAATAATAATATTATTAGTATTATGGGAATGCGTGATGATGGAGGATTTAACAACATGTTTATGGTAGGCCAAGCCATATTTATTTATTTTAATTGTTATAATATTCTTTAATCCGAAAATTATTTTAATTAAATTAAAATAATATGTGATCTTCTAAATATGTTTATCATCATAATTATTTATCGACCAATTAATTTACTTTGGCTATTTTACCTTAAAATATTTAAAATAGATATTTTAATATTTTACTATTTTAGTACTTTATATTTCTCCTTCAATTGACCTATTCAAATAACTCAAATATTTTTCTCTTCTCTTTTAATATTTTATTCAAGTCAAAACTTTTTCAATTCATTGTTTAATCAGTTACACACCCCATTTTTTTCCAATAGTCCATTTTAATCATTGGTTTAATCATCATTATGATACTCTGTAACAGTCACATTTTTACCTTCTCTAATGATTATATTTTAACGCGATCCTCTATTTATTTTAGTATAGAACTCTCTAGATCATTATATAAGTTTCTAGTCCCTGAAGATGGGTGGAGGGTTCACCCAAAATGTTGGGAAAATATATGAGCATAATGCATAGTTATAGAAATAACATTTTATTTATTTTGGAAATATCCATGCTAAAATATGTACTACCAAGCTTATAAAAAATCCCATATATGTACATAGGTATTAATTTGTTGGGTATGTGTTCTATTGTTTCCATGACATATATGAAATACGGACAAAGCGGGGTGGAGGGGGAGGCGGGGGAGTGGGGGGGGGGGGATGCTCTGGCCTTTGGAAATTTTGCATCTATTTTTAGCAGTTATCGACCCAAAGTTTTGCTAAAAGACATTTTGTGGCACATGGTGGTTTTTCCAATGGTTTGTAGTTCTAGTTATGGAACTATAATTTGATTGGTGGTTGTTGTATTCCATCAGATGTATTATATTGTAACACTATAAAAAAAATATAATGAAAATAAATCTTTCTTGTTTTCCCTTGTTTGGGTTTCTGAGATAAAATCTCTTCACAAATTTGTGTGTTTTCCATTCTACCTTTTTGAATTTATCAAGAATTTGTTTGCAATGAATAATTTCATAGGGATAAAACTGACATATGTTGTTAGAGAAATTTTGGCTTCAAGCTGATGAATTTATGGTTATGTTGTTTAACTTCGGCCTATGGTATATAATGTTACAGTGGGAGATATTCGGAAGTGGTTCTTGTACTAAAAGGAAAATGTGAGCAGTTAAAAGAAGGAAACTGCAAAATTCAATGGACAGAGTATTTAACAATGGAAGATAAAATTGAAAGGCTTCTTGGTCGAAAATATTAGCGGATTGTTCATAATATAGGTTCTGCATTAGTCAGGATGTTAACAAAATACTGGAAAAAGTTGGATTTAAAGGAAAAGAGAAAAATACAATTGCAACTATTGAATTCAATATATAAATAATGCATTAGGGGAAGCGATGAGAAATTCTAATGAGATATGTTAGGGGCTTTATATTAATCTAAGTCTTTGGTGAATAAATATCTCATATGGAAAAAGTTGTATAACATAGGGATTCAAGATGTAGACTTGGTGAAAGAGCATATGAATTCCTTCAATATTTTAATATTTTAGTACTTTATATTCCTCCTTCAACTGACCTATTCAAATAACTCAAATATTGTTCTCTTCTCTTTTAATATTTTATTCAAGTCAAAAAAATTTCAATTCCTTGTTTAATCATTTACACACCCCCTTTCTTTTGCAATAGTCCATTTTAATCATTGGTTTCATCATCATTCTGACCCTCTGTAACAGTCACATTTTTACCTTCTCTAATGATTATATTTTAACGCTATCCCCTATTTATTTAAGTATAGCACTCTCCAGATCATTATATAAGTTTCTAGTCCCTAAAGATGGGTGAAGGGTTCACCCGAAATGTTGGGAAAATCTATGAGCATAATGCATAGTTCTAGAAATAACATTTTATTAATTTTGGAAATATCCATGCTAAAATATGTAATACCAAGCTTCTAAAAAATCCAATATATGTACATAGGTATTACTTGTTTGGGTATTTGTTTTACTCTTTGCATGACCTATATGAAATATGGACAAATGGCGGTGGAGGGGGAGGCGGGTGGGGGGACAGGTCGTTTGGGGGGAGGGGGGGGGGGGGGGGGTGGGCAGGGGGGCGTGCTCAAGCCTTTGGAAATTTTGCATCTATTTTTAGCGGTTCTCGACCCAAAATTTTGATAAAAGATGTTTTTTGGAACATGGTGGTTTTTCCTATGGTTTGTCATTCTAGTTATGGAACTATAATTGGATTGGTGGTGGTTGTATTCCATGGGATGAATTATATTGTAACAATGTACATAAAATATAATGAAAATAAATCTTTCTTGTTTTCCCTCGTTTGGGTTTCTGAGATCAAATATCTTCATAAATTTGTGTGTTTTAGATTCTATCTTTTTTAATTTATCAAGAATTTTTTTGCAGTGACTAATTTCATAGGGATAAAACTTACATATGTTTTTAGAGAAATTTTGGCTTCAATCTAATGAATTTATGGCTATGTTTTTTAACTTGGGCCTGTGGTATATCATGTTATAGTGGGAGATCTTCAGAAGTGGTTCTTAAACTAAAAAGAAAATGTAAGCAGTTAAAAAAGAGAAACTGCGAAATTTAATGGACAAAGTATTTAACAATGGAAGATGAAAATGAAAGGCTTCTTGGTCAAAAATATTGGTGGATTGTTCATAATATAGGTTATGCATTAGTCAGGATGTTAACAAAATACTAGAAAAAGTTGGATTGAAAGGAAAAGAGAAAAATAAAATTGCGTATATTGAATTCAATATATAAATAATGCATTAGGGGAAGCTACGATAAATTCTAACTGTATATGTTAGGGGCTTTATATTTATCTAAGTCTTTGGTGAATAAATATATCATATGGGAAAAGTTGTATAACATAGGGATTAAGGATGTAGACTTGGTGAAGGAGAATATGAATTCCTTGAGTATTTCCGGGATCCAATCATTATCTATTGATATTTCATATGAGGATTAGTGGGTTAGCTTGCTATGTTCTCTACTAAACTTGTAGGATAGTCTAGTTATTTCCATAGGTAATAATGCAATTAACTTCAAATTCAATGAAATAGTCTCATTCTCGATATCAGAGTAGATGAGATGGAATTTAATCCAAGAAATAATTTTTTGGGATGAAAAGATAACCCTAGCCATGGCGGCCATGGATTTCTTGCAACTGGTGGCAGAATTTGTGCACTGCGGACTTGGTAACTACGAAACCTCACTCCCTCGTTTATCGGTAAGGTGAGTGGAAATTTTTTATTCTGATGTCTCGATGATTTACCATTTCATTTGGCAGCTCTAAGAGTCCGATGGTTACGATTATTGTTTCTACTCTGCGGCTCACTGTGTATCTAGGCGTTTGGGGTTTGGTTCTTGCACTCACGGGATTTGCGGGGTTTACTATGTTGCTCTTAGCACAATCTTTATATTGGTCTACATTTCACTAGTTGATAGAATTTTCCATACATGTCCCTAACCTGAGAATCTCCACATTCCACTATCTCATTTTTATTGCATCTGGGCACCTCAGGGACATCTGGAAGTCCACTCTACTACCATCTGAGATCTCTGACTTTTTTTTTGGACCACAAACTTATTCTCATGGACATCGGTGGCACCACAGGTGGTTTTACTTGCTGGAGCTGTGACCATTTCTCATCAAACTGTGCCATCCATCTAGCCTACCTTTGGACATGGGCATATTCAATGAAGAGTTGGACTACTCAGCTGACCCACTAGAGGGGGTCGATATCTGGGGTTCACAATGACTAGTTGATGTGGCTGCCATGGAGGATGCAGTGCCTAAGCAGAACCTCCATCGGCTAGAACCACCCACTAAGGTCACGAACCCATGTGGAACCATATCCATTGAGGGTTGTTCGGACTCTCCGTCCACCAATATTTTGTTGCCATTAGTTCTACGACACTGGGAGCACTTGGCACATCACATTCCCACTCTGACAATGATTAGCACTGCTTCGGAGCCAAGCACCATGGTGGTGTATGATTATCTCAACATGGATTCCCTTGCTTTTTCGGACCTATTCATCAATGGGGAGGTGACTTCGCAACAACTGCCCATTCCATCCATTGCTGTGAATGAGATGGTTGTGGCTTCAGGATGCTTCATAGATATTCGATTTGATGCAAAAAATTTTGATGCGCAACTGTCATCTGACTTCGACAGACTTCGAGATTCTGGAGTAGCCACTGGCGAACAAAATCTGCATAGGGATACTTGGAAAAAGTCTCGTCCTCCGAAGAACTGACACATCCATAGTGCCAATATTGTTAGGGATAGAGTTATGGCTAATATTTAGTAGACGGCTAGCACAGTTCTAGTGGGAAAGGTTCCCGGCCGCAAATATACCACTACTAGATTAAAACTATAGACCGAGAAGATTTGGGGTGGTTTTTTGGAGTACTTGTCATGGGTCATGCTACTGAACAGAGGATGTTTTTCATTAACATTCTAATCACCTACATTAGTGGATTGGGTCTTGGCTAATTACTATCATATCGAAATGCACCCGGCGTTGTTAAAGAGATGGACCCCTCTTTTTGATCCAAACAAGGAGAATTCGGGAGCTGGCCCGATTTGGATGCAGCTGCCAGGGCTACCGATCCAATTTTGGAATGAAGTCACACTCTGAAGCATCTAGGAGGACTTTGGGCTATACCTCGATCATGATAGAAAATACCTTGAGACTGGCATCTACTCGGTGGCTCGAATCCTTGTTTTCCTAGATACCGGAGATGGCCTCCATGACAATTACAACATGTTTTTTGAAAGGATGGTTTGGCAATAGATCTTGGACTGTGAAGGGATTCCATTCAAATGTAGGTGCTGCCATGAGGTTGGGAATTTATATAAGGAATTCCAAATTATGGGTTATACAACTCATACCTATAAGACGGCCGCTCACATGGCTACTTAGATGGACCCGGTTACCATCATTTCACCTGATTTACCAGCTAAGGGTGACATACAAAATATCTTGGAGGTGTTGCCTAATTGGCCGATCACTCAAACTCGTACTCACATCATGTCTGGCCACTCTTCACTTTCACTTCCATCTTTGGTTCCGGGTACCTCTCTATCCTATCCTACACATTATATTAATTTTACTCCTACACCGTCTATTTCTGCACACCTTTCTATTAGTTCTTTTAACATTGTCAGTTTCTCTGTTGCATCGGCCCCCCCTTCCTATCCTCCTAGAATTTCTCATACCTCTGTGGATTCCTCATGCTTTTCTTCCCTTTTTACTGATGACTCCACATCTGTTGGTCACCATTACTTCTTGCGCTCATCTACTCTGCAACCCTCCATGTCTGAGGTTAGCATTGGCTTGACCTATTTTCCTACATCTGTTAAACGACGTGGCAGATGTACAGCTATCTCAAAGTCTATTCACAGAGCCAAAAGAGAGGTTGTAGTGGCTACTCAATCGACCCTTCTTCGGGTTCTTGGAGCAAGAAAACCCAAGGATGAGGTTCTATTATGATCTATCTCTCTTACAACTATAGGTGTCTTGCCAGCCCTTTTAAGAAATTGGCCCTCAGGTGACTCCTTCATACCTCACCCACTGATGTTTTGTTCCTGCAAGAAACTTTGGGGGATGGGGAGTCCTTTAACTTGATCCTTAAAACTCTCCTCCCAGATTGGACCTTTATCACCATTGATGCACGGGGTAAATTTGGTGGATGTGCACTTAACATCAACAACAAGACCACTGAGATTATTAATTGTTGGGGTTTGGTGGGTGTTCTTGGCATGGAGGTTAGTACAAGAAATTTTGAACATCCTTTCACCCTGATCAATGTTTACGGTGTATGTATCAACATAGAGCATGTTTGGAACTCTCTGCTTTAAAGCTCCCTTCTCCAGCATTAGCATATTATTTTAGGCGAGGACTTAAATTTCTCTATCAGGGTTTCAGAATCCCGGGAACCCCAAGCTGTCCTGGATCTATTATCAAATTTATTTGCCTCAAACTTAGAGTTGGCTGATCTTATTGATATAAATATGCCGAAGAAGCAACCCACTAGGCGGAACAAAAGGATGGGAGAGTCTTCTCTGGCTCGATGAATTGACAAATTCCTTATCAAGCAACCTTTTATTGACCAATTGGTTCGTTCTAAACAGTGGGTGGGTGAGAGTGGGACCTCCTATCACTCACCTGTTTACTTTGAATTTCTAGCTAGAGATCAGAAGCCGCAATCACCATTCAAATTCAACACTAATTGGCTTCAGGACCCTGAATTTCATTTTCTAGTCACACAAGAGTGGCAGCACATTAATCTATCTCTTGATTGGGAACCTGCAAGGGTTTTGAATGAAAATATCAAATGTATAAAAGAAAGAACTATTATATGGGCCAGACACAAAAATAATCTTGAGGAGGAGGAGCTTAAAAGTATTGAATTAGAAATGACCAAGGTCACTGATTCAAGCCTTTTGGGTTTTCGTTCGATGACTATAAAAGAGAAGATTATTGCTCTTGAAACAAACAGGTCTAACATCCTTCGCCACAGGGAGGAGGAGTGGAGACTAAAGAGTAGGGTCATCTTGATGCAGGACGGGGATGAAAATAAATAAAAAAATCAGCAGTGTGCTCGTGGAAGGCGTATCTCAAATATTGTTTGGGAACTTTCCGATTCTACTGGATATGTGGCTAAATCCTTTGCTCAACTATCAAATCTTCGTATCCAACATTTCACTAATCAATACAGAGTAGTACATAATAAAAAATTTCTAGATATTATGAATATTTCTCATACCTTCCACATATATATGGATGGTAAGCAGGGGGAGGAGCTTAATACACCAATCACCCTGGGTGAAATTGAAGGCGTGATGAAATGGTTTAAGAGGGACAAAAGCCCTGGACCGGATGGTTGGCCCATTGAATTCTATCTCCATTTTTTTGAAATTTTAGGCAGAGATATCCTCTATGTCATTGAAGACAACAAAATATCTGGTAGCATCTATGATGGATTCAACTCTACTTTCATTGCTCTAATTCCTAATATTGACCATCTTGCCTCTTTTCATGACTACAAACCTATATCCCTGTGTAACTGCATTTACAAAATCATTGTTAATCGTATTAAACCCATTCTCTCCTCTCATATAGCAAAGGAACAATTTTCCTTTCTCCACCACCGTAAGATCCATGAAGCCATTGGTATAGCTCAGGAAGTCTTGCACTCCATTAAATCGAAGAGACTTAAAAGCACCATCCTCAAAATTGACTTGGATAAAGCATTTAATTATGTAAACTATAACTATATTCATCTCATACTCATCGACACGGGTTTTCCCCACTCTTTCACAAAATGGATGGGGTGTATTATGAATGTTACCTTTAGCATTCTCATCAATGGGGCTGCTACTGATTTCTTTGATGTTAGTCGTGAACTCAGGCAGGGATGTCCACTCTCACCACTTATTTTTGTCCTTGTTATGGAAGGCCTCTCATCCATCATTCACAGGGAAAAATAAGTTCGTGACATCCATGGTATTAGATTAAATGATTTCCTACAACTGACTCATTTTATTGTTTTAGGACGATGTGATTATTTTTCTGGATGGCTCTTGTTAGGACTATTCACAATTTGATAAAATCCTCTAGATTTTTTTTAGAGCTATGGGTATGGCTCCTAATGACTAAAAATCCACCATCATTCAGACTAGATGCTCCACACATGAGCAGGAGCATGCCAATCATAAATTCCCCTATGTTCATAGCGATATAGAGGAAGGTTTAAAATATCTTCGCTTCCATCTCAAGAAAAACGATTATCAAATTAAGGATTGGAATTGGTTGATTGCCAAGGTGGAGCACATAATAAATATTTGGCAACATCAATGGCTCTCGCGGGTGGGTAGATTGGTTTTAATCAAATCAGTCCTAGAAGCCATCCCTGTTTACTGGATGTCACTTGCTTCGCTACCAAAAGGTATCACAAATCGCATTCAGGAGGTATGTGGACAATTCCTATGGAGGAATTCTGGTAGGGAGTGCACATTTTCCTGGGTCACTTAGGACCATATCAGTAGGCCAAAGGACTGGGGTGTATGGGGTATAAAATATCTTACTAACTTTTCCATTGTCCTCGCTGCAAAACTTGGTTTGCACCTCATTTCTGGCGATGGCATGTGGAGGGAGGTTACTGTTGCCAAATAAATTTCTCCCAGGAACACATTGGATTGGATCTGAGGTCATATTCAAGCTTATACAAGATCCTCGATCATCTAGAAGGCCATCTCAATGTCTATGCACCTTATCTAACAAGGGCTGACTTGGCGCATTGGTGTTGGCACGATGGTCAAGCTGGGTGAGGACTCATGGTCAGGTAGCGGAAGAAACTAAAAATTATCTCAATTCATCATTGATCACCTCACGCATGTCGGTACATCCACTTATCTTAGGTTGTAGAGCCTTTGAGGACTAATTGGTATACACAAGGCTGGTTAACTGCACAACAACTTAATATACCCATCGTGGGACATCCTATCTGGGGCCGATATATCAGGGCACTTCAGGCATCTTACGTTGTCCTTTCAGACCAGGAGGACGACTCCTTTGGGCTCTCTTACCAAATGGTAGGTACTACCCAAAGACAAGATATATTACACTTTATGCCCCCAAAGAACCACCTATCAAACTATGGTGGTGGCACCATATCTGGAAGCTGCAGGCACCTTGCAAAACCAAACTACTTATGTGGTACATCCTACACAACTGCATACCTACCATTGACAATCTTACAAGAAGGGCTATGTAGGGCCCGTCTAGATGTTGTTTCTTCTTTTCTCAGGAAGGGAATGCATTGCATCCATTTCTTGAATTTCCATGGTCAAGGGGCTTTGGTGATTTGTTACACAAGCAATTGGATGTTCACTCATTTTACACAAACACTCCATTGAAGAAGCCTGGGAATTATGGTGGCATAACACCAATGGTGAGAAAACTCGAAACCTCCCTTTGCTGATTGCTTGGGGAATTTGGAATAGTAGAAACACATACACATTTGAAGGCAAGCATTTTATTTGGGATCACATCTTCTCTAGCATCATCTCCACATACAACCTCATTCTGAATGAGGAGAAACCTTCCCGAAATAAGAATGTCATCCCTGAAAGCATCGATCATTCTTACCCATGGGCATATTTCAACGGGGCATCAGATAACAATGGGTGTGGGGGTGGTGTGGTATTACACATTTCTACCACTCATTATTTCCATCTCAAAATGGGGCTGGGTCCGGGCACAAACAATTTTTCCGAACTCCTTAGCATTTTTCTACTATTACCCTTTACATGTGAACATGGAATCAACAGATTGCAGATTTTTGGAGATTCACAAATTGTTATTAATTAGTTCAACACTCATTCACAGTGCCAGTTAGGTCCCTATATTACTAGTATAGTCCCTAATTGTTATTAGTGTAACCCCCTTATTGTTATTATTGTACCCTTGTAACCCCGGTATTGTTATTATTGTGCCCTTAAATTATAATTGTTAGGTCGGCTAGCATTACATTATGGCCCCACTAGGATTACATTGTGGCCCCATGGACTCCTATATATAGAAAGGAGGTTTTGTAATTTGTATCATCCAAGAATTGTTCATTCATGTAATGTATTGAAGGTTTCCCCCTTGAAGTGGCTTATTTCTAAGGCATTTATATCTCTTTTCTTCTATATTTGGAGCTGGTTTCACAACATTTGGTATCAGAGCTTTGGATTCTAGGGTTTTCGCTACTCCAAATTGGTCAGCATGGCATGTTCGCTATAACTTTGTTTCTACAAAGGTTCAGAAGCTGAAATTTTTAGAGTGCTAAGCTGAAATCCTGAGGAACTTCGTCACAAAATTTTAGAGCTTGGTTTGCAATAGTTTCGGAAATATGATCTGTGGAAGCTAGGGATTTTTGCAGGCTCCTGAATTTAACCTAAACAGGTTATCACAGAATTTGCACTATAAAGTTTTTTTATACGAAGTTTTAGAAGCTTAAATGTTTAGAGAGAGAAGCTCAAATCCTGAGGAACATATTCGTAAAAGTTCAGAGCTTGGTTTGCAATATTTTTGGAGATGTGATCTGTGGAATTTAGGTCTTTTTCAGGCTCCTGAATTTCATCACAAAGAGGTTATCGTGGGAAAATATTCACAACTCTCTCTTTGAGCATCAGATTGGAATGATGTAAAAAGTGGCCGCAAGTACACAAACCTTAGTTTCCTGTCTATCAATTTCAAATCCAAAGGAGGAAACAGTGGACATGTCGCAAGTTGTACAAGCTCACTCTACTGAACCAGTCCATAATTGGGTCATTGTGGGAGATTGGAACTAACTTTGCCTTAAAGAATCCAAATCAGGTCAGACCTATGACATTTGAAAGAAGCTTTAGAGGGATACTACAAGGCAAAATTTTAGATATTGAGGATCTACAATTACAAATATAATTCAATTTCAATATGGAGCTCCTCAAAAGAAAGTAAAATGTGTGTATATTTTTTCCCGGATTGCATAAGTCTTTCTTGAAGAATCAAGTTGAATTGATTCCAAGGGCATATTGTAGAATATATATCAATATTAGATTCTAAAATGGCCCCTAAAAGGAATTCAACACCCATTAAGCCTTTAGAAGGCTCTACTATGACTCATGAAGACGAAGAATGGCAACATGACATATCAAATTTACAAGAGCAAGTGCATCAAATTTCGCTCTCACAAAGAGAAACAAAAAATGACATGGAAGTTTTGAAGAAATGCATGGAAACTAAGATGGATGGTTTGAATAAAGGCGTGGAATCTAATATGGATGGTTTGAAGAATGGCATGGAAGCTAAGATAGATGGCATGGAAGCTAGCATGGCATATAAAATGGAAAACATGAAGAATGATCTAAAAGAAGACATGGAAGGTTTGACAAAGTTGATACAACAAATGTTTCCTAATGCGAAAAGATAGTAGAGGAAACTCATCATGAGAACAAAATAAATTCTAATCGTGATTTCATAAACACTAATGTTGGCGGGAAGAACCACCATATTCCAAAAATGGATATGATTAAGTTTGATGGAAAGGATCCTCTAACATGGATACTACATATGGAGCAATATTTTGATCTCAATAATGTGAAGAACACACAAAAGGTACGGATTGGAACTATACATCTAAACAAAATACATTTGTATGGTATCAATGGCTTTTATCTCGTAAAAAAATTGTCACTTGGTCAATTTTTACGGAGGAAATGATAGCACATTATGAGGATAAAAAGAGAAACACCTTCTTTAGCCAATTGATAAATCTCAAACAAAATGGTTTAGTGGGGGAGCACATTGAGGACTTCCAAACATTGAATATAAGGGTAACTGATATTTTAGAGGAACACAGGATTGATCTCTTCATAGGTACTTTAAAGGATAACATCCAACATGAATTTTGCGTTTTCCAACCTGATTCATTGGAGAAGGCATTCAAGTTGGCAAGAAAAAATGAATGTAAAATTATGATGACAAGGAAGCCTACCACTCACTTCTATAAAGAGGGAAATGTTGCTACAGCTAGATTTCAACAACCTACAAGGTTGACACCGCAAAAATTGGAAGAAAAAAGAAAAAAAGGGCTTTTCTATAGTTGTGATATAAAATACACTAAAGGTCATAAGTGTGCTGAGAAGAAATTATTTTACATAGATTATGAAGAGGAAGAAGAAAATGAACAAGAAGAGGATATAAACCAAGAACCAACCTTAGAAGAGGAAGAAATGAGTCCGACCATATCGTGTAATGCATTATCAGGAATTACCACTTCTCAAACTCTCAAGATCGAAGGACATATCAAGAAGAAAAAGGTAATAGTGTTGATTGATTCAGGTAGTACCCAAAATTTTATTCACTGTAAGGTAGCCAAGGAATTGAATTGTTTCCTATACCCAGCACCAGAATGTCAAGTGATGGTTGCAAATGGAGGAACTATAAATTTCTCTGGAAAATGCCATAATATCAAGCTAACCATGGGGGAATATGTATTTAACAGTCCAATGCTTTCCATTCCTATGGGAGGTGCTAATGTTGTACTACGAGTACAATGGTTACAATCTTTGCAGATGGTAGCTTTTAATTTTCAAGAACTTTTCTTGAAATTTTTTTCAGAAGGAAAGGAATTCGAATCACGGGGTATTGCAGGGAAGCCAAGAAAGATAATAAGCTCTAATTTCATGACAAAGCTTCTAAAGAAAGAACAACAAGGCATAATTGCATAATTATGCTGACTAGAAGTTCCAACATCAAAATCATCTATTTCTACGGATCTCCAAAAAGTCTTGGACAATCATTCCAAGGTTTTTGAAACTCCCAAAGTACTCCCACCTATTTGTGATCATGATCATGCTATTCATTTGATTCCAGGAAGTGTTCCTCCAAACATAACACCTTATAGATATCCTTATGTCCAAAAGAGCGAAATTGAACGTATGATTTCAGAAATGTTAGAGGCGGGTATAATTCAACCTAGTCAAAGTTCTTTCTTTGCTCCTATATTATTGGTACAGAAGAAGGATGGATCATGGAGCATGTGTCCCGATTATAGGGAGCTCTATAAGTTCACCATTAAAGATAAATTTCCCATTCCTGTGATTGGTGAATTATTGGATGAATTACATGGAGCAATTTATTTTACCAAGTTGGATCTTCATTCAGGATATCATCAAATAAGAATGAAGACTAAAGATATTCTGAAAATAGCATTTCGAACTCATGAGGGTCATTATGAATTTTTGGTCATGCCTTTTGGCCTTACCGATGCACCTTCTACATTTCAAGTGTTGATGAGTTCCATTTTCAAACCCTTTCTTAGAAAATTTGTGCTAGTATTTTTTGATGATATACTAAGCTATAACAGGTCTTGGAAGGATCATGTTAAACATGTTGATAGGATGCTCAAACTATTGCAGGAGAAACAATTATATGCAAAAAAATCCAAATGTTTCTTTGAAGTACAAGAGGTGGAATATATGGGTCATATTGTATCTCACGAGGGTGTTAAGGTAGACCCTAACAAAATTAAAGCCATTAAGGAATGGAAATTCCCCACAACCATAAACCAGTTGTGAGGATTTCTTAGGTTAACAAGGTATTATCGCAAGTTGGTTAAGAATTATGGGATAACAGCAGCACCTCTAACAACATTATTGAAGAAATATGCATGTTCATGGACTCCTGAAGCAACTAAGGCCTTTGAACATCTTAAAGAGGAAATGTGCTTAGCACCGGTCTTAGCTATGCCAGACTTCACAAAAACCTTTATTGTGGAATGTGATTCCTCAGGAAATGGAATTGGTGATGTTTTAATGCAAGAAGGAGGACCCATCGCTTTTGAAACTCATCCAATCAAAGGAAAGTATTTATAGAAACCTATTTATGAGAAGGAAATGTTAGAAATATTGCATAAACTAAAGAAATGGAGAACTTACCTAATGGGAAGACACTTCAAGGTAAAAAATGATCATGACAGTCTTAAACACTTTTTGGAACAAAGAATATCTTTAGAAGAGCAACAAAAATGGGTCACAAAGATGTTGGGCTATGACTTTGAAATAATCTACAAATAAGGGAAGCTAAATGTTGTTGCAGAAGCACTCCCAAGAAAGAATGAATATGTGGAAGCATTTCTTTGTGCCATTTCTATTATCCAACTAGATTGGATAACCGAAGCAAGAAATGAATGGAAGAAGGATGAAGAAGTGTGGACACTCATTCAAAAGTTGCAGCAAGATCCTATTACATATCATACATTTAGTTGGAAAAATGATTCCTTATGGTACAAAGATTTCTTATATATTTCCAATAATTCCCAACTAGAACAAAATATTCTTTTTGAATTACACGATTCTCCTTTAGGAGGACACTTAGGATTTTTAAAAACTTACCACAGGGTGAAGAAATATTTTTTTTGGGATGGCCTTAAATCTGATATTCAAAAGTTTGTGGAAGAATGTTTGGTTTGAAAGGAGAATAAAGTTGAGACAATTAAGACCCCGGGTCTTCTACAACCTTTATCCATTCCAAGTCAACGTTCGGAGGAGATCTCAATGGATTTTATCACAGGTTTACCTAAGTCCAAATGAAAGAGTGTCATCATGGTGGTAGTTGATATACTTACCAAGTATGCACACTTTTGTGCATTATCTTATCCATTTAAAGAAAGTACAGTTGCTACTACATTTATGGACACAATTAAAAAGCTACATGGAAACCCAAGGGTTACTGTGAGTGACAAAGATCCCATTTTTACTGGAAATTTTTGGATGGAGTTATTTTCTTGTTTAGTTACTCAATTAGCTAATAGCTCATCTTATCATCCTCAATTCGATGGTCAAACTGAGATAGTAAATAAATTTTTGGAAGGATATCTTTGTTTTTTTGTATCTGATAAACAAACACAATGGGTCAAGTGGTTACCTCTCGCTGAATGGTGGTATAACACTTCCTTCCATACTGCAGCAAAAATGGCCCCATTTATGGCACTTTATGGATATCATCCACCATCCATCACATCATATTTAAGAGAAAAATTGAAGGTTCAAGCAGTGGAAGATCACATCGAGCATCAGCAAGAAGTTCTCCAACTCTTAAAGGATAACCTGAATTTGGCACAAAATCGAATGAAACAACGGGCAGATCAACATCGCAGCGAGAGAAGTTTTGATGTAGGAGATTGGGTATTTTTACGGCTACAACCATACAAACAAATGTCCCTCAAGCAAGCTAAGAAGGATAATAAATTATCCCCAAAGTACTATGGTCCTTACAAGGTGTTGCAAAAGATTGGTACTATGGCATACAAATTGGAGCTTCCTGCTTCTTCGCGAGTACATCCAGTTTTCCATGTTTCATGCTTAAAGAAGGTTATAGGTGAAAATATTCCGGTTCAAACAATATTGCCAGAACTTGATGCGGAAGGAAAAATCATATTGGAACCTGAAGCAGTCATGGAAACAAGAACTCGATAGCTACGGAATCGATCAATTTCAGAGTATCTCATCAAGTGGAAGAACTTACCCACTGAAGATTCTACATGGGAGGATGAGAATTTTATACAGAAGCACCCAGAGCTACTCAAGCGTTGAGGACAACACTATTTTGAAGGAGAGGGGCATGTTAGGTCCCTATATTACTAGTATAGTCCCTTATTGTTGTTAGTGTAACCCCCTTATTGTTATTATTGTACCCCTGTAACCCCCATATTGTTATTATTGTGCCCTTCAATTATTATTGTTAGGTCGGCTAGGATTACATTTTGGCCCCATGGACTCCTATATATAGAAAGGAGGTTTTGTAATTTGTATCATCCAAGAATTGTTCATTCATGTAATGTATTGGAGGTTTCCCCCTCAAAGTGGCTTATTTCTAAGGCATTGATATCTCTTTTCTTCTATTTTTGGATCTGGTTTCACAAAATTTCCATACACACACTCTTATTTCATTATTGAGTGAGGTGCATCTACTGAAATCATATTTTGATACTATTACTGTCACTCACATTTATAGGCAGAGGATCCAAGTGGCAGACCAAATTTCCAAAGAAGGTGTGGAGTTACATTGGGGCAGTTGGCACATTACTGAGCATGATGGTGAACATATTTACAGATATTATAAAAAACCTTTCATAGATGACATACAGGATATGAGAGCAGTCACTCCTTGACTGCATTTTTGATAAACATTATTATTTTTTTGTATATATTGTTGATGTTTAATCAACACTACTTATATCAGCTGATACTAGTTTTTTATCTGTACATATTCGTATATGAATAGATTAGAGACAAGAACTATGCTATATTTTCGCACTGATACTTGCAACCTACTAGACTCCTTGATGACTATTACATAACCATGCACTATGATGGTATTTACACTACAATAAAAAAGGACATTGGTGATGGGAAAAAAATATCACCATAAGCTCATTGGTGATGGTCAAAAGAGTCTTTGTCACCAAAAAATGAACGTCGGCAAAGGTGGCGTCGCCAAAAGTATAGGTGTTGTGTTGAAATTCAAGGTCTGTCACCAATAATGATTTACAGTTACAGATAGTGACTGTCACCATTTCATATGAGCAATGGTGACGGACAGTAGCCTTCGTCACAAAAAAATTGAACGTCACCAAAGGTGGCGCCACTGAAAGTATGTGTTGTGGTGACATTCAAGGTCTGTCACGAATATTGATTATAATGATGGATAATGACCGTCACCATTTGATATGAAAAACAACCATTTTTTGTGATGGACCTTTCATGGCCGTCAGTATGGGTGCATATATATGGCGACGTTCGTTGATCCTCACCATTTCATATTTTGTGTGGGTAAGAAAATGTCACCATAAGATCATTGGTGAGGGTCAAAAAATGTCACCATAATTTCATTGGTGATGGTCGAAAGAGCCTTCATTTCCATTCCATATTAATATCAGGGCACGATGGAATCAAACCACCAACCTCCTGCTTGTAAAGCAGGTGCTCTTCCATTGAGCTAGAACCCTTTAAAGAACTAGACTTTATAAAAATAAACCTTGAAACTTTATAAATTCTAATTTATACAGCTTTTGAGAAATTATAAAAATTTGTAAATTCTTGGCAAATATTTACTAAAAAATAAAAATAACATCGAAGTTTCAAGTGTATACCTAATGGTTATGGAAGTTATGAAAATTGGGTGGAGGTGTAAATGAAGTGTTGGGAAGTACCAAACATACAAGTAGAATACATTTATTCAATTCTATAAGAAGTCTTAGAAAAATTTTAATTTTGTAATCTATATGAACTAATTTAACTATTCTGTGTAAAATATGCATATGCTCCAATGAATAAATCAAGACTGGTAAATGTATATTTGTGCTATGAAGATTTGTATCCTGTACCAATATGTAATAGGTAGTGTTAGCCAGCTACAAAGTAATATACATGTCAAAGACAAAATTAACAAGAGGAAGTTATTCCTATGACGTTTAGGGCACAATTTCTACACTACCTATATTTGAATGTCCTTGTGTAAATATATTACTACCTTTAAAGCTCTATCATATTATAGGACCAGAAGAATACTTCCCATATTATAGGTAGAGAACATGCCTTATCATCTGTAAAGATCTACAGTTTACAGTTATGTTGACCACTAAGAGAACCCATTTATCTCGAGACAATTTATAATTTTATGAAGATGTTTAGCCTTGATTAAAAAAAATGACTAGTGAGGGAAAATGGGAGTAGATCTTAGTATGTGTTGGGATTGAATGGGGTATTCCCTTGCAAGCTACATAATCTTACAAAATTGATGGTGTTAGATGTGGTGGTGAATGTTAGTGGACCTGTAATTGTTCTCAGTAATATGGAACATCGGACATGCATGTGTTGAATATAAACAACAAAGACAGCCTATTATAATTTTTTCAAATTGTTTGACGAAATCATTACATGGAGTATAGCAGTGACAATTTGTAGTGTATTTGTTTTGCAGACATATTTTGGTTTAGTTGAAGAGGGTTTTTCCCTAACCAAACTGCCATCATTAGAGAAAAAGGGGTCAGACTAGGTTTTCAATCTTCATTGTATGCTCATGGAGGAAATTGTGAAGGCATGTCTAGCCATTATTAAGCTGAATGTAGTGTTGAAAATTCTATTTACTAGTGGTAAAATTCTATTAAGGCTCAGTTTGAGGGAAAAATCATTGGCTCAAACTTGAAATTACCCCACTCAATTTTACACTCATGAAATGTACATCAACATTACAAAGGTTTCCCAATTGCAATATTTAATTAATGTATATTCTAGGAATGTTTCTTATGTTGGGCATGGGGATTTGGTATCACATACTACATACTACTTCATTAATACACTAGAAATGTTGAAATCTGGAAATAATTCTCCTGGGACATCAAATATGGAAAAAAATTCCACTTATCATCAAGTTGATTCATGTCAGTGTGGTAATTAAGTTAAAGAACATTCATGTCAAGAATTCTTATCAAATTTTACTTAAGTATAAGAGTCCATACATGACCCACATTAGGACAGAAAATGAACCCTTTTTGATAGAAGTGATAGAATAGTAGTTCAAACAATAGTCTATTCTATCGAGTACCAAAAAGGACATGATAAATTAAACATGGTTCTAGAATTTATACAACACCTTAGTGTGTGATGGCCAAGAAAAGAAGAAGATAAATCCAAATCCAACTAATACACTAGATATGCAAAAATCAGCATGCAATTCTCCTTGGACACTTCAAATATGGAGCCTTTTTCGACTTACCATCAAGTTGATTTGTTTCATTGTGATCATGATTAAGTTAAATAATATTCATCTCAAACATTCTTACTACAATTTACTTAAATATAATAGCCCATACCTGGCCCACGTGGCGGAAAAAGAGGAAACCTTTTGGACAAGCAAATGAATACTACTTAGAATAATGGTCTAAACTATTCAATAGATTACTAATGAGGATATGAAAAATTAAACATGGTTCTATAATTTATAAAGTACCTTTGTGAGAGATGGCCAAGCAAAGCAGCAGATAAATCAAAATCTAACTCCAAGATTTTGTGAAACCATCCATCAAAGTCTCCATAGAACTCATTCTAATGTGGACAATCAGAACAAATAATCGATACCACTGAGTTCAGTGCAAATTGGATTTCTAAACAATTATATAAAATATAGATATAGTTTGACTCCTATATAAGAGAAAAAAAATATTATATATAAGATCTCTTCTGAAGAAGAGATATAGGTACAACCAAATAGCAGGATAGTTTCCACCAAATAGAGGTATTCACTTGTAAGTTGTAGCATAGACCCTATAGAACCCAAATTACTATCGAAACAAAATTTACAAGCACTCTGGGATCAGAGCATGTGAGTTTTCTAATACTTCCTATAGAGCATACAAAATATTTTCCAATAATTTCTACTATCCAAAAACAAAACTACAAAAAATCTCCTTAACAAGACATCGGAATATCCAAATAAAGAGTTGGTTCCATACACAATTTCATCCAATAAGATGTCAAAAAATTTTAGTTTTGATGCTTCAGTGGCTGAAGAAATTTTCAATTTTTGTATAAATCCTTAGGTTTTCATAGAAGCTCTTTTTTAGGGTGACACTTATACATATCGTCAAACAACATTTCCAAACTAATGATAACTCTACTTTCAAAGTCTTCATAAGTTTTTTGGCTACAATACAAGATTTTGATAGAATAAACAATAAATTCCAGGAAACTGATGGTTTTCCATTAAAAAACTGTGCGTTGTTGAGTTTCCATTTCCTCCCACTCCATGGTAAAAGCTTTCATCTGATGGAGTTCAGCCAAATTTATTTTATTGGAGAAACTTTGTTACAACTATGGGGACAATTATCCAAGACTAAATTCTCATGCTGAGTCATGAAAGAAACAAACCAATCCTGGAAATTAAGAGGATTTCCCTCTTGTTAACTTCCTGCTGCAACCAAGGCTTTTCCATTGGTGAACTTGATCTCAATGCATAACTCACTCAGCCATCTTCAAGGGAAGAGACTTTGACACCTTTGGAGAGAGCTCAAGAGAAAAAAGGTGTTGGATTGTCTTCATGCTTAAAATTTGATGAGGGATGGCTATTGTTAGGACATATGTTTAGACATGTGTGTTTATTGTGTGTAATTTTTACTTGTCCATTAGGTACACATAACATGGTTCTATATATATAGTCACGTGAATTTATGCACATGTGAATAATCACATGTATTTATCCACATGTCAATAATGATATAATCACATGTAGTCAAACTTATTTATCCATATGTAATTATCTTCTAGGAACTTATAAATTTTTTTATTTTCCCAACTACCTTGCTTACCTTTCCTATCAGTTGTAATCTAAATCAATATATTGGAGGTATGTGGAATGAATTTTGTAAGAGAAATGTGACAAAGGTTGCAATTGTCACCATGTGCCACTGGCAATTATTTTATAGAAAAAAACTATTCCCATATGCACTTTCTAACTGCATGTTTTGATATTTTGATTTCAGTTAGCAGGAGATCATTTCCACATTGGCAAACAACAACAAAAATTCGAGAGAGATGGCACACTTGTAAGGTTGGTCTTCATGAGTTCGATTTTACCTATGGGCCCTCCCTTCTATTTTGGATTTTCAAGGGTTATTGTGTGCTCATGAAGTAGGGCACATACCATATATCATCCTCTCTTGTAATATTGTGGGGCATAAATTCCTCTGTGGTGCATTTATGCTTGGAAGTTACAATTGTTGTGTAGGGCTGCACTTACCAAGGAGCATTTATTGCTGAGCAGGTGCCTGCATTTACTTTGGGAGTTACACTCCTTGAGGGATTTAATTAGCCAAGAATGGTGCACTCCTTGATCCCATTAGTGGCTAGTTTGTAACCCCCTCCTCTTGGATTATAAAAGACCGAAGGACACATTACTATTTCAGACAATAGAGTTGTATGTGTTATATCTTTCAGATGTGTAGAGCTTGAGCATGATGCAAAACT
Organism: Pinus albicaulis; assembly: GCA_034641835.2. Classification (NCBI taxonomy): domain Eukaryota; kingdom Viridiplantae; phylum Streptophyta; class Pinopsida; order Pinales; family Pinaceae; genus Pinus; species Pinus albicaulis. The sequence continues at coordinate 698,628,904 of CM076581.1, forward strand.
ACTATAATAATTTATTTCTGAGTAATACATAAACCATGTGATTGTTTTTGGAGCCTGTCCTTGCCATCTAGAACATTTCTGATTGTTTCATGATCTATATCAAGCCCTATTTAGCTGGTATAGCTTGTTGTCATAGTTTTCAAATTGCAGATTTTATGTCAAGTAGACATTATTTATCTTGTATTGTAAATTGGCTCTGGAAATGCATTATTTGCACTCCTACATATTTCCTTACGTTATTTTAGTATATACTCATCTAAATTTTTGATAGGTTCAATCTATATTATAAATTTTAATGTTTTAGGAGTTGTAAAATTCATTCTTTGGGTAAATTGAAGATTCATTCTGATGTATATCAGGCACTATTTAGCTGCTATAGCTTGGTGTCATAATTTTCAAATTGCAGATTTTATGTCAACTATACATTATTTATCTTTTGTTGTAAATTGGCTCATGAAATGCAGTCTTTGCAATCCTAAATATCTCATTACGTTATATTAGTATATCCTCATCTAATTTTTTCATAGGTGCAATCTATATTCTAAATTTTAATTTTTTAGTAGCTATAAAATTCAGTCTTTGGGTAAAGAGCTGAAACATGATGTAGAAGACTAACATAGTATCAAAGTTGTACATATGAAATCTCTCAGCAAATCCACATATGAATGGTATTGATTTCTATGATACAGAGATATCAGAAGCTTTCAGTGTGGGCAATGTCCTTATTTTTTTCTTGAAGCTAATATTCCCCCAAGATAGGCAGTTGGACCTATACGAGGTTCGAAGGTGAGATGTCCATCCATTCATTTGGTTGAGCACAATAAGAAGGTTGGCCAAAAAGAAGCAAATTGTCCTTGATTCATTCAAGGACCACTTGATCCCTCACATCACATAGAAGAAGACAGGTAAGAATTTCTATCATGCCTCAATCACTCTATATCAAAGTGTGAAGTTTGAATATATCCCACAAGATGCTTTTGAAGAAAAATCTCATTAGTAACCACATGAGAAATAGTAATACTATGGAAAGATATTGAGTGAAAATCACCAAGATGAGAGATCAACCTACAAACATAAGAAACAAGGTTTATGAAGATGAGTTAGTTCAAATAACTATAAATGGACTCTTAGTATCTTGACTTACATTTGTGCAAGGAAAATGGGAATGTGTGAAGCTTTCCACTTTTGAAACATTGCGGGATGAATTTTTCCAACAGGAGAATTTTTCAGTTAGAGTGGAAGAGACTCAAAATATTCCACTCATTGGGAGGATGACTGAAGGAGGACCCAGGAAGGCCAAGGAAAAAGAGGTTTGTTCATCTCATTCTGAGGAGGAGGATATGATCCATGTGACATGTTTCAAATGTTGTAATAAGGTACATTATGCAATAAAATATACAAAAAAGGGAAGCAACTATAAAATCAGTTTGAGATGAGTGTTGAAGCTGAAGTGGACGAGTTGGCATCCAAGCTAGAGACATCCTTCTCCACAATTTCTCTTTTCTCAACTAGTACCACTTTATTGTTGATCAGCATGTAGATAGTGGAGGGTCAAAGCACATGAAATTCAACTGTGACATATCCAGCATGTTTCAAGAGAAAAAGGAGACATGGAATTGGAGTTGAGTGATAATGCTATTTATGTAATACCCCCACTTTTCATACCTAGAATATTAATGTATATGCCTACATGATAAATGGCTAAAAATTTGAACAATTGAATATGTAAAGTGGTACATTGAATCATAATACTAACACATCATAGAATGCAGAAGGATAAAGGAAAAACAATGGGGGGACTGTGATCCCACAAGAAGGGAGAAAAAGGGGGCTAGCCAATTATTCTGTAATTTACCATTTTATTACTCCCATAGGTTCTTTGACCTTAACCTTATTAAACCTTGCTTTATGGTTATCCTAAGTCTTATTAACCTTGGAAATTTGGAGTTGGTGGTTAAGAGAGAGACATGCACTTCTTATGAAAGTGCTTGGTATCTCATATGCATGCAAATATAATCCATGATTTTTGAGCATCCAAAAGAGATTTTGAAATCCATTCTTTTATGAGAATTTTCTCTCAATTATTATGCTATTGTATTAATGCTAAAATAGAATTATGGAAACAATTTTGATGAAACTATGTGGAAATTATGACACTGTGAAAGGGAAATGATTGTCATTAAATAAACTTAATTACAATTGATAATCCCTGGAGTCCCAACAGTGAGATTTCCTGGCTAGACAATGCTAGAGAAATGGAGGGAAGTGGGATAACTTGAGGGACTTCATGACAAAGATAGGGATCACATTCATTGGGTTGTGCAACCTGATGGAAGAAGGATGGTAGATTGAGACAGGTGTAAGAGTTTATAGACTAGGAAAGCCTAGGAATTAGATTGTGTGAAGGGAGCTAGAGCCAACAATAGGTAATTTTATCCCCATGGATCTTTGGTCTAAACAATTAATTAATTTATATTAGTCAATGTCCCATGTCATATTACCCTATCCTTGAAAAAAGAGTGGTTAAATGAAATTTTATAAAATTGGCCACCTTTAAACTATAAACCAAGGCCTCCATTTTAATAAAATACTCAAAACTGGAGATTTATGAAGGTAATTTCTTCTTGTTGTTCTTGTTTCTTAGTGGAATTTGGCCTATTTTATTGTCTTATGTTTAATATGTATGTTTTTCATTCTGCATCTGATTCCCTTGTTTCCTTAATATGGTTGATGTATCAATTTTTTTTATATTGAAACCTTCAAATATTCCAAACCTCTTTTAAATAGAGAATAATTTGAAAAAAATGATAGAACTGCTTACCAGTGTAGATTGGGGTTCCACCATAGGAAGGAATGGAGTCCATTCGTTGTGACAAAACCATAATCACCTTTCCACAGAAGCAAAACCTTGGCCTCGTGCAGCAAAACCCTCAACAGCCAAGAAAGAACAATGACAAATGAAGGGCAAAGGGGTAGTCAATCTCATCATGTGAAAAACCAAGAAATTAAGACTGTTTGTTTTCTCGAAGAGCATCCAGAATGCCAACTCCAATTTTTAATTTAAAATAATAAAAAATATCGAAATGATAATTTAATATAAAACAACTAATTAAGACAAAATGATATTTTTTTTAAAAATAAATGTCTTATGTAAGGATTTTGGTGTAATAGTGGTGATAGGCGAGTTACCTCAAGTTTCAACAAATTCTATCACCTAATTCACACAATAGTTTTGATGTGATTTCCTTCAAATGAATGGGATCTAATCACCCGAAAGAATGAGGCTAGTGAGGTGATATTGTATGGCTACAACCAAGAGAAATCACATAGGTGTTGTGAGTGACCTATCGAGTATGAAATATTCCCATCTTAATATTCAGATGATAGAAACTGCAAAGGTGTACAATACATAAAAGAAATCAGCCAAGAAATATTGTGGAGTTATAAAATGAAGTAAAAACAACCTAGCTCCAATACCATTAATGTATCAATTACAAGTTGCTTCACCTCCTTAATGGCTTGGGTTAGAAAAATATTATGGTTGGTACCAAAAGGGTTGTATCCTTAACATATTTTCAATTTTTCCATTGAAAAAAACCATGATAATGTTTATGTGTGGCGACCATGAACAAAAGACGCAAGATAGATTTGATTCAACACTTAGTTTTCTAGAATTTCCTTATGTATTTCCAAAATATTTTTTTGGGCTCCCACCCACGCATGATATCAAGTTCACCATTGAACTCAACGCAGGATGATTCCTATCTCGAAGGTTCATTATCAAACAATTTCACCCATGTTATATGAATTACATATGCATCTATAATAATTGTTGAGTTTTGGATTGATCTGGCTTAATGCAACATTTTGAGGAGGTTACTATTTTGGTGATGAAGAAATATTAGTCAATGGAGATTTTAATTTACTATAGATGGTTTCATAACATCACCATCTAGAATCAATATTAGTTCTCATATATTGATGAAAAATTTGATCAAATGAAAAGGACCATAATATTCTTAAAGATTGATTTATGATTTTAATACCACCAATTAAGAATTTAAAAGGGAATCCTAGATATTGCATTCAAACCATGATTAAGAAATTATGATTTTTTTATGGTACCTTTTAAGTTTACCAATGCCCTAGTAGTCTTCATAAAACTAATGAATGGGTTTTTTCAGAAATACCTAGGCAAATTTGTTCAAGTGTTTCTAGATGATAGTTTGATTTATTCATGTGTTCCAAAGGAGCCTGAGGAGAACCTAAGGTTGATATTTTAGTGACTTGGAGAGAATAAGAATGATTAAAATCTCTTTGAGTGTTCCTTATTCTAGTCAAATATCCATTCTTTGGGCCACATTACTTTTGGAGAAGGTATAGTCATGGAACTTGCCAAATCAAGGCCATTTTTCGAATTCCTAACACTAGAGGATGCTCATAAGCTACACTATTTCAATGGATTGGTTGGGTATTATAGGAGATTCATAGAATAATTCTCCATGATAGCTAATCCCATTACCAAGGTCAAGAAGAAGAGTCAAGAATTTTTATGGATAAAGTAGTTTCAATTTTCAACATGTCCCTTCAAGGCTCAAAAATTTGTAAACCACTGCTCTAGTCCTAAAAGTCCTAAAAATGGACGAAGATTTTTAGTATTTACATATGATAGAAATCATATTATTATATAATGAGTAATTTATCATCTTATGGAGTGGTTCATTAGTCAAGCCACAAGATCATTATTAAGTTCAAGGCATCAAGAGGAAGTCCTGAATAGTTGGGAAAACACTTGTGTTCCACAACCGTGCATGTGGACATCAAGGTGTATATGAAGGTCCCCATATTGGATTAAGTTACCATCACAAGAAAATGCATTCCTCATTGTTTACTACACATCATGTCTCCATCTATGTTAATCACATGTGCATCTCTATGTGTATAGACTATCTCTTAAGTAAGAGTTACATGACAATTCCCATGGTGCAAGATCCTATGTTTTCATCTTGAGAAAATGGATTCCTTTCCAGGTCACTTGTGTAGATTAGGTCGTCATAAGAAAAGTAGGTGTTTTTCCATAAGATGTTAACATTTCATTTTAAGAAGTGTGACAATGTGGTTTCAAAAAGACATTAAAAGATGGAACAAGCATGCAGATTTAGGATGCTAGTGTTCTTCTTGAGGCATGAGTGCACATCTAAGAAGAATCTAACAGGGGTTGAAAAGGAGGAATAGTTAGAGAGGTTGGGATGTTGTAGTCTCAGTTAGAGGTGTAGACAAGCAAGTTAAGCACCATGAGAAGGTATGAAGAAATCTTAAGACTTTTGACGAGATGAACAAAGGAAAATTTTTAATGTTACTAAGTGAACATTCCTTGATCAAAGTTGATAGCCTCTCCTTGGAACTATCACTTTGCAAGATGAAGAAGAAATGTGAAATATATGTGCAACCCACTAAAGAAATTGGCAAGGTTGTTGCAATATATATAGGTGGTTTTGTCGTGTTGTAAAAGGAGTTGTTGGAACTTGGAAGGTGACCATTGGAGTATATTTTTAAGGGATTCAGGGGGGTGAAAGGATCTGATAACGAGAAAATTACAAAATTCTAACAAATAGGCCATATTGGAATAGGATATTAATGTTTTGGGACATCAAAATTTGAAGGTGTATTATGGGTATCTTGGGCTTTTGGTATGTGTTAGTGGTGTTAGTGCATTGTGTTTGATGAGCACTGGCTAGAATGTGTTCTATGAAGGAAAAAAGCCCACAAGTTCGAGATGGCTTTAACCATTTGGCATTGTAAGGTGTGTTATGCCTTGGTTTTGAGAGACAATTAGAACCATCTTAAAGTGTGATGGGTTGTAACATGGACTTAGGTCCACTTGAATGGGTTTAGGTGTAAAGGTACCCCATGAGTTTAGGAAATGGATTGTAATGCTTACCTATTGTTGTGCTATACAAATACCCCCCATTTATTTTTGTAAATAGGGACCCTTTAGGGATAATTAGGAGAAAATCCTTTTAAAGGTTCCTTCTAAAAAACACTTAGGAAATAAATTTATTTCAAAGAGAATCTCTTATTACATATCAATTTCAAAGAAGAATCTATAAATATTGCGAATTGCGAAACACACCCTCCTAAAAGTCCTTACTCTATTTTTTTTGCATCGCACTCAATTTAGTTAAATATTAGAACAAAACAATAAAAGTCGTGATCGCCATGGACCCGACAGGGCGAATGAACTCGAATATATAATCTCTTTCGCATCGCGTCCACTTTTTAGCTTTCACAAATCACACCACGCATGGATTATGATTTAAAAATTCAATTTATTTCTTAAAAATTGTGATCTATGATTTGCCCATATCGCATTTCGCAATTGATAAGAAAAAATCACGAAAATTATAAGATATGATTGTGATTTGTGCATTTATTGTTTCCAGCGTGCGAAAAGTGACTTATGTCATTTCTAATTGAATTATGATCTTAATGGATTTAATCAAAGGAAAATTATTACATGAGGAGCCACGCAAATCCATGCCTAGCATTTAATTTTGAAATCATGAAGGAATTATGAGGAGATGACTGATCGAATCGATAGTTTTTGTGTGAAACATCTCTTCACAGTTTCTGTTATATGATATATTTTGTTTCACTTTCAGGAAAGTAGTTATTGAATCGAAGGATTCTAAAATGAGTAATAAAGGCAAAGAAGTGTCTCGAGCATCGTACACAGAAGATACAGAAATTACCTCACTATTTTCTGATACTATTTTTAACAAAGATTGCAGCATCAAATAATGGGAAGCTATGTATAAACTATTTGAAGATCAAGGGCCAAAGGTGATAACGAAGATTTCTGCAACAGGCACTGATTCCACTTTCGACACAACTTTGTTTGACGTTGCATGTTCATTCATTCATAAGATAGTAGCAAGGCCAAAGCTCATGCCTTACACATATATGATCAAATGGGCAATCAAGAATTTGAATATTGAAGATAGAGTGTTTAAGAATTCCAGAGGAGAAGTCATGGGATCTTTTAAAGCTGAAGACTTACCAACTATGTATATTTACCATCTCCACAATAGAGGTATGATAGTTTATATGTGCAAAGGTTTAAAGCTAAGCACCCAGATCTGATCAAAGTCATTCAAGAATGGAAGGACAACGAAGGAAAACTAAAGCAATACAAGTCTGGTACATACCACATTGCACAGATCCAAAAAACTTTTTGCTATGTTGCTGGTATGTTATGTAGGTTATTTGGTAAACCAGACAGTACTAGGTTTTCTAGAGATTGGGTTCCCTTGATTGATGCAATCGTCAACTCATCCATTTTGAATTAGGCAGATCTATTATCCAATTACTTAGTTAAACACATTACTGAGTATAGGAATAAGAAAAATGCCTCGTCTCAAGAAAATTCGGCATTTTTTATGTCTGCCTATGTTATGGATACCATCTGTTTTCATTCTACATTTCCAACTATGGGTTGGAAATGAACTTCCAAAGAACCTACCCCAATCCATATTTATCATGAAGAAATTTGGGATTCAAAATACCACCTCCATTTTTATAAAGTTTGTTATGGAGTTATGATGCCAATGTATCAGATGATTTTTAATGAAAAGATCCCTAGGGTTTCCAAAGAAGTCAGTAGGGATATTGTTCCTAAATATCGATGGTTTGATGAAAATAAATTTACATATGTACGAGTATTTGGAAGCTCTGCTCTTCCACATGTTTTGCCATACTATGTTCCAGACAGGTTGTTCAGGAGAGAAATTTCTTATCAAATTGTTAATGGTGTTACTAAACAATTGAAAGATGAAAAAAAGGAAATTTGGCCTTATTTTCCTGTACATTTTGGTCCTTTCCCTCTGGCCAACATTGGTCACACATAAAAATAATTTCCTAATGTGCATATATTAAATCTTACATTTATGCCTGGGAGACTGTATGATCTTGATGATGAAATTAAAAATTTTATGGCCAGACTTAAGACAAAGCCTTTTGTCAAGGAAGAAGATCTGTTTGATGACTTCTTTCAAGGAGTTGAAGTTTTTTCAAATGTTATTAAAAGGGTTTCAAATGAATCAAGTCAAGAAGATATTCAAGCCTTTCAAGAATACAGAAATGAGAGACTAAAAGATGTCCCTTTAAATTTATTTATCATGGAAGATGAAAAGAATACTCCAAGTGTTAGCATTGATGAAGAAATAATAGATATTTTTGAAAATGAATCCGATCATTCTCAACAGCAATCCGAAAAATATGAGGATGAGTTCAAAGTCATAAAAATGAATTTGGAAATTCATCAAGCTATTCATTAATTAGAGTTGCATGAAAAGTCAAAGAAAAATGACACTGAATTGAATTCAGGAGACGTTCGAAAGGATCAAAGAACAACAGATCAATCCAATTCATCTGAAGGAAAATACCTTTCAAATAAATGGGAAGAATTTTTCCAAGCAACAAACACCTCCAAGGAAAAGACTATCACTGATCAAGTAGCAGATTTCCAAACTCCTGAGCCTTCTCGAAAGATAGTTCAAATTGTTAATCCTTTGCAAACAGTTCCACCAACTCAAAACAAAGAAATCATTCCAGATTTTTCAGCAGATCAAATAATTTTGCAAATAGAAGACATTACTTCATTAGATATCTTCTATAGTCCTAGCCATAAAGCTGTAGTGAAAAGAAATAAAAGAAAAAGAGTTGATGAAACTCTTAAATCTACAGATGAATCAGATGACGTTCTCTGGAAGGATTCACTTGAATATCCTACTGAACATTTAACTAAGTTATCTTAGTATGCAGGAGCTTATGCTATAGCCACTATAGACAAAGAAACTCAAGTTAAAACTTTGTTAATGAAAAGGGATTACAAGATACAAGAGTTGGAACATTTATTGGATGCAGAGAAGGTTAAAACTACAGAACAGATCATAATGAATTCAAAGCAGTTCCTTAAAGATGTAGAGAGGCTTAAGCTAGAACATCATGCAGAGCTTGAAGAGAAACACGTACACATGGATAAGACTTTAGCATAATTACAAAAGAAATCATAGTCAGAAACATTTGTTAAAGAAGCACTTGATATAAATACCATTTTAAAAGAACAACAAAAGGTATTTTTTTATCAAGCAGCCATGATTTATTCTTACTGTGATTCAAATAAAATAATGATTCAAAAAATCGCTATCCAAAAGCTTGAATGTGAAAAACTTCAGAGTCAAATTGAAGAACATGTTCAATGGAAAGATTCAGATGCTAGAAAGAAGGCTAATATACCTCAAGTAGATAAATTTCATAAGGAATTATTGTTTACAGAGTGGAAGACACAAATTTCCAAAGCAGAAAAAGCAGCACCTAAAACATCCAGTAAATCAAATGAAATTATATAGCATTTGTGTGATCAATTATTCAAAATAGGACTTTTGGAAGAAAACACGTCTGATGTGTTTTCAATGATCAAAGAAGTAGATTCAAGATGCGTTCAACAAGCATATCAAAAACAAGAAATGATCAAGAAAATTGACAAGTTTGATCAAGAAAATTCTTTGAATTTTCTGATCAAACTATATCATCAACAACAAACGCTTCAGTTAATCACAGAATGAGCCCAAAGGTCATAATCAAAAATTTCAAATGCTATATTCAAGGATCAGATTCTCTCACAAATATCTCAAACACCTCATCTCAAGACTATGCTAGATAGTTTCAAGTTACGTGACCACATTCAGCAGAAGAAGAAGGATCCTTAAATCAATATTGTTAGTTTCTTTAATTTCCTAGATTATAGTTCAAGATAAGTTTTATAGATAGAGGTTGTTTGAAACCTCCTATATATTTTTGTAAAGTATTTAATTTATTTAAGTATTTAAAATTAGTATTTAAACCCTTCTCATGCATTTAGAGAAGGGTCCTGAATTTTATTGAGAACATTTGCAAACAACGCTTAAGTTGCAGCAGGTTTGTAAGTGTCTTGATGAAAGAATGGAACACGACTTTATTCAGTTATATAAATCATCTTGTTGATCAATGTTGATTCAGTTTGGCTTGACTTTTTGATTGAAGAATTGAATATGACCTTTTATCATTGATCTGATAAACAGGATGAAAAACAATTGGTACTAATATCATGTATGCTATTATTTTTTTGAATATTAATGATTAACACAGCTTTCATGAATCATATGTAGAATTAATTATTTATGTCTAAAGTACCTGTTTCATTAATCGTACAGTATACAGGCAGAAATTAGATTTTTTATATATGGTCATTACATAAATGTGATATGTATTTCATATTATTTTTGATTAATTAATATTTTCAAAAGGAATTATTCTACACAGTTATAATTCTATTTAATCTGCAATGATTTCAAAATAGACTAGATAGAGATCTTCCTAAATTGCATTTAAGATACTTTACCTGGGTTAGATTAAGTTTATTTTAAAGTCTTTCGTTTAGAAGTAAATTTTTTTATTTTTTAGTAATCCATCATTTTTAAAATTTTTTGGTAGAAACCTCACAAATCATCACAAAAAAACCAAAACTGGGAAACTGGTCCCAACACCTCCAGTCAGAGCCACTACCCCAAACGGAAAAGGAGCTGCTTTAAGGTCCGGACCGGGTGGTTATCCCCCTTTGTTGTTGCCATATATTTTTGAGGCCTCAACACCTATATAAAGTTCTTATGATATAAGATTAATGATTTTTTGTTGGAGAATGGAAGAGGAAGGTAAGACAGGAGAGGCACTGAGGTTTGTTGTAAGTAAATCGAAAGGAAGGAAAAATGTATACTATTAGCGGGATTTTTCAAGTTGTATCTTCAATACAAATAAATTTTAGCTAGATCTAGGGAGTTGGCCTCAAAAGCATTGATTGGGTACTCTAGAAATCCAAGACCTGACATAAACAAGCTAGTCCATTAGATAGATTGATCTTGAAAAAATGTTGCAAATGCTACGGTGCAAATCCCCCCTTCTTAATGCTGGTTTTAAGACTTCTATTTTAGAATGCTAAAAAAAAGGTCCTGATCTTGAAAGGAGGTCCTTGATTTTACCAAAACTCAATGCCCATGCTTAATCCATGGTGTGATTCTATCTATTTGGGTTTGGCCTTGAACGTTAAGATCCATCTTTGAGTCTTGTTATAAATCTACCATTTTTATGTGTAGAGAAGGTATTAAGGGCTATGGGGGATAAGATGGTTATTTTCCAACACTCCTCCCTCGAAACCCTATAAAGAGATGTTGTGCCCCATTTTTTTTTCGTAATATTTCAACAATGAGCTTGTCCTATGAGGATGGCCTTGAAGGGAGGGTATGTAAAGGAAGTGGCAAAAACAAACTTTCATGTTGTGTCAAAGGAGAGGTATAGATTGTAGGTGTTTCTAGAGGTCTTGAAAAAGGTGAAGGGAAATGGAATTTACCTCCTATTGCAACACCTTCTATTCCACCATTCGAGGTGTTAAAGGGAACTGAATTTAAGCGTCATAGGTGAAAGATCATGTAGATATTAAAAATGAGAAGGTAGGTGTGATTTAGCATAGGGCTGGTTCTTTAACGATTGACTTTTTGGGTGATATTTCCAAGTAAATGGAAAATTTGAATCCCTACCAATACCACCTATAGATTAAGTAGAGTATGAGAAAATGCTTCATAAGATTCAAAGAGTCTCTCCATCTATTGTCCATGGGATCCATGGAAATTATGTTCAAGTGTCAATAACTTATGTTAAGATACCATATTTGATTCAAGGCACATACACTTCTTCAACTAGCAGTGGAGACTCCAACCAATGAAGAGGCAAGTTTGTTCATTTACAAGGTTGGCATCAATTCAATATTCTCCCTTTTTTCCAAACTCTAAGATGAGTGTGCATAATGGACTTATTATTGTAAATAATTGCAAATATTGGATTATGTTGAAGTTTAAGGGCTTGAAATGGTTTCCTCAACCTACAAATATTTAAAGGAACTATTTGTTTTTAAATTAAACCCTTGGGGTCAGGGAGCTGCAAAAAAGGCCTTACGACTATTTTTAAGGCGCAAAATATTTCATTTTTTTGTGAGTTTGGTTATATTTTTGTTTCCGTCTAATTTAATGTTAGTAAACTAGTTGTGCGTTCATTCAATAGATATGTAATCTGCTAGGTTTGCCAGAAAATTAATATTTATAACAAATTTCAAAGATCTGCCTTAACCAAACAATATAATGAATCGAACAATTTGATTGTATGGATGGCGCTAAGGTTATTTCCAAAGTTGATAACTACTCGAAAATAATAGTGAAATCCATATAAATGACGAGCACTTCGTGAAAGCTTTGAATTATATGAAATGGGTGGAGCATGCTTAGAAGCAATAGATTTTGATATTCTGGTATTTGAAACCCTGTTTTGTTATGCATATTTACCTGCAAAGAAAGGAGTCTTACCTATAACATTTCTATTTCTAGCATTATCAGATTTTCTCAAACTGTTTCCATGACTAATAAGCTCAGGGGAAGCTAAAAGTTTTGTCTAGACATCATTTCCCAAAAGCTGCAATGGCTTAGCAACCTTAGGAAATGATCTCCCAAGCACCTATGTTGCCTCATACTGTAAGGGATTTGAACTTGAAGTGGATTTATTAAGACCATGGAGATGTCAGGTCTGTGAATTATTTTCACCACGAATATTTTTTTGTGAAATTTATTGGAAAGTTCAGGGGTCTCCTATGACTTCTTATTTAATTTATCTTGTAAAGAAGGAATTCCATTTAGCTTTCCAAAGCCGATGTCAATTTCATTGAATCGAGGCTTCTCTTACTTTCCAAGTGATTCCAAACCTTGCTGGTCAATCTGTATATTTACACAATTTACTGAAATGGAATTGAAATCTTATCGATAATTTTCACAGAATACACCCAACCTAATGTAGCAAGGGTTAGAAGAACATAAAAACACCGAACATACAAAAGCGTTGATTTCAAATCTCATTAGGTAATGTTACCGGGAGAGCTCCAATGGTCAACATGTACAATTCCACAATTTCTTTAAGATAACATAGGTAATGAAGTGACGGTTTGTAGGGAAACAAATTGCCAAACATCCAGAGGTTTTATTTCAAATGTGTATTCAACCTTGGCCTTAGATAATAATTTCTTATGACCTCTGCAGTAATATTATAATAAACCATTCTCGACTGGGATGGAGATAGGTAGGGCACAAGTGGGGGAACTTGAGACACCGATGAGGGGATTCATTGTGGGCAGGGACAGAGTAGGATTGAGGATATTCCTAAAGGGATTTCGATGCTCGCCAGCAAGACAAAGTACCAACATGCGAGTCTTAGTTATAAATAGTCCCCGCCCTTTGCAAAAAGAAACGATTTCTAGATGAGCATGTTCCCTTGAGTATAATCGGTTTCCTTTCCATAATGGTTTGAAGTATGATCTTCATGATCACACTGTGTTTTGTCAAATAACATAAATTTGAATTAAAATTATGGAATTTTCCACATACATTTTTTTCTAGATAAATAATTAGAATATACGAGGAATTAAGTAGATCTATGTGGAAAATTTTATGAATGCATGCGATCTGGATTGAGTAATGAGAAAAGGCATTAGAAAATTGTGGAAAGAGGCAAGATATATGAATATATTTACCTTCTCAAGTAATATCTGGGCCACCTAAAGCTTTGAAGAAATCGATCCAGCCATTGTTGTCAAGCATCTCCAGGATGAACAACCTTACATCTTTCAAGCCTCCGACTAGCCTTTCCTTGTGCAAACCCTTGAACAGTCTTGAACCGGGGTTTGAATTGACTACTTTCAATGCTTAAAACTATGGGCAATGAGGAACCAGGGATGGGACGAATGTGCTATTCTATATTGGGGATGGGGCGAGCTATTCCAGAGAATAAATTACATAATTTGCTGATATATAATACATAATAATAAAATATCTCCTTCTAAAGAGAAAAATTTAATATCCAGAAATGTTTACGTGGGAAAATGGATTAAAAACTCAAAAGTCGGTATCCAGAAAAAATTACGTGGGAAAATGGATTCAAAACCCCACTACCATTAATAAAGAATGCTTCAAATGGAATGGATTATACATTCATATAAATGGTACAATATTTAAAATCAAAACTTTTTCTGATGTCTCAATTGGGATGAAAGATAATAGTCAAATTAGCAATCAGTCTCTAAGTGTGATTTAGCATGGAATATTTTAAAAGAGCGAAGTCATTTTTTTTAATTTTTTTAATTTTTTTTTTAATTTTTTAATTTTTTTGTCTTTTTTTATTATTTAGTTTAATTTTTTTTTATTTTTGAAAATCTCAAAATATCATTTATCTGAATAAAGATGAAATCATTTTTAATGAGTAAAGTTTAAGTTTTAAGCTAGATGTTACATTTTGATAAATACAATAATATTATGAGAAATTTATTTAAGTCTACTCAAACCATCTTTGGACTCTTTCAAATGAAACTTTCAAAAATAAGGAAAAAATTATTTCATCATAGAAAAAGTGAAAGTGCTTTCATGGATATTTTTAGTCCTCATGTTGTCCATACATCTAATTATTTTGGAAGAACTCCAATATCTATCCCAATTTAAAGGAATAATTTCATCAAGGACATTGATGTGACCCTTGAGAACTAAATCCAAGAACTGGTCTTTGCTTAAAATATGATAGGGAAATTTATCTTCTCTTATCATGAACCCACCCCACTAAGTGGCATTAAGGAGATGAGTTAACATATTTTTTCCTCCTTAAGTACTATTATAGGGTCTCTTTTGAGCTTGTATATGTGTTCTGCTCAACAAGAACTTTCCAACCATTGTATTCTTGATTAATTATGGGTCATGCATAGAAATATATGACCTTCTAAAATTTCTTCAAGTTCTTTTTTTCTCAACCACACTAGCAATTAGACTAGTGATGTGGCAGAAAGTTCACCCAACATCCGTATTATGCCATGTCACAACTAGAGTAATTCACCCTTGGGTTTACACTTGTTGAGACATTCATCTTTGCTTAACCACTTATTGGGTTTTTTGTTTTCTTAATATTATAGGAAAAATAATCTTCTCTTATCATGTACATAACCCCCCTAAGTGGTATTAAGGAGGTGAGTTAATCTATTTTTTTCCTCAGTACATACTATTATAGGGTCTTTTCTTAGCTTGTATATGTGTTTTTCTCAATAAGAACTTTCCAACCATTATAATATGACTTAATTATGAGACATCCGTAGAAGGATATGACCTTCCAAATATTTCTTCAAGTTCTCTTTTCCTCAACCACGTCAACGATCACAATGGTGATGTGGAAACAAGTTCACCAATCATCTATATTATGCCATGTCACAACTAGTATGATTCACCCTTGGGTTTACACTTGTTGAGACATTCATCTTTTCTTAACTTCATATTGGGTTATAATGCTACTACTCCACAATTATATCACATTCTTACCAATCTTCTCATCATGCCAAGTCTTTTAAACCATGCGACATAATTCACGTGAAAATTTTATCTATGAAATGTGTCACATAGAACATCACATAACTTTTCTTTTTACGCATCCCACTTTTTCGTGTGTTTTCTATGCCCCCCACCTCTTCTTCCTTACTCTTTTCTTCCTCTATCCCTTATGTTTTCCTTTATTTTTCTCTCTCTTTCTTCATTACATGATGAAACTATTTTATTTTTTGGCAACCCCCTTTCCTCATATTTATCACATCTACAAAGACTATAGACATGCAACAACCAACCAATGTGTGGCATGTGTTAACCTCAAATTTTACAAGAGGCGCAACAACCAATTAGAGCATGCCACATGTCCTCCTGAAAGTTTTCAATGATATGACAATGTGACACATGTCACAGGACAAAGATTTCCAAACTCATGATATTCCAATGAGGATCTACCACATGTCCCTTCAAAATTTCATGGCCTATATCATATCACGTGATTTTTTTGTGTAATATAGCCTATATCACATAAAAATAATTACATGCAATACATAAAAAAACATTAAGAAAGCCTTGAAAACCATCCAATTGGTTAAGGGCTTATGGGTTGTGATAATGGGGCACCTAATCCCCTTATCACCCTTTGAAAGCAAATACATGGAGGATATTTGGGGGAATTTTTATTGTCCATAAAATGTGGGTCAAGTTTCAGGACCTTGTGGCTATTTTCCTTGAACCCTAGTAGTGCTTGGAGGTTGTATTTGGAGCGGTTAGAGAACAAAAACTTAATATGACCAAGAAGATTAGTGTTGGAACACCTATGCATTGGGAGAAAGACTTACGGGTTCTAGAAGTTAAGGGGTGTAAAAATTACTTGAAATCCTGCAACTGCTTGAATGAAAAAATCTGAAAGTAATTTTGTTACACCAAGACACAAGATTTCTCTATGATAGATAAGCAGTGGAAAAAAAACACAATCACACATAATAACACAATATTTTTATGGGGAAATCAAATTGCAAAACCCTCTACTTGTTATAGATTTTATTCGTGGAATTTGAGCAAATAGAATACTTTACAAGGAAAATTGTTCCAATAGAGTATAACCTTGTTCTCTCTACTAACACTTAGCTCGAAACCTCCCTGTAAGAACTCGACTCAACCCATATTTCTTTGCATTGTAGTCTCCTATTTCCTAGCACTCGACAAGCCCCTAGAAACACTTGCTGACCCAATTTTTAAAGATGCCACCTAATGTACTATTAGATTTGCGGAGCATCCTACCCAATTTACATCTGTGAAGCCCTCAAGCATCACTCCATGAACATGTTTATACCACAATCTGAAATCTATTGTGCCTTTAAGATACCTCAAAACATTTTTTCACAGCAATCCAATGAGCTTTGGTTGGTTCCATTATGAACTGACTCATTTGGTTGACTTCAAAACAAATATCAAGTCGTGTATTGACCAAGTACGTCAATGAAACGATGAGTTATCTGTGTACTATAAATTCTGCTCACTCTGCTCTACTACCATCCACCTTCCTCTAGTTTGTGACTTTACGTGTGGCCATGGGTCTGCAATCCTGCATATGAAATCTCTAGAGAATCTTTTGTAGTGTACTTCCATTGTCCCATGAAGATATCACCATCACCTTACCAAACCTCCAACGCAAGGAAATAATGCATAAGCCCATATCCTTCATCTCAAACTCCCTTGCAAGGTCCTCCTTGCAATAGGATCAAGGTTTCTGCTTCAGTCAATATAAGGTCGTCGATATAGAGCACTAGAATGAGTGGAAGCCCTCCGACCATGATGCGGTACAAGTTGGCATATGCCTCACTCTTAGTGAATCCTAATCCTCAAAGGTATCTATCAATACAAGTGTACCATGCTCTTGGAGCATGCTTGAGCCCATAAAGATATCTTTTCATCCTGCACACATGTGTGTCTCTGTCAAACTGCTGAAATCCCTCTAGTTTCTCCATATAAAGCTCCTCCTCAACCACTTTGTTGAGGAATGATATCTTCATGTCCATCTAGTGGATCTTCCACCCCATTTACGTTGCAAATGGATGAGTAAAATGCTACTGGGGTAAAGGTATCCTTGCAATCTATGCCCTCAATCTGTGATAAGATCTTAACTGCAAATGTGGCCTTGTGCTTCTTCACACTCCCATATGCTCCATGCTTCACCTTGTACACCAGTGTGATCCTACAACTAATTTTCACTTAGGTAGTGGCAGAATCTCTTAGATAGCATTCTTCATGATGGATGAATATTCCTCCACCATGGAATCCTTCCAAACTTACTTAGAAGCTACCTCCTTATAACTAGAAGGCCTAATGTCCACCACTCTTGTCGTCAATTCCATATATTCAGTGTACCTTTGTGGCTACTCACTATACTTAAACATGGTTCTAGGAGCCTCGACCTGCTCCTCGGCCACCTCAATCAACTTTGTGACCCACTTAGGTTTCTACCTTCCAATGTTAGGAGTCTACTCTTGTCTTGGTCTCTTCTCCTATGATCCTAGCTAAGGATCCTCATTGGGAGTGAGTAGCTCCTCCATCTTAGGTACTCCAACCTAATCTCACTCTAAGGACTCCCTTAGAGCTATGGACTCCTGAAAAATCACATCTCATATGAGAAAAGTCTTCTTGAGTCCTAGCAGATACACCTTGTATGCATGAGTTGTCTCATTGTATCCCACAAAAATACCATTTTCTATTGTGGGCTCCAACTTCTTCCCGCTATCTTTCGACGCATGGCAATAGAATTGTGTGCAAAATATACAGAAGTGTGAAACATCAGGTTCTTTCTTGTGAAAGCCTCATCCGGTGTATCTCATACAAGAACCTTGTATGGACTCTTATTTTGTATATATATTGCAATGTTGCATGATTCTACCCAAAAGAACATAAGCAATCCCTGATCATGCAACATGGCCTTGGTCGCTCCAACAATACTGTGGTTTGTCCTCTCATCCAACAGATTATTCTTAGGGTTAGGAGGTGTTATAATATCTCTCCTAATGCTCTCCTTCACACACAAAGCATTGAAGGAATTATAGGAATATTATTCACCATTGTCACTCCTCATTGTCTCGATCTTCTTCTCTATCTAGTTTTCTACCAAGGCCTTAAACTCCATGAACTTGGTTATGACCTCATCTTTCTTCTTCATAAAAAATATCCAAGTTTTCCAAGAATAATCATCAATGAAAGTAACATAATACCCATGTCTCATAAGAGATGGAGAAGAGAAGGGCCTGCATACATCTGAATTATCGAGATCCAAAATATATTTGGCTCTATTGTCTCAACCTTGAAAAGTAGTCTTGGCATACTTTCCATGTGTGTACCCCTTGCACACATCATGCTAGTCAAAACTAGACAATGGTAATCTTGTGTTTATTTGTTGAAGAATCTTCAACACCTTGTTATGAAAGTATCCCATGAACTTATTCCAAATTTCTCCAACATCTCTACTCTTTTCACCACCTATCTTGTTGCTCAAGGCTACGCAAGTCTCTACCTACAACTTGTACATGTTTCTCGCCCTCACACCTATCTTCTTCACTAATCTAGAAGCTAAGTGCTTGAGGTATGCCTTACCTTTGTTTAAGATGAGGTATGCCTTACCTATGTTTAAGATGACTTCATATCCCTTGTCCTCAAAGGCTGCTACTGAAACAAAGTTCTTCTTCAATCCTGGAACATAAAGAAAATCTCTAAGATGGAGAGAGATTCTAGATTCCCTCTCAAAGATGATGATACCAACCCCCATGGTTGTGTACTTCTCATTATCTCCTAGCTCAATATGAACCTCCATGTTCTTCTCCTCCAACTCGTTGAAATACTCCTTGTTCCCATTCATGTGGAAGGAGGCTCCATAATCAATATACCATGTGTTTCTCCCTACTAAGCTTTCCATGCAAGTTATCAATGATAAATATTTCTCAAGCTGAGAAGCAAACCCATCTACCTCAATTGATGCAACCACATGATTTTTACTAGAACTCTTATTCTAATTAGGGCACTTAGTAGCACAGTGTCCAAAGTCATGGAAATGAAAGCACATGATCTTACTTATATCTTTCTTCTTTTTCTCTCCCTTCTGACTAGACTCAGTCTTCCTTTTTCCCATCTTTCCCTTCGCCTTATTTGCAAGAGAAATATGATTCTTGTCCTTGGTATTTGTTGATCTACCATCTCAAATTCCTCTCCTAATCTTCTCCCAAACATATTTAGTCCTGAACAAGACAACACTTGACCTAATTGCTAATGGTGGCCACACATAACCCTTTCAGTCCACAGGTTTAACGAGAGCACCATAGGTTTAATGTTTGGAGAAAAAGGGGCCACCCCATTGTCCAACACTTTTGATGGGTCCCATGCATCATTATGACACTCATGGACCCTAGTATGCCTCATAGAAAGCTCTAGGACATCAATTGACCTCTTATGAGCCTTATTATTCCATGTATGAGATATTTTGGTGGGATTGTCACCAAAATTTAGGGTTACTTGCATATTATTTTATGTTTAGGGGCTAGTGTAGGCCCATAAGATAATTCTATCAACCCCTAATAAATGTATAAATAGGATTTAGTTTGATTCATTTGTATCATCACTTGACTTCGGATCTCTCTATATTTAGATAACTTCACATTTTTCCTTGGAGGACTATTTTGGATGATGGATGCATCTTGATGTATGGATTTGGGTTAATTTTATCTGGGAATTTTTTTTTTGAAAATGTGAAGCTATTTGGATATACTATCTAACATTGTGAGTGAAAATTTAATTTTATTCTTCTTGTTATTGCATACTATTGAATTTCATTATAACTAGGGCTAATTGTTGCATGATGGAAATGCGGAATTATGTGTCTGTTTAGCTTATGTAATGTATGAGACATTGTTATATGAATTAAATGTCCTAGAGATCATTTTATCTCAATAATATTGCCCCATTTGTATGAAGTATAAATTATTGAAGGTCACTTTTTTTTTTCCTCTAACATTGGACGAAGTTGACTTTCTGGGCCTCCTTGATCAAGAAACCGAATTCTTGTTCATTATCATCCCTAATTCCATATACCCAAGTGAATTAGGCACTATCCCCTCAAAAACAGTGATGATTTCCCCCCCTTTTTTCATAATTTCACATTTTCCCCTAGTTCTAACCCCATTAGGTCACCTAGAGCATAAATTTCCCATGAATATAGCCGTAGGAAAACTTCGATTTCCTAGAGGAAAATACGCTAGTGGGTCCCCTCACTCTCCTTAGAATTTGGACCAATTCTGACGGTGGAATCTCTGGATACCTCAAGCCCTAGCTCTAGGATAAAGTTTTTCCTAGGTGTTCCCAAGGCTAGAACCTAGTAGGATCTATTTGACCCATCGAAGTAAAAACTCTTTCCTAATCCTTTCCCCTCACATTTTCCATGATAGGAACATCATTTATTTCTAAATTTAATCCCTGAAGTTGGGTTGGGTCCACTTGGCCCCATGTGGTCCCATTTGGTGTCAAAGGCCTTTCATCAAGGATCATTTGGGAATCCAAGTTCCCAAATGATTTTAGGCATCGAGAACTTCCTTCATAAGTCCTATTATTCTCCCTGAACCCTTCAATCCTCCTCGTATCTCCTTATAAGATCAAGTCCCTTGCTTAAAGGGAAAGAAAGTCCCACTCTTTATCCTATCTTAGGGGAAGGGTTTCTAGGGTCACTTCCCACCTATTCATTTACATATACTATACAAGTGACTTTCTAAACTACCGAGACTCCTCCCATATTTGAAAGTCCGTGAAGATCAAGGAGCCTTAGCTGTGGTGACAATGGGCTAAGCCTCCACCATTACCCATGTCCTAACAGTTGCCCTCTTAGGAACCCTTTTTAGGTCCACTACTAGTTTGAGTGGTAACAAGTTGTTCACAACTCAATTTGTGAACAAATCTGTGGTATGCCCACTTTTCTCATACTACGGCTCCAAGATGAGAAGTCTAGGGCTATGGAGGTTTCCCTTCTTCTCACTGAATTAATCCTCTACAATATAGTAAACTATGGCTAGTTGGCTGGCCCACTTAACTACAACTTTAGTCCTTCAAATCCTACAAATCCTTAGACCCTATACACCTTCCCTTCTACCAATCTTGTTTTCCTTCACAATTACAAGATTTAGGGCTCTTCTTTGGCAATCACTTAAAAACCATCCAACTGTTTTGGACTACCATCAATCTACCCAACCAAAGCCAATTATTTTTACTGATCTAGGGCCAAAATTTTTGTCTTCATCTAGGGCTCTTGAAATCTTCCACCTGACAATGGTTTGATTCCTCTCAAAATTGTTGTTCTTGTGTATTAATAATTTGATATTTTTTGTCCAATCTATGAACAAATCTAAACAACTCCTCTCATCATCCTTCTAAAAATCTGTAGATGACTGAACTAGGGTCACAAATCAACCACTAACAGTCGATATTATCACATGAACTGCAGTAGCCATGGAATTTTTTGGGTTCCCAACTCGTAAAAAAATGTAAAGGCTAGTTGTGAGGACATGAGTGCCAAGGCGTGCTAGGGAATGCTAATATGTGTCATATAGTGCAAATGCATGTCAAACATGCTAAGGTGTGCCAAGTGGTAAGGCATTCCAATATATGCAAGGGTGTGTAAATGCGTGCTAGGGACTATGAAGTCAAGAAAAGGTAGAAAAAAGTTAAACTACAAGGAAATGAGCACATAAGAGGGTTAATAAGTCATCAATTTACCTTTTCCAAGAGGGGCATGCTAGGCACTAATAGGTGCCAAGTGCAAAGTCTTAATGCATTCTAAGTGCCAAGTCTTCCTTCTTTTCTTCTCATCTACTTTCCAATAGTTGATCTGAAATAAATTTAATATTAAACCATGCCAAATCATACCAAGGCATGTCAACGTATTCCATACAAGCTAATACTTTCCAAGTGCCAACACATGCCAAGTGTCAATATGTGTCCGAGAGTGTTATGCATGTTATGAAGTGGAAGGGCATGTTGAACAGTGCTAAGGTGTTTTAGAGAGTGCTAATGCATGTTGAGGAGTGTTAAGGAGTACTAGGAAAAAACATTAAGGGAGCACTAGGTAAAAATTCATGTAAGTTAATGAATATGAGGAACATTCTGCAGGGAATAGTGTTAATGAGTGCTAGTTGTCATGACAAGGAGGGAGTGACAAGGTATGCTAAGGATTGGTAAGGCATGCTAGGTAATATCAAAGCATGTCAAAAAGTCTCAAATTGTGCTTGGGAGTTCCAGGGTGTGCTAATTATATGTTGCAAATAGTGCCAAGATATGCAAATACATTCCAGGTGCTAAGGATGTGCAAGGTGCTAGGGTATGTCAATATGTTTCAAGAAATTTCAAGGAAAAAATAAGGAGAAACAATAAGAGGGTTAATAAGTCGGGACATTATATTTTTCAAAAGGGGAATGCTAGCCACACTAATAATAGGTTCCAATACATGCCAAGTGTCATTATGTGCCAAGTGCTAATGTATGTCAATGCATTCAACCAAGGTGTTCAAGGGCATACTAGGGACTACATGCATGCCAACACATGCTAGGAGATTTCTATGTTGTGCTAGCACATGCTGCCATGTGCTTGGGTGTCAGTATCATGACAATATGTTATAGGTTCAAAGATGTTCCAAGACATGTGAGGTGCTAAGACATGCTAGTGTGTGCCAAAGAATTAATTTAATTAAGGTGTGCCCGGATTGTTGAGGAGTGTTTGGTCTTTTTCATAAATAGAATTGATAGAGCTTGATTATGTATTAAATAATATTTTTCCTACACACACTGGGACCTTATCTAAAGGTTAGTTTCTAGTTAATAAAATTAATAGATATGAATCATGTGTTGACTCATAGGAAAACTCTATTTGACTAGTGCTTACTTGAGGGAAATTACTTCTTAAAAAATTGACAAACTCTAACCACTATGGCCTTGGACATATTATAAAAAAAACTCCACAATAATGGTATTAAATCTTTATCTTTTGAAAAAAAATAGATTAACAAGCACATAATGTCATCAAAAACTCATTGGAATGATCAATGATGACAAACAGTTTTTGACCGTCACCAAAAGTAACAAAAAGAGCATCGCTGAGGGTCATTAAAAGTTCGTCACTAGAAGTGTCACCAAAGAGAGAATTAGTGATGGTACTTTAATGACCCTCACCAAAATTTTCATTGAACATGGATTTGGTGACGGACCTTAAAGGACCATCACTATATACACTTACAGCAACGCTTTTTTAATGACCATCACCATATGTGACATTGGTGATGGACCCTAAAGGTCCGTCACAAGCATGACCCTCACCAATGTCCTTTTTTCTTGTAGTGTTATATGTAAAATGTAACATGTAATTTATTTTACTGAATAAAAAATTATGACTTCTTTCCTGGGAAAAAGAGTATATGAGATGGAAAAAATGGACAGTCGGGACAAAAAAAAAATTCAATAAGAGGATGTTCCCAAAACATAAATATAAATAATTACTCAAGTGGGATATCCAAATCTATAGGAATACTAAAATCTCCAAGAAAGTCCACAAAGGTATCTCGTAAATGTGGAAAAGAATGGAATTACATGGAAAAATCTAAACCCATAACGTAGAGAAAGGGACGGAATGTAAATATTCTCATTTTGTTGAAGAAAACACCTCCTTATATGAAGGAGGGGATGTTTCTCTAAATTATTCAAGTACATAAGTAAATCATAGGGTGTGGTTGGTCAATTGAGGCACATATTTTTAAATAATTCTGGATACCCATTATTATAAGAAAACTCAACAAATGGAATATACTCTTCCTACTTATATTATTGATGCATGATATACATCCTCAGCATGACCTCAAGAATATTTCTGAACCTCTCTTCCTGTCCATTTTTCAGTGCATGATAAGTTGTACTGAAATCTAACTCTATCCACAAACCTACAAACAAATATTTTCAAAACATAAAAGTGAACTTGGTATCTTTGTTTGACATAATATTTTTAGGAATACCATGTAATCTTAACATCTCCCTAATGAAAATATGAGTTATGCGACTAGATGAATTTGTAGAATTAACTATAATGAAATGAGATACCTTCTTGAACCTGTCAACCACATCCATAATAGAATCATGTTTCTTTCATTTCCTCGAAAAATGTGTTATGGAGTGCATGGAAATGGCCTCCCATTTCTACCCTAGATTTATAAACGGCTATAATAAGCCACCTAGATGATTACACTTTACTTTTACTTACGCACAATCCAAAGAAATCGTGACATACTCAACCACCTATTTATGTAATTTTTTTCATTGATATACCTTCTTAATCGTTGTTAATTTTTTCTCATATCTTGGGTGACCTAAATATGGATTGACATGAAATTCCCTCAATATAAGCTTCTTGACTTCATTGTTATCCAACACATAAATCTTGTCCCTAAATCTGACCAAACCATCTATCATGAGATGATAATGTACATCTTGTTAACTTGTACCTTGATGTTGTAACATGTCCTTAAGTTGTTGGTACGTGTAATCATATTGTCTTGTTTGCAACATCCACACCTACAACTATATCCCATATTAACTGATACATGCAATGTGATTTACTTGCACTCCTCTTATAAGAGCATCTGCAGTTGTCTTCTCTTTACCATTAATGCACCTAATATCGAATTCACTGAGCATAGCCAACCACCTAGCTTGTCTGGCATTCATATTAGGTTGATCAAATAATTAACTCAATACACTATGATGAATCATCAAAAGGAACCTCCTAATAAGAATATAATGTCTCCACATCTTCAACACGAATTATTTTTGTCAACTCAAGATCATGAGTCACATAATTTTTCTCATGATCATTCAACTTCCTTGACTCATAGCATACCACCTCTCCTTCCTGCAAAAAGAATCCACCAGGACCTCTCTTGCAAGCATATGTAAATACCACAAACTCTTTACCTAGATATACAATATTCAAGGTCAGAGCATTTTTTAGCAACTTCTTCAACTGTTCAAAACTAGTTTCACACTCCTCTTTCCATTCAAACTTATTCCATTTTCTCTGAAAATATGTAATAGGATAGGAAATCTATGACAAGTTCCTGATGAATAGACTGTAATAACTTGCTAGTGTCATGGATGATCTAACCTCATCAACAATCCTAGAAGCTTCCCACTCCATGATATCTTTGACCTTTTTTGGGTCGACTTATATATACCTTCCATTAAAACAACATGCCCCAAGTAATGAAATTTTTTCTAAAAGAAACTACACTTACTAATTTTGGCATACAAGTGATTCTCTCTTAGAAAACTCAACACAACTACTAAATTTCCTGCATTCTCTTTCTCATTCTAAGAATATATCAATATTTCATCAATGAATACTGTCACAAACTTGTCCAGATAATTACACAACACACTATTCATCAAACACGTTAAAGTAATTGGAGAATTAGTAAGACCAAAAGGAACTACTACAAACTCATAATTCCCATACCTGGTCCAGAATTTGATTTTGTATATGTCCTCTTCTTTGATGCATACTTGATGATATCCTGATCATAGACCAATATATGAGAACACTGATGCTCCCTTCAACTAGTCAAACAAGTCATGAATTCACAACAAAGAGTACTTGTTCTTAATCCTCACCTTATTCGATTTCTTGTAATCAATGTAAAACATGAGAGTACCGTCATTCTCCATCACAAACAACACTAGTGCACTCCAAGGTGATACGCTTGGCCTAATGTATCCCTTATCAATAATTTAATTAAGCTACAAATTCAATTCCAGTAACGCTAGAGTGTTGGTAGTGTAAAGCTCCTTCGATGTTGGTGTTGCTCCCCACATCAATTCAATTGAAAATTCCACTTCTCTATGAGGCGGTAACTCTAAAATATATAACAGAAATACATCCTAAAACTACTGTAACATGGGATACTTCTTCAATACTTCCACACGCTCAATATCCTTCCCTTTCTCACTATAAATATTAACAAATAAAAATACACATCCTTTGTTGCTACTATAATTTACCTACATAGTTCTAACCATTATCACTAGTGAAGGCTTCTTGTTACCATGCAAGATTATCTTCTCTCTATCATCACCTAAGCACTCACTAGTCATATCATAGAAATATACCTTAGGCTTGTGAATGTACAACCAATCCATACCCAATAACATATTGTATAATCCCAAGAGAAGAAAATTTATATGTGGTAATGTAGGCATACTGTTCAACTCAAATTCACAAGGTATTACCAAATTATGAACATTTTTCTTAATACAAGTATCCAACAACACCAAACAAGATTCTTCGTGCACTTCTTTATTCAAGTAACACTTATCCACTAGGTCAAGACTGATATAACTATAGTTAGATTTATGGTCAATCAAAATAGGAAAAAATTGATCAGAAATATTACCTTCCATATCAATAACAAATTCATGATAATTAAATTTTTTATTGTCCAATGATTCATAAATATGATGAATAAACCGCCCAACATCCCCAACTATATGTGCCTCCTAAGAATTATAAATTTTTTGTTTCCCACCTAGATACTCTCGAAAATCTCTCCTTTGATTATCCTTGCCACAAGTCCAACATTGCAAAGGCTTCCTACCATCACCCTTGTTCTGCACCTTAGGAAAAAACCCTTCATCTCTTCTAATTGCATTGAAATTTTGTTTGGTGTTGCATTCTCCTTGTAATATGTATCCTGGGCTTTTCCTCTCTTCTTATCCCACTTTCCTTTATTCTTCAAATTACCTTTCCAGTCCTACTTAAACTAAGTATGACACTTTGATGTCTTATAATAGTGCTTCAACTTTATGAAGGATTCCTCCATCAAGTTAGGCTCATCAAACTCAAACATGTCTTTGAATTATACGAAAAAACTACTATGAATCTATGAATATTTTATATCTCCTCCTTAAGATAAGGAAAACATATCAACAAATAAAATAATATGCAAGTATACTCCTTTTCAATCATAGATCTCATCTTTAACTCATAGAACTCCTTTTCCCTATCATCATATTATCTTATAGATAGATACTTCTTCCTAAAAAATCTCTCAAACTCACTCCAAGTCAACTCCTCTTCTTGAATTCCTTTGAAAATATTTACATCTTCCCGCCATTTTTTTTTTTCCTTTAAGACTGAAATTAGCTATCCCAACTTTCATATTTTTTGAATAATCATGCAATCTGAAAAAATTTCTCATCCCAAGAAACCAATATTATGCATCTTGTGACTTCTTCATTTCTCCATAAAATGTAGGAGGATTTTATTTCTTCAACTGCCTTGGAAATTATTTTTTCTCACTCCTATATGGATGGTGGAAGTGACGAAGGTGATGTTTCTTTGAACCAAAACTATAATAGAACCCATGATCATTACCCCTCCTATTATATGTATCCAAAAACCTACCATCTCTAACTGTATCATCCCTATCAAAACTTTATCCTAATTGAGAAATACTACCATATGCCCCATTTTTCCTTTCCTTATTTCCATGACTGGTCCTAAGTAGTCCTTGTCTCTACAAATCTAATTAACTCTAAAGAATCACTGCATTAACTTTTTCTTTATTTTTTTGTGCTCTGGAAAGTCTTTATTGTGACTGAATAATCCTATCATTATCTTCCTTACAACTTCTAATTTTTCCTTTGAAATTTCTCAATGTATCTATTATATCGGGGGAGTAATCATCACCATGTTTTTCATATGATCTATAGGGAGATTCACATGAACTCTAGTCCACCATTTTTCTTTTCATTTTGATCTTCTTCTTCACAAAAACCTACCATGTCAGATAAAACAAATATAAACATGATCAAATATACCTCAGTGAAATTCGGGGGAGGCTATCTCATAAGAAAAATAATTCTAAATTATGACAACATGTGTATATATAATGAAATTCACATCTCAATCATCTCTACATCGACATCATTAATCTCTTCATGACAACACTACTGCAACAAGGACCATCACAATGCATGCATAACAAACACATATATACTTCACATGTATGCATGAAAAACACATTTCACTCATCCAGTTTGAGGATTTGAACCTAGGAGCTTTGATACCAATATGTAAATTCATCCTCCCACATTAACCTAATTTTACTAGCATGCTAGGGAAAACATGAGACAAAAGGTTACTATGACATGACTCGACCTCCGAGCTCTAGTTAAGGATGTGGGGCTTACAAATTGACCACAAATTAATAACTCATAGCAATCCTCGGGGCTATACGGCACTTAGGGGAAAATAACCACTCCAGATGACCAAGCCATGAGTTGGGGCTCCTTTTCACTAACCTAGGCTCCCAAATGCATGCATGACAAAGCTTGAGTGCAATTGAAGGCCTAACAATGCATGAAAAACACTGCCTAAATGTCTTTGTGACCCAAAAAGTCTCGCTCAGAGGGTTCAGTCCTGAAATATGTGCACAATTCTAGGCCATCCTATACACCACTATAGCCCATACATCTGCTCCCAGAGACTGAAGATAGGATCTCATCCTTGTTTTCCAGAAGATTAAATTGTTTCCGTTCAAGAGCGGAGGCCTGATAGATGATGTTCCTTCTTGATTGTTCATCTTTTTTGATCTTCCTTCTAGCGGCTAAGATTTTTCAGAAGGACCTGCTCTGATACCAATTGTTGGGAAAAATTCTGAGAGGGGGGGGGGGGGTGGAAGGAGAAATCGGTATTTCGAGTTGGGAAATTTGCGTCTATCAGAGATGTCATTATGCATTTAATTATTTACTTAGATTAGTGCATCATTCATTCATTAGAAGTTTAGTAAGCAGTAAGCATGTGCAGTAACAACAGAATAAGCCATTGCACATAAGCAACACACATGAGCACCATTATTTAAGGTGGAAACCCAATTTGGGAGAAAACAACCACTGCTGTCATCTCTGTCTTTAATATTTATTATAAAGAAAACTTCTTACAATTTTGTACTGGTGCAGACTTATACCAGCACACAGGCACCTACCTGTAGAAGGCTACAAACTTCTCTCGTTATCCAGTCACTACTGGAAGGGAGCTCCAACCCCCTGATTTAACACCAGCTTTTACTGGTAGAAATCTTCCACTTTCATACTGAAGGCTTCAGTCCTCAGATCCACCAAATTTCTTCAATTTCTTCATCAGACTTGCACCAGGTCTTCATTATTTCTTTTGTATATCTTCCTAGAGATTCATCATTTCTATATCTAGAGATATTGAACCTTCATTATATCCACACGTGCATCATAGATTCAGATCTATCCAAAACAGAGTTCAATCATGCATATATCTCTTAAAGAGATTTATTCATTAACAACCCCTCCATATGCATACGTTGAACTATAAACCTCTTCTCCTTATATAGTTTTAGTCTCTATTAATACCATGAGACAAAACCACTCAACCACTGATGGTATTCCTGGAAGAGATCAAATAGATAATCCAGTGGGTTCTACCCAAGCCCCAAACAGCTTCTCATTGTTCTATTTTCTTGGTCTGGCAATTAGATAATTAATCTAAGGCTTTTTACTATCTCAATCTAAGATTGAGATATTAATCCAATTCCTCCTTTAGTTATGAACTCCCCAAGGCATATATATATCAACCCCAGGTTTATTTGTTCGTGAGATCAACGCATATATTAACCCATGTTCATTACATCATATGTTTCATATTTCGCCAACTTCACATATTCGACATCCTTTATTAACCTCGCAAACCTTAGTTTAAAAAAAAGGTCCCAATTAATATAATTTAAACTGGGCCCACATATATGATCAATGACCCAATCACATACTCACATCGTACCATGGTTATCCATTGTGCACCTTCCTCATACGGCCACCGCCTGATGGCTCCTCTCTAGATCGACGGCGCACAACAATATCGCGCAGCTTCCTTGGTCGTACATTAACGCGCATGTCACTCGTTCTATGGAATCTCTCCCAACCTCTTGAATATCGCTTGCCCGTCGAAAGAGATGTGATGAAAACTGGAAACCCCCTTCACTGTTCATTCTGCTCGTGGTTCCTCTCCTTCTCTCAAGGTTCCGTCTGCCTTTATTCCGTCATCACTACGTTTCTCCATGATGGCATAACCCTGTTTTAATTGTTCTTCCTCCACGCGATTATGTTAATGTAACTCAGGCTATATATATATATATATTTGTATTCCAGTAAACATGCTATGCGATCATGTGTCCATTCAATTGCATTCTTCAGCAAGCAGGTTAACCCTATCGAATCCACCATACAGAGTTACATCCTTTACCGATTTGCTAGCTCGTGCTTTTATAGAAATCGAATCCATCAGCCCTTTACTCAAATTTACTCAGCCATACTTAACACATATTACGAAGAAACTAGAACCCTCCAAATTTAGAGGTTTGTCAGGATGTATGAATACACCGAACTTATTCACACATGATTTAACACGTCCTGATTCACATCGATTCTCCCAGAGCTTCAATTAATGTACACTGCTGATGGTTTTCTCAGTCATTATCTGCATCCTTTATCAGAGAGAGTTGCCATCAAGGAAAATCATATAATAGGATACAAGAAACATATTGCCAACAGAGACTTCTCAGAATCATAAATGACTTGAAAAGAAGGCTAAATATTCAAACTTGAAGGAAAAAATTGACCTGTAATTCTTAGAACATAACCAAAATTTCTTCAAACACATGAAAAACATGTAAGCTAGAGGTCATGAATGTATATCTTATCTCAATGGTTTGAGATTCATCTCAGAATAATTGAGAAGGCCTTATTCCATCTCCACATATCTAGAACAATACTTTTACTCCATACATTAAAAAATTGATCAATAACTAAATAATTCATGACAAGAGTCATAGATTATACCCATTATATAATCAACATATAACCAGAAAATAACTAGCATTTGAACAATGGCAACTGAACCATAATATCTCTAAAATAATTTCTTAAAATATACATGAATCATAATAAAATAATAAATTGTATTAACATATGAAAATACCAACCATGCGAGGGACTTGCACGTACCACCGAAGCATAGATTGTGATGAAGAAATTATTTTTTTCAAGAAATCACCCCCACACCATATTACAAGCACAAATGTGGGACATCATGGAATAAACCCCCAAAAATAAAACTACGGATTCGATACGCCAAATCAAATCAACCCTCAACCACTAATTCCACCTCATGTTTGAACATCGCTAATGCTAACCAAATCGATCTCTAACAATGTTGTCTAGGGCTCCAAGAACTAGCATCACAATCCAAAACATTCCATGGATCTAAAGTGTTTGTACAACCTAGCTCTAGGGACCATTAAGTCAAGTGACCAAGGGCTCTAGAGTGTTTTTCCAAACCTACGCTCCAAGACTAGTAACTCAATCCAACCTGTTCAAGGGATTCGAGAGAGTTTGTTAGAACCCACAACCATAAGGAATTATGAGCACTAATAAAAAAAATAAAGCAGAAAACCCAGAAAACCATGGATATCCAAAAAATTAAAAGGAAAGGCTAAAACCACTGTCAATCCATGAAAATACTCCATGTGAATGACAACACATAACGATAAAACCATATGAATATTCCTTGCATCCATAAATTAACAAGGAAATCACACATGAAACCTGTTACCTACTAAAAAATCCAACTATAGTTGTTGATACACTTGTTCCCTTATGCTTTCCTTCTTTCCTTTTCCTTCTTTCTCCGATCCAATTGAAAAATACAGTGCTCCAATCATGCTCTAAGAATACTGTAAGTGTGTACGATTAAGAGAAAATGTGAGAATAGAAGAGAGCTCCATCCAAAAACTATCAAAAGGATATCAATTGATCCTCAAAAGTTTTTTTATCATTGAAGCCTATATTTTATTCATTTTCCTTCATTTTCCCTTCAATTTCCCTCTCATGAAAATCTATGTGTCTTCACCTTCCTTTTCTCTTACTTTCTTATATTTTCATAAGTAAATGTCAATTAATTCCAATTTTCCTTTCCTAGAGTCTTTGCTAATTTCCATAGCCATTAGTTAATCACGAGTGATAACCATCACTATGTTTTACCCAACATTCAACTTGAAATATGCTTCCCATGATCTTCGACTTATATTCTATTTACATGGAAATCAACAAGGTTTTTTTAGGTAAGGTGAGTGATGCAGGTATAAAAATAGTGTTAGAAAAAGATACCTACAATATGGTTCAAAGAGAAATGGTATTGCTGATGGGAAAGGAAATAATATATTATTCATTAACCTCATAAATTTTGGTAGGTAATTCAATAGGTCAAACAATATGACTAACCAATGGCACAAACCTTGTTATCTCGGAAGGTGAACTTCTATGTATCTTCTTCTCTTCCCAAAACATGGTGATATCCTTACTTTAATTCTATCTTCGTGAAGTATTTGGCTTGCTAAAATTAATCCAATTGATCATCTATCCTAGTAAATGGTAGATGTTATCGAGTGTAATATTCATTTAGGCATTATAATAAATACAAATATTCGAAGTTCCATCCTTATTTGGCACAATGATAGTGAGCGACCCACATGTTACGTTGGTTGAATGACACCATATTTCTATAGCTACTACAACTACGTTTTGACACATTATCCTTGTATAACAAATTATCTCAGTAATGTAATGTTTGGAAACACAGATTCCAACAAAATTTGTTTCTCATGCCCCACCACCCTGTTGGGTGATAGCTCCGTATTCTATGAACACAACATGGTATGCATGTAGAAACCCTAAGAATATAGCTTCTTATTAAAACTCTCCATATATTATTTTGGTATCATGCACTCTTGTATACAATAATTTTCCCTTAAAAATAACATTATGTATTTCTTGTTACTAATTGAGGAAACTTCAGCCTCAAAGTGCCCATGAAATTTTCATGTAATTTCTATGTCATAATATCTAAACCAATCAAAATCCTTTAAATTTAAAAAGAGGTTAATGGCCTAAAAAAATTAAATTGCTTAATTTTGGTATGTGTGAAATGTTTTATTATTAATTTGTGTGTCGGTGAAATATTTTATCATTAATTTTGGTATTCGTCAAATATTTTATTAATTTATTTACCTACCTTACCCATATCAATTAGAATATCGAATTCCTTAATCTTGATATTATTGAAAAATTATAAATTAAAAATGCAGCTTCATTTGACATTAATAACCACGCCCCCAAAAAAGCACCAAAAAAATAGTCAAATATAAAATATATATAGATAGTTAAATATAGAATATAAATATAGATAGTTAAAATTAAATAGCTAAAAAACATATTCTAGAAATGGAAAATTACTAGATTCCATCCAAAAATGTAAAATATGTAGTGTAATATAAAATAATGAAATAGTTAAATAGTTAAAAATAGTTAAATAGTTAAATATAAAATATATAGACAATTAAATATAATATATATATGTATATGTATATGTATATGTATATGTATATGTATATATATATATATATCTATATCTATATATATATATATATATATATATATATATATATATATATATAATTTTTTTAATAAAAGACATATATTTAGTAATTTTGATAAAATAAAATAAAAATGGAAATAATATATTAAAAAAATTATTAAATCTCATGTTAATAAATATTGTGTGACACAGATAAAAGTAAAGTAATATTAAAAAATTGTCTACATGACCTTTTTTTATAAATTTCTTGATTTTTCCTTAGGATATCACTTTTAGGCTGAAATTTCCTCTAATCAGACTAATCCACTTTTTTTCTCTGTTGACACTTACGAGTTAGATCTTCAACTTTCCCTTCTATGTGTTGATTATCTGTATGATATCTTAATAAAGGTTTTCTTGAGTGTTTGCAAATTAAAAGTTTTTAAATTGAGTTTTTGAGAGCTTTTATGTTAATTTTTAAACACACAAATCATGTAAATGAACTATGAAATATACATAAACATGAGACAAATGCACCATCATAATAACCACAACATAGAAAATTATGAAGGAGTTCACCCCTTCTGGGATATGTCAGGTCCATATTTCAATGGCTTGGACCTCTTTCATTATGCTAAAAATGGTGATTACATACATTACAGTGCTCAAATGACTTCAAACCTGTTCCATAAATGTCATGTCCAAAAATTACCCTCTAGCCTCTTTCTCATCTGAAATTGTTCAAGAATTGAAGAATTTATGAGTCTCCCTATTTTTCCTACTAACCCCTCCACACATTCCCCAAAATCCAGAACGGTCCTACAATTTTGCCCTTAATTTGGCTAATTGGGAGTCAATTTCCTAGAATTCTAGGTGAAATTATCGAAAAATTAATTTTCCTAGTGATGCTTTAAGTCCAAAAAATAAACATATTGTATTGGCACAATATATATAAAAGCAATTGTGGGCGATTATGTAACCATCGAAGGTTAAGTTCAAGGGTGTCTCATTGCGTGGTTAATCAATGGTTAAGGCAAGGTGGTTAGGGTCGTGACTTCTGAACTAGATGTCCAGCAATGATTAGACATAATGTTCAATGCACGTTGTCACATGGCACGGCGGCCACTATGGTTTAGAGAAAGGTTTATCCCCTGCACCCTGATTTTGTTGTTAAGGTAATATGGTATAGTAATATGAGGGGGGGGGGGGGATGGTTGGGGGTTCTAAGCGCTGGCCCCTTACCCTGACCTACAAAATACATAACATTCAAATAATGTTTGCTCCTGATGTCTTAAAAAGTAACAATGGTGGTTGGTAGTGAAGTCATTGTGTTGTTAGAATGATGGTAATGGTTTCGAATCTAGTGTAGGGAAGTTTTATTTTCAACCTATTTTGGTGGCACTTGTGCTACCATGAGGCAACCTACAGTTGGGCCACGTGGAAAAATGTGGTTGGCCATCATTTCAACCAACCAAATGACGCCAAATAACAACCAGTAAATCTTTGACAAGTGGCACGTCAAGATTTTCCCACTGTACAGTCACCCTTTGACAAATGAACCATGCTAATTCAGCTGTACGGACTACTAACTGGGAAACCTGCATTTTTTTGAAAAAAATTACCTATTTTGAAAAGTGGAGAGAACATGTTTCTCAGAGCATACAATGTTGATTTTCCACTTAACGAGTTGTAGTGGATTTTGAACGACGATATCTATGCGGTTGTTAATATTCACACCATTTCGACAAATTTTATTTTTTAGCATAAATTTGAGCATTTGACCACTCCTCCCCACTAGAAGCTTTTGAACCCAAAAATATCACTTTCATTTGTTCAACAGATGAGGGTACACTGCCCTCACCTTTCCAATGTCCATCCATTTGGCCATGCTTGGATTTGTGCCTTTGAGCCCCATACAAAGGTACTCCACATTCCTTCGTTTTGAAGACCTTGTTCTTCTATCAAGAATGGTGTATTATTGTAGGTCATCAAGGTATTCAGGAGAAAAATCCTCAATGAAATAAATCTGAATATGTTCGCCTTGATCTTCAATCAAAGGCCACTCATACAACCTTAAGTTATCAACATTAACAACAACATAAATTTGCATATATGAAGCCAAATCCAACCTAAAGGCATCATCACCAATATTTTATAAAATTATTAATAGACCATGTCGAATTGGTTTCATATTTTTACCTTCTTCTTGAACCCTTTATTTTTTAATGTGAAGCCAAACTTCATCACCGACTTGGAATTTTTGATCTACACAATACTTATCGTGCCTTGTTTTGGCTCTTTTCCAGCTATTCTTGGACTGCTTGATGCATGAATTGGATTTTTTCAATGAAACTTTTAGCTTTATCAGTCACTATGACCATCAATAGCAACATACTTTCCAAAAATTAAAGCAAAAGGAGATTTATGAAAGTATCCCAAACATGCCTCAAATGGTGATGTTTGAGTTGAAGAGTGCTTGGACCGATTGTAAGCATGTTGAATATAGTGCAAGTTTTCATCCTATAATGTAGGATGCTTGTTGCAATTTGTGGATGAAATTTTGTACTCTTTTTCAATTTGGTGCCCATGAATCCCCACTAGCTTGACCAAAAATTCCCAACATAGTGGGAATATCGATCACTAACAACAGATGTGGGCAATACGAAATGCACCCATACATTATCAAAGAATAACTAAGTAGTTTTTTCAATTGTAATTTTATTTTTACATGGAATCAAAATACACATTTTGCAGAACCTGCCCATAACTACAGAAATATTGTCATGATTACTTGTTGACATAGGAATACCTCCAACAAAGTCCATAGAAACCTCTCCCATGGACGATAAGGTATTGCAAGTGGATTGTACAATCCTAACCTTCTATTGCTAGGCTTACTAACAACACATAATGAACAACCTTTAATAAAACGTGACACACTTTCAAGCATACAAGGCCAATAACAATACCGTTGTAGATGTGCCACCGTCTTACTTACACCGAAATGACCAGTAATAAGAAAATTATGTTCCTCTCTTATAATTTTGACTCTTTATCCCTGTGGAATACAAATATTACCAATATGGAAAAACATGTTATCATGCATGTGATAATTCAATTACACTACTTGGTTCCCTTGAATTAAAGTTGCATATACATCTTGAAAATCACTATCTAAAGCATACTTTTCAACAGATCTCTCATACAAAACAGAATTATTCTTAAGAATAGTAGCAACACTATAAATAGGCCTATAAATCATGTCGGTAACTTTATTGTAGATACCTTTATTATAACTTATCACCAATTGGAATTGTTGAAGAAAAATCATTCATCAAAAGTGCCTTGATTGCTGCAACTTAGTTTGCAATTGTTGATGATTAGTGTGAATGATTTTTTTCTTACCCATCAAGTAGTGTTTCCAATTTTTCACTCTTTTCACTAATGCATACAACTCCTTTTCATATGTAGGATAATTAATCACTACACCATTTAAAATTTATAAATGAAAACATATAGGCTTACCATGGTGCATGAGGACCACACTCATGGTGTAATCACTTGCATCAGTCTGAATATGAAATGACTGTCTCAAGTCTGGAAGTGAAAGTAACAGGGGTAAACTGATATTTTATTTCAGTGCATCAAATGACTTTTGTGGTTCACCTCCCCACTGGAAGAATTTCTTCACACTTTTCAATACATGCAATGGAGTTGCGATAGAAGATAAGTCAACAATAAACTTCCTCAAATATTGGGCTATTCCCAAAAATCGTCTTACCTAAGTAACTGTTTTCACCTTTAGCCAATTTAAAATGACATCAACCTCTAAGGGATTTATTTTTAATTCCCCTCCTCCAACAATATGACCCAAATACACTAAATAATTTTTACAAACTCACACTTTGACATCTTTAAAAACCATTGATCTTTCATCAAGACATCAAGTACTTTTTTAACATGCATGACATGTTCTTCATGATATTTACTAAAAATGAAGATTTCGTCTAAGTATACTATCACAAACTCATCTATAAATGGCCTCAATACATCATTCATCACATTCATAAAGGTAGTTGGAGCATTACAAACACCAAAATGAATAACAAGTCATTCAGACAAACCTTTCTTTGTTTTGAATGTTGTCTTCCATATGTCACCTTCAGTAATTCTAATTTGATGATAAAGTCGAACTTAGTAAAATACTTTTCATCTTTGAAGTGATCAAGTAAATCTTCAATTCTAGGAAGTGGGTAATGGTTCTTTACTGTAATTTTATTCAATGCATGGAAGTCCACACACATTCGCCATGTTCCATCCTTATTTGGAACCAAAACAATAGGTGACCCGCACAAATAAGTACTTGGTATAATGATCCCTTTGTCCAAAAACTGTTGAATTTTATTTTTAATTTCTACACTCTTCATCACTAACATCTTGTACATGTCAATGTTAGGAATAGGACAATATTGTTGCAATTTTATTTCATGTTGGATTCCCCTCTTTGGAGGAAATACTTTTGGCTCCAGAAACATCTCATCATATTGGTTAAAAACATCAACCAAATCAGATTTTAATATTGAATCATAACCTTGAAAAGCCTCATTTTCAACATCATTCTTTTTCTTGACCATTAGAAGCATAAAATTTTTGCGAGAGTTAATGGGTCTCTTCATTTGTCTAGAATTTACAAGGGAAAGATTTAGTTTATGCCGATGTGCTCTAAAAATTTACTCTATGAAATATTTGAACAAGTGATACTTGTTTTCATGGCTATGGGAGATAAATTTTCTATCATACAAATATGGGCTTCCCAAAACAATTCTAGAAATATCAAGTGGGACTACATCAGATTCAACTTCATCAAGAAGGTTTGTTCTAATTTACAATTTAAATATGCATTTCCTCATAACATGTAAGTTTTAATTCCTGCATATCCAACCTAAAGGACATGGCCTTGAATGAGGAATTCTCTCTAAGTTTATTTTCTTGACTAAGTCTTTGGAAATCAAATTTTCTTGTGAATCACTATCAGAAAGTGTATCAATTTTGGTGTGCTTTGAAATAACCCGAATATGAAAAAGTTAAATTCAATTTTTCTCATCATGAGTATCATTAGGATAGCTTGAGGAGCTAGTGCTTGTTATGTCCTTGCCTTTCATTCTCATTGTTGTGATATTTGTTTCATCTGGTAAATCAGAGCCTAAGTCATGTTTTGTATTTTGAGCAATATTTTTCTTCCCTTTGTTGTTAAAATTCTTTGGTTTCATCTTAGGATGAAGCTTCCAACGATGACCTTCATCATGACCCTGTTTTGAACAATTTATTTATGTTAATTTTTCTCCTTATGTTTTGATGGATGCATTATTATTTCCATTCCCCTTGAACTTTTTCTTACCCTTTTCTCCACTTGTGAATGACTTCTTACTACCCTCTTGTGGAATGTTTTTCCCTCTTGCTTCAAGATGAGTTTCCTAGACACAAACTTCATCTAAACCTGTAGGATTAAACATAAGGATATAATTCCATAAATAACTATGTAAACCCCCAATTTATTTCAACAAAGCGTCTTGTGAATTCAAATCTACACCTAATATCAACCATATTCTCCTAAATTATTGAGTGTATCTTTTCACACTTTTACCCTTTAGTTGTCTAAAATTATTCCAATCCATAATAGCTGCTTTCATATATGCTAATGGATAAAATTGTCTTCTAAGTGCAAAAACATAATCTTTCCAAGAGGTGGAGACCTTACCGTACATTTTTATATCCTCTTCTGTTTTTTATTCCCACCAAATTAAAGAACAACTTTCCAACCTCAATGAAGCCAACTGAATCCTTGTTTCATCATCTCTGATTTTTTAGATCCTACAATAAACTTCAAGTTTCCAAACATAATCGTCAAGTCTTTCAGAATTCACTTCACCATTATACATAGGTAGGTTGAATATTATATCGAGTTTTAATAAGGTATTTTTACCATGCTCTGTTGGGGTATGTGGAGGTGTTTGAGTAATAGTGGTTGTGGAAGAGGAAGAATATGAGGGTGAGGATAGAGATGAAGATGATGGTGGATAAGAGTGTGGATTTTCACCATTTGCCTTTGAATTCTTGTCATTTTATCCTCCTTTTCCTCCAGAAGAACCCTCTCATTTGGAAGGCTTGGAACTTTCACCCTATAATCTTGAAGTCAGATCTTAAGAGAGAACCTTCACCATTTCACTCATGTCAAAGAAATATTTTCTTAGAATATTTTCATAATCTTATATGTTATCAGTAACTCCTTCATGATAAATGCATGTTGAAGCTTCAACTGCAATTTCAGGAAGGATTTGTGGTGGAGCTCGAGGAAAAAAAATTGTTGTTATCCTTGACCTAACTTGACGACTTGCAACCACAAGCTTTCCTTCTCCTCTCTTGAGATTCAACCATGTAAGGATCACATACAGTTGCAAACAATTTAATCCTCACAGCAACAAAGAAAACCTAAGTTATGAGACCAAACTTGATCTGCATGAGATCTTAATAAAATCATGCTTGAGGCTTTGCATATTACAAGTCTTTAAATTGATTTTTTGAGAGATTTTATATTAATTTTTAAACGCATAAATCATGTAAAAATACACTGAAATATACAAGAACAATAGACAAATGCACCATAATAATAACTACAACAAAAAAATTGATGAAGGAGTTTACGCTTCTTAGGAAATGCCTCCTTAGTCCAAGTTCGAATGGCTTGGGCCTCTTTCATTATGCTAAAAATGGTGATTACATACATTTAAATTGCTCAAATCGCTTCAAAACATGTTCCATCTACTTTAGAATTCCCAAAAATGCTTGTGTAGCCTCTTTCTGATCTGAAATTGGTAAAAAAATGAAGTTATGAGCCTCACCAAATTTTCATCAAACCGCTCCACAATTTCCCCAAAATCTCAACTGTTCCTACAAATTCGCCCTTAATTTTGCTAACTCGGTGACAATTTCATGGAATTTCACGCGAAATTGTCGAAAAATTAATTTTTCTAATGACGTATTAATTCTAAAAAATCAAACACATTGTATTGGTGCAATATATATATATATATATATATATATATATATATATATATATATATATATATATATCTGTGTGTGTGTGTGTGTGTATGTATATATTAATATATATTAATATAAAAAACCAGCGGATGGTTATGTAACTGTCAGAGGTTAAGCTCAAGGGTGTCACATTGTATGGTTAACCAACAGTTAAGACGAGGTAGCTAGGGTGGTGGATTCCCAACTGACGGTCCAGTAATGATCGGGTGGAATGGTTAGTGTGGGGTTTCACAGGGCATGGTGACTGTGATGATTTAGATGGTGGTTAGCCCCCTGCACCTCAATTTTGGTGGTAAGGTCATATGGTATTATAATATGGGGGGGGGGGGGGGGAGGTCAGGGATAAGCCCTCGCCGCTGGGCCCCATCCTCCGAAATACATGAAATTCAACTAATTTTTGTTCCCAATGTATTAATAAGTAACAATGGTGGTTGGGCGATGAAGTCGTTGTGTTTTTAGAAAAATAGTCACAGTTTTGAATCTAGCAAAGGGAAATTTTACCTTCAACCTATCATGGTGGCCCTCGTGCTTCGACGTGGTAGCCTCTAGTTGGGCCACATGGTAGCATCTGATTGGCCATAATTTCAACCAACCAAATTACACCAACCAGCAATGAATAAATCTTTGACAAGTGACGAGACAAGATTGGCCCACTCTACAGTCACCCTTTGACTAGTCAACCATGCCCAGTTAGTTGTACGGACTGTTGACTGGGAAACCTACATTTTTTTTTCCAAAATTTACCTATTTCGAAAAGTGGACATAGAATTTTTCTAGAAGCATATGATGTCATTTTTTTGTAGAAAAATTTGTACCCGATTTATAACGACAATATATATGTGTTCATTCAGGTTCCACACTATTCCAACAACTTTCATTTTTTAGCATAATTTTGAGCACCTGATCAATTAACGGTGAAGGATTTTCCATCCTTGATTAGGAAGTATTGGTTGACTCTCCACATGAAGAATCCATGTCACAATTACATATAGTGACTCCCGAATACCATTGCACAAAATCCAAGGTGAGCTACATCTAGTTCTATTTCATAAATCAAATTAACACTATTAATAAATTTTATTTTGCATTGTTTGGTTACATTTATTTCCACTTCCTTATTTCAACATCCCAATAGATATGGGATTATTTATCATGAACTTCCAGTCCCAGTTTTTTTATTAACTCTAATACAATGAGATTCATTAGTGTCCTTAATTAAATAGAGCATCAATTTTGTCTTCTTGGCCTATACCTTTATATGAAACAGTTTCATAATTTTTTTCTATTCATATTTATTACCACTACTTAGATTCACTCCGTTTTGCATTGATCTATACAAAATTCTCTTAGGCATATCCAAGCATTTTTCCACTTTATTACTTAAATATATTTCCATTAGACTTGTATTCTTAACATATTTCTGTTTTATCATCAACTTGAGCCTTAAATCTAGCTTCCAATACTTCTCCTCTATATGAACGTAAATGTTAGAGTTCTTGTTGAGATGTTTTCATTTTTTTTTGGTGACTATTGTATTTTATTATTCTCCCTCATTCTGGTTCTTGTTCCCATCCCTCGAAGCTTCCTAGTGCATCTTTTTCTTTGACCCACTTGACTTCCCCTTCTTATATCCTATGTTATCTAGGTGTTTTGGTTATACACAATTCCCATCCGTTGATATGGGTTTGAAAAAAATCACTTCCTTTGGAAAATGGCTAAATATATTTCCCATGTGCTTAAACAGTGTGTTTTGGTTCTTTCGAGAGATACCTAGCATCGTTGTCACCTTTATATGACTTGTTGTTCACCTTCACCTCCATTTTGAATAGGGACAATGAAAGGTTCACACCACATCTAATGGGTTCTTCCATTTTGGTTTCTTTATTGAACCATGGTAGTCAAAATAAAATAGTTAACTTCAAGGTGGCATCATTCTGGTATATAGAATTAGAGTGAGGTGATTATTGCACTATTGGAAAGGTATTTATGTGTAGAATATTTATAGTTTGTGTAGTGTATACGTATCAATATTTTAACACTAAAGACCATTATTTAATGCCACAAGTTACTTATATAAGGTTTCAAACCCTAATTTTTGAAGTTGGCACCCACTAGAGTAAGTATTCCTATGAGTTGATTCCTCCACTTTTTCCACACTGAAAACATAAATATGGATTACAAATAATATTATGATCAAATATATATGATTCAAGTCTACTATATCTTAACCATTATGATCTAGATCATTAATAAGCTTATGATGATATTCTTGTTTAATGCCTTAATGAATACTCATGTATCAAACTCCTACAGTGATAATTTATGATTTCAGCTGCATTATGTGGTACAATATCAACATATGATTTCTATGCCTTTTATCCATTATTGGTGTTAATTTACTCCAATATTACCTATGCTAGTCCACATTTACATAGTAGTTACTTGAACATTATACAACAATTGTTGCTTTCTCCATTGAAAAATCCCTATACTTTGTTACCTAAGGTGTCATCCTCATTGGTATTATAAATTCTATGCGAGACTTTTCTGCATTTTTTTGGGCACCATATTTCATAAATATTATCATTCCCAAATCACCATATGAAAGAAAATTTTACTATTATTTTTCTATGATGACAAAATTTTATATAGCTACAATTATGTCAATACCCACTTAACATGTTAGTCATCAGTAATTTTTTCTATTTGTAGATGACTAAATGTTTTCCCTAGATTTCTAACAACAAGATTCCTGAATATTGTGAGTTTTAGAAATCTCATTGCCTTCATTATCCTTATAAGAAAATTTTCACTATTTTACTACTCTACCATTCCCTCGTTAGACTATCACTCCTAAAAAACCCCTCATGGGCTCATGCCACTCATCTTTATCCTATTTTCCCACCCATAGCCTCAGTACTCTGTTTTTCCTTTACCTCACCTCTCCACTTGACATCTAGGATTACCAAACAACCTACTCCTTCTTATGTTCACGAGATGTCTCAAAGCATTGATGGTATCAAAAATATCTCTGTAGGCTCTTTAGATAAATCAATTACATTGGATTTTGGATCTTCAATACTTCAATTTGTCAAAAAATCTCTTTTTCACACCTGA
Organism: Pinus albicaulis; assembly: GCA_034641835.2. Lineage (NCBI taxonomy): Eukaryota > Viridiplantae > Streptophyta > Pinopsida > Pinales > Pinaceae > Pinus > Pinus albicaulis. The sequence continues at coordinate 698,673,141 of CM076581.1, forward strand.
AGATCCCAAGCCAAAATTTGCAGTCAAAGACCAAGTTAAAAGAACCTACCACTAGGTCATAAGGGTTTCTAAGGTTGTAGGGTTATCCTAGATGTTTTGAGCTCTATTTTTTCTGTACAAGAAGCTGAATCAAATGTGGAAGAAATTCAACACCTCTTTGTCCAAGATAGATCAGAAAAATATCCAAGGAAGGTCACCTTATCAAGTTCAAGTTCTGAAAAATTGAACTGTTCATTTTGGCATTTTTGCAGAAGTGTCGAGGTGATTATCTGCAGAAAATTGGTAAGGTGAGAGGCCTTCTCCTCATCAAATAAATTCACAAGCTAAGAGATAGGGAGAAGTTTATGTCCAAGGATAAATCATGGTTCCTAAGACTTATTGAGCCAACAGAATGCCAAGCAAGAATCCAATGTAGCGAATCACATGGATAGAGCCACACCAATGCAACCAAGCATGAATTGAAGATTTTTAGAAATTAGAAATGAAAAAAGGAGAAAGGTGAGGTGAACTAGACATAAATTAATGAACTTGAAATCACTATAGAGAAATTAGAAGACAACACTAATAATTCTTCTCAAGCATCCCAAAAACCTAGGATTTTGATAAGATGATCAAAGAAGGTAAAACGACAAGTTTTCACTCCATAAATAGCAGCAAAGGTTTCCTCAAGATATCACTATCTACAAATACTCCAAAATCATTCCAAGTATTTTTTGATGATGGAGATGGTCAAAGGGAGGTAAAGTGAAGTTGCTAGGCATCCATAATGATAGCAGAAGGAATGTTTGAAGAGACTGTGTAGGTGACTTCTAGAGTTTTCCTAGGTAAAGTGTCTCACTGCCTCAAAAAAAAGAGAATGCAAAGAGTATCAGTGAAAGAAAGAAATGGCTAAATCAGTATATCATGGCACCTGAAACAAATCAAAAGTGGCCAAAGAGGAGGTATGGAAAACCTGATTGTGAAGACTATGGTGATTGTAAAAAATGGATTTATCATGCCTAGATATCACTGAGAAGAATGAAAACAAGTTCTTAAGTTACCCATCAAGCAAAAGGAAATTTAATCTCCAAGGTAAGAACAAAGAATTTTTAAAGATGCTGCCACCATGAAAGTTCTTGAGGTTGTCAAAGTGATTTTAGCATGCTCTAGAGATCAGTGGGAAGAGGGTCACTTCAAGGTTTTCATAGCACTTATTGACTAAAAGTGGTTGAAAGGCATGAACAAGCCACAACATAGTAAATCATGTGACTCAAACAAAAATCTGTAAAGAAAGTGTTAAAGGCATCAATAGGCCAAAAGAAGTCAGAGCTCACCATGTCAGCAAACTGCAGAGCAGCAAGGAAAAATGGTTAGAAAGGGAAAACATAATTTAAATGTTTTTAAGTCACCTACTATAAAAGGTCAAAAATAATATCAGTCATATGGAAAACCTCAAAAAACATTAGAAAAGAGGGTTATTTTATTTAAATTTATTTTCCTAAATATATAAAGGACCTTTCTCTCTCCGCCTATCTCATTTTTCATTTGCAAAAATAGTCAGAGCATTCAAGAGAAATTTGGACATTTTCAATGAAAATTCAGGTAAGGTTGCTTGGCACTAAGCGTTCGTGTAGGCGTTATGCTTACAGCACCCGGCGCTGCACATTGGGGAGATTTCGCAGTGTAATTTTACATTGCGTTTCACGTTCAACAGAGTGCACTGCGCATTCATACAAGCACTACCCATTCACCCATAATTTCCCGACATACACAATGAACGTGCCCGACGTGGCACTCAGGGAGATCTGATAGGCCCAAAAGATGTTCAGGTGCTGCGCGTAGGAGACCCAATAGGGCTGAATGCGTGAAGACACTATGCCTAGTACAGAAGGGACTCGACATGCTTGAACATGTGAAGGTGATACGCCTAGGGCAGAAGGGACTCGACAGTGCATGCAGGCACTGCACTTGAGCCAGAAACCCTCTTCCACTTGCAAATTGTCAAAAAAGCCACAAAAAATCACCTCTAAGCTGCATCAAAGACTCTCAAAAGCATTGAAATTTGGTAGGTGGATGTTTTTTTCCTTATCCTCCAAGTGAATTTGATGATTAAAGGAATGAACCAAACCCTAATGACTATAAACCCTAAGTCCTCATGAAAAACACTCTATTTTGACCTCTAAGAAAGAAATTATTAGTCAAAAAAGGTGTCAAATAGGGTAATTACAGTGAGTTCAAGTTGACCCTTCATCAAAGATCAAAGGAGATTATTCATACACCTGCACCTCCCTCTCACTCACTTACAAAAACTGCCTTGCACCATCATTTTATTTCACTCCTCTTACCAAAGTTTCACAAGAAGGCCTAGGGTTGTTTAAAGATAGCACTAATCACCATGTCAGGAAAAGTAGTGTTAGCAGTGAAGGAGGCCAAGTGCCAATGAGGCAAAAGCAGAAGGGTGGGAAGGTTAATAGGTTTGAACCCCAAGACACTGTGGAGCTTACTACCTCTCTCATGATTCTCACATGCTTTCAAAATGTAGGTTGTTTCCAGTTTTGTGAAAAGGTCCAACAAGTACAAAATCACCCAGAGCTCACAAGGTTATTCATTCTCAACCTAAAAACAATCAAGATTTGGAGGGGTGACCTTTGAACTCTCATCAGATGTCATTTCTAGTGCTACAGGTATACCTGATGTTGGTGAAAAATGGTTCAAAAGGGAAAAGTTGGACATGAGTTGCTATGAGCCATTTCTCAAGCATAGGTACAAAGAAGGCTACAAAACTATTTTCCGTTTTTCACACTTGCTGGAGAGGTATGCACCCTTAATGAGAGTCATCATGAAATATTTTACATGTGAGGGGAGATACTCTAGGCTCTACTCCTACCATATCAGATTACTCATGCATTTTACTAGGCTTAAAATGCTTCATTTTCTTTACTACTTGTATAGGAGTATCAAAAATATGTCTTTTGTTGTCCAAAGGAGGATTTATTCCCAGCAAATATAGAGTTTTTTCCATCACTCCTTGATCAAGATGGTGGTGCTACATCAGTTGGAGGAAAAAGGCATGCCTTGGAAGGTTTTCCTTGCTCATGAAATATTCACAAGCCCATAGCCTCATCATCAGAAAAATTTACCCTCATCATCTCATCCTCCTCCCTCTTCTCCTCCATCACCTCCTACTGAGCATGCCTCATCATCTACACAAGTATCCTCTCCTGAAGAAAACCTCCCTTCCTCATCTTCTCTTAATGCATCAGATCAAGAAGGAAGTGGCAATGAACAAGAAAGTGACCATGAGGTTGAGGGTGACAATGAATCAGAAAAAAATGAAGATGAGGGTGATGATGAGTAAAGCCAACAAGAATCTGAAAACATGGAAACAGAGGGAGAGGATAACAATGAAGAAAATGAGGAAGCTGACAGTGGAAATCAATTAATCATTGATGAAGAAGAGGTTAGCAATGAATCAGAAGACATGGAGGTGGATAGTGATGAAGATCAGGAAAGTGACAAAGAAATAGAGGATGATCCTAAGGAAAATAGTGAGACTAAGAGCCCTAATGATAGTCAAAATAGTGAGGCTCATAGTCATGACAGAGATGAGGTAAAAGATGAAGAGAGAAGAAAAAATGAAGATGATAAGAGTGCATAAAATAAAGAGGCTGAAGACAACAGTGACACAAATGAAGAAAACATCAGTGAGGAAGAAGAAAATCATGACAGTCATGAAAATAGTGAAGAAAATGAAGATCACAGCAAAGATGAGGCAAGCAGCTACAATGAGGAAGAAAACGAAAGTGCAAAAATAAGTGAAGAGGCCAAAAGTGAGGTTGATGTTGAAGGTAAAGAGGTAAGCAGTAGTTCAGGTGATAAAGAGAAAAAAATGGAAACAAATGATGGCATCCATGATGAAAACACCAAAATGAGTAGAGTTGAGCCTTTTACATTGGTATACCAAAGAGGGGAAAGGCATGTGTTTGCTGCCTCAAAAAGGCAAGGGGCCATGCCTTCCACATTCACTAAGCCACTAGATAAAGGCAAAGAAAAGGTAAAGGAAGAAGAAGAAGATAAACATGAGGGTGGGAGAGAGTTTGAAATAATTCAGATTGACTATGACGAGGAAAATGAGGCAAGGATCTCAAACTTGCTCTTCGAGAACAAAAATGCCCAAATTGAAGACCTTTAAGAAAATCTAGATAAGGCCAAGAGTGTGAATGATGTCCTTGAGATGGAGAACAGACAGCTAGGGCACAAATTTCCATTTATGAGGCTAGAGGAATAAGAGCCCAGAAAGAAGCTCAAAGGGCATAGGTAAAGCTATAGGAATTCATGGGCACCTATGAGGAAAGTGAAGATGAAGAAGGGCAGACTAGGAGGAGACCAAGAACCATGGGTTTAAAGAAGGCCTTGGAAAAAAAAGAGAACAAGAATCAGCCTTGGCAGAGCTACTCCCTATAATTTATATACTTTCCATGGAGATAGAACATGATCAGGAGCCTTGGCTAGAAAGAGAAAACATACACTTGGAGGCTAAATTGGAGAAAGCCAATAAGGATCTTGATCTCCAAAGGAAGATGACCAAGCATTATGCCCGGGGAAACCAAATTGCAAGGGCTAAACACAAAAAGGCCCATGCCAAAATAAAAGCACTCAAATAAGCAAAAGATATAGAAAACCTTGGAATCTTGGCTGAATATTCTCTATAGGCCTCTCAAACCCCATAAGGATGGCATCCACCAATTTTGGGAAATTTTTGACAAATTTTGGTTTTTTGCAAATTTTGAGGCCTCTAAGTGCAGCACCCTTGGCACTACGCTTTCATATCAGAAATCCTAAGGAGGAAAAATTTACATTTTTGGAATCCTCAGCTCAAGTACAACATGCTCACCAAATTTTAGAGCATTTGGAGTATTTTTGGTCCTTCAAAAGGCTAGAAAACACCTCATTTTTCACCTTTCTGCCTCATTTTCAGGACTGGTGGTGCGCCAAGAGCAGACTTCGGAGATTCAGTTTTCTAATAGGCAAACAAAGCCCAATCATAAAAAAAAAATTGCATTTTTGGAATGCAGACTCAACAGTCTTTCCAATGAGCCATCACAGAGCCAATTCCGACATCGTGAAGGGCATCAAAATTTAGCTGCAAGTGGACCCAATTTTCCCATGCATGTGGTACACCTTCAGACCTCACTGCTACGCCTTTAATGTGAAAAAGTCAAAAAAAGACACTCATGGATGGAAATTTGATATTTTAGTGTTTTATGGGGAAAATCACTCCAAATTTAGGTGCTAGGAGTTATTTTTGCATTTATTTCATGAGATATTTTATGTCTTGGGCCTTGCATGGTCTCTTAGACATAAATGACATTTATGGGTGTTTTTGACATATTCAAACCCTAGTTATGGTTTTTTCCCTCCTTTTATAGATAAATAGAGCATGAGGGACTTATTTTAAAATGTTGGCATTCGATGACTCCTGGGAGAAATACATAGTTTTTTGGATATTGAAGAGAAATTGGTGTTGTGGAATTTGTGGATGGCTTGTTTTGATTGATGATGGAGAAGACTTGATTGCAGGATCCCTGATTTTGGTTAATGGTGATGTGCTTCTATTTAGTCCTTGTTTCCTTATGTATCATTGTGTTTCATCCTTATATATTGCAGTAGAACAAAGGTTTTAGACTAAGAAATGTTTTTCAAAGGCACCTTAGCTCTGTTTTTTCTTCACTGCCTCTATGTTTTCCTCTGCTAGGTCAGTTTAGAGAATTCATAGTTTCTATCTAGACTCACCCAAGCTTTTTTATCTCATGAATGATTCAATATAGTATATATCAAAGATGTTTTTTGGTTAGCCCTGTTTGTTTGATGTCACTAAAACATTGTTCTTGAGATCTTTCTTTGAAGTACTACTAATTAGGTTTTGCCAAGGAGGAAATTTTTTGATCATACCCTTTATCCATGTTTGAATAGTTGTTTTGAAGATATTTATGGCTATGATTTATGATGTTTAGGAGTTCTCTCTTATTTGATTAAATTTACCTATTTATCTTAAATGTTTTCTAATGTTGAAGTTGAAATCACTAGAAGTTAGATAAGTTTCTTGCCTTCTATATTCCATTGGATTGTTTATATTAAATGCTTATTTCCTTGAGTTTAATCAAAGATTTATTGGTGTGCCCTATCTTATGATTACTTATTTATGCCAAATAGTGTTGAAGGCCCTTCTTGTTAAAGTATTTGACAGAGGATTCTTAATTTCCCTTTGCCCTACTTTGTTCACAAACTTGATGTTCATTTCATCTCACAAAAACCTTGAAAATCCATTCGACCATGCTATATTTTCCCTGTGATGCACCCTGATTCATTTTTGAACTTTCCATGAATTTTTATTCCCTCACTCCATCTATTCTAATTTATCATCTACCCAACCAAAAGAAACAAACAAACACTAAACTTAAAAACTAGCCTAAAATCAAACCCTAAAATCAAACAAGTTCACATCCTTTGCACACAATAGAGAGAGCCTTCTCTAAGTCCAGGAAGGCTAGGTCCTAGGACTCCAAATACTGGTCTGATGTTATCCTCTAAATTTTTTATCACAAATCCAACAAGTCATGGGACCCTAACATAACATATAAAATTAACATTACCAGATTTAGTTTCAATTTCAAGGTAATTTTGTAGATACGAAAATATATGACTCACTAATAAAGTCTTATATGGTTCCTTTTTCTTGGTTATTTCATTTAGAAAACAACTACATGTGGCCTTCGGGATATTACATCATTGTTGGATTTCTCTAGCAACCTCTCAAAATATATATTTTCTCTATCAAGCCATAGTTCCCTGTCCTTGCTAATATCTAGGGTAAGAAACTCACTTGGTGTGAGCTACTCTGCCAACTCCGTTTATCTGTGTCTTTCCTAAGGTAAAGCTCTCTTCAACCCTATAGTCTTTGGTTTCTATCTTGGAGGTTGATCCTCCTCATCATAAATTTTACAAAAATTTTCCAAGGTCTCCTCAAGCAAGGCCTTAGCCTTTTCTCCCTCTCTTTGTGCTTTGATGGTCTTTACCTCATTGATGATTTGATTATTTTTTAGCTGCTAATTTTCTTACTCAAGAAATTTAATCACATATTTTCCTCTCTCAAGATTAGCTTGAAGTTCAATAATATTTTCTTCTTTGCCTTTGATTTATGAACTGATGATTTTTTCCTCATCTTCCTCATCTAGGTCAATCAACTGAAATTCATGCTCATTTTCATTTTTGTACTCCTCATCATCAATGATTGGCTCTTTAGCCTTTTCCTTTCCTTTTTACACCTTTTTTGTTGATGAAGAAGGCATGGCCCCTTTCTCTCCAAGTGAAGAAAACATGTGCTTGTAGCCTCTGTGATAAGTCTTGGAAAATGGATCAACATCAACAAAATTAGCCCAAGTTGCCTCAATATCCTCCTCACTACTTAATCACTTGGAATCATGATGTGATGATGATGAAGGGTTATAGAAAGGTGAAGAAGGATCAATATGAGGTGAATGAAAATGACTTGGTGATGATGTATGAGCATCTGGATGAGCTGGAGGAGTGGATATGGGAGGATGAGATGATGAAGGGATATTCTAATCATGTTGACTATGTAGGGTAGTGAAAATTTCATTTGGTATGAATGTGTCTCATGGAATGTTATTTTGCTGAAGCTGATGCATGACTATCATTTTGATAAGGGAGTGGTGAAAGAGACTCTGCATTTGATGATTATAATCCATATTTTTTGCAATGTATGCCATATTGTCAATGCCGAGTGAGAGGAAATAGGGCATTTGAAGCATTATGGCTCTAGTGAAATGCATAAGAAGCCAGATATGATATGAATAGAGTCGAGAAAACCTCCCCTCACAGGTGAAGTATTTCAGGATGATTTTCATCATAGGAACATATCGTTCAAGAAGATGAGAGAAAGGGAAAATGGTATTTTTTCCATCCTTGTATGTAGGTTTAAGATATGGTTCATAGAAGCTATGATCAAGGTTTCCTTGCTTAAACCATTTCTCTCCCACATTAAGGATCTTGTAGTAGTTGCAATGGCATTAGTAGACATGGTAAAAGTAACCCCAACAAGAGTGACCTGCCTATTATGAAGACTTGAGATGAATAGCCTTGTTCACATAGGGTGATATTGGACCTTTTACACCTTCTCACAAAATTCAAAGCAGCCATCATGTTTAAAACATGACACACTAAGCGGAGAAGCCATGAGTTCTGCTGTGTTTGTTGGTTCATATCTGATGATTTTACCTCCTTTCTTATATGTTTTCCTCTTTGGTGTTTTCTCCTCACTAAATTTTTTTTCTTTGTCTTCATATAGTGTGGACTTGAAGGATTTGGAAACGCTATGGTAAATGTAATGAAATGAAGGGAATGTGGATTTGAAAGGAGAAGTTGTGACAAATGGAGGAAGTGATAATGTAAATTATAACCTACGTCTAAGAAAACCCTAGGATCTTATAGATTTTATGACTGATATATGTTTAGGGACATGAGTGTGGGAAATATGAATGAAAATGGAAAAATGAAATGAAAACTAGTGTTTCATAGCAGTAAACACTTCAAATTTGCATTAAATCATGAGAAATTTTAGTGAGAAGGCTTGATAGGGTTAAATTATTCCCTGAAGGAGCTATGAATAATTTTGTGCAAAAAAACTGAGCTTGCTGGGAGTGACAGAACCTTGAGAAACCCTCTCCATTGAAGCGTGCAACGCCCTGGAGGAACACATAGCGTCCGGGAAAATTCACAACATTCGGAGGTAAAGGCACAATGTTCATTGTTTTCTACTCTATGGATGATCGGTTAAATGCACAGCACCTAGCTTGAACGCGCAGCGTCCAGTCAAATGCGCAGTGCCTAGGGAAAATTCTCAGCGACCAATGAGATTTTATCAAAATGCTCCAAAACTATGAAATTTTCTCCTCTACTGGAAACTCGTGATGGATGAATAGAGGAAAATGATTTGTTTGAATATTTTTAATAGCTTTATATATTTAGGGATTGTGATTTTAGTTTGAATAACCCACTTTGCCTATGTTCACTTTTCCCTTTGTACTTTAGCACTGATACTCTTTAACTTTTTGACTCTTTGGCATTTTGCAGTTTGATCAAGTCATGGAGTTTGACATTCTTTGCTCCATTTAGGCCGAAAATGATTGCATTGACAAGTTGGAATGAATTTATTAAATATGAGATTCATAAAATTACATTTGGAAAAATATAAATAAATTAGATATTGAATTTTATATCAAAACGACATTTTGATATAAAAGTCATTAAACTCAAAAATTACAACTTTGAAAATATGATAATTACATCATGACGATCTTCTACATAGGAAAACAAAATTTCTTATTTAGTCCCTCTCATATATATTTGCTGACCTCATCTGAAATGGAGGAGTGAACTTGAAAAAATGAAAAACCTAATAACCTAATGGGACTTCTATGACCTAACTTTCATGAATGAGATTTGATTTAAAAGACTTCCTCGTTAAAAGAGAATTTTCATAGGTGTTGTTATGATCAAGGAGACATAAGAATGAGTCAACCAATATGAATCTCTGAGGGACAATAAAGTTGTATTGACAAGGACAACCCCCAGTGGAACAATTTTATATCATGACCTAATGGAATGATTGAAACATTCTTTAGAGTGGGACACCTAGGATGCACATGCAAAATGTGTTTTGATCCCTAGTGGAAGTATGCAAATACTGACACTAACACATTAAATTTATTTTGAACAATTTATCATTCAGTTTTCTTAATTTTTTTTATTTTTTTTAAATGTACATTCCATATTCAAAATCAAATTTGAGAGTAATTGTGTTCTTATATATGATAAATGATTCCATTTCATCAAAACAATATTCAAATTTGTTGACATTCTTTAAACCAATGGTTATAACTAATAAATATGGAAATGGGAGATAACTAACAATATTAGATATAGGAATCTAATAAGGATTATCAAGGATAAGACAAAAAATATGATAGGTGCAAGAGAAACTTATGTATGAAAATAGGGTTATGGAAAGGAAAGAAAATATATTAAATAAGAAATATTTTATAGTGTACAGGTACATGTTGAATTTGAATCTTGCCATACTCATGTATGGAATAAATTATCTTTAATGATGTTTCCAATTATTTTCTTGATATAAAATCACGACATTAAGATCCTAAATCATTTTGGTAGGATTGAACCATTTCCAACTTATAATTACAAGTTAGAATGAGAAATTTGTTATGATGCTAAATAAAAAAGTAACAATATGTTTCTTACCATTTCATGAGAAAGGAAATTTAGTGCAATATATGATATATTCCTACAATGTCAAAGTAGTGCAATTGAAGTGTCTAAAATGAACTATAAATTTATCTGATCGAGGTGGTTCCAAGAAGGCACAAAAATAAAGTTATTCAGATTTTTCCAAAACCAAGAGAAAAATGTATATCTTATCATCGTGATTCCAATAGCACAAATGACACTTACGTCTGATTTCACATGGTCAATATATTTGTAGTCAACATTTTGGTCAACTAGGCCCCACTCACTAAATTTGACAAACCACCAACTAAATTTGGAGGTCCTCTAAAATTGTAGGTTTGGCTAAATTTTATGGAAGTTAAACATGAGACAAAATGGCACCTAATGATAATGGTTTTCGACAGCAAGAAAGGGCTAAATTACCATCTACTTAAAATGAACAGTGACCCCAAAAATTTTGTCGACGGTTTTGAATTCCTGGTATTAAAAAATAGTGAAAAAATAATATTAATAAAAGGGTTGGTGAAGGGCCAAACCCTACCAGCCCAAACCTCTATATTAGATATATAAAACATATATGGGGGTAGGCCACTATTATTTAACACTCCACCCAACAGAACCTGCCACATATGTTATTAGGGTGAGCGTGATTTGAACACACCTGACCATAATGGCCATCCCGCCAGTGGGAAACCTTCCAAGTAGTACCAATGAAAAAAATTCCCACCAAATAAAAAACATAGAGTTACCACCTTGTGATATATTGTGTTTTAGCTAGGGTGTCTCATGTAAGAGACACCCAATTTATAAAATGACTCAGTGGGCATTATTTTGAAAACTTCATCTAGAATATGTTTAAAAACCAAAATTTTTACCATTTCGTGAGGGCAGTGGAGAATGGAGGCCGAGAACTGGAACCCAACACACATTGAAACCATGTTTGGCATGTATAACAAGGATGGAGGAACCATGGCATATATAATGTTGAGGAATCTTAGAGATTCTCTTGGAGCTCATTTTTGAAGGTGTTAGAATCATTCCAAGTTTATACTCAAATAAACTAGAATTTCGCCAAGAGCTTAATGGCGTGATCGGTTTTATTATTTGAATAGTTATTTTTTTAAATGAATAAGCTTGAGGGATGAATGATGAAAGTGGAAACTTGATGGAGGAATCTACATGGAATATGAAAGATTTTGTGGAGGCCAAAAAATGACAGTTTCAGAACTAGGCCAACTTTTTACTCATTTTTCTCACTTTTTCCCAATGAATGTGATGGTGTGATCAATTTGTTCTTCGGAACTGTGAAATTTTAGTCAGCTCATAGAATATAATATTTTATGAATCTTTGAGATTCCTAGGGAGCCAAAATTTGACCAACTGATAAATGGGTCATGTTTAGAGTGAAATTTCACAATTTATTGCTAGAAATTCAACTATGCAATCCATTTATTCAGTAGAGGTTTGCATTTCTAGGTCATCCCCAGAAGTGGAGGTATAGGATATTGTTGTTGAGATGATAATTTTATGTTGAGATATTTGTTTTCCATTTTGTTGGAGGATCCATTTTATGCCATTTCATGTGAGAGCTTTTCATTTTTTCATGTTGAAGGAGATATTTTATGAGTGATATTTATTATATAAGTATGTATCATGGAGATACATGAAAATATATTTAAGGGATTTCTTCCTTGTATTTAAAGAGAACACATCATGTATTCATCATCATATTGCAATAATTATTAAGAAACCTACCGACTCTTAACACAGGGCTCAAAGACATAACCCACATGGGGTGAAATTAGTTATCAAATTGTGTGTGTCCTTTTATTTGATGTCTTCCTTTATGTTTCCTATTATTTAAAGTATGAAAATGTGGTTTTTCATACTATTTCAAATGAAATTATGTTAAAATCACACACTATCACATTTGGACCAATTTCCAACGGCCAAAATGTCTCTCTTGCGACACATAGGCATCCTAAGAGCGGCACTTTGAGGCGGGGTAAAACATGGTTAGCCTTAGAGTCGCAATTCCGACACTTCACTAAAGTGTCGGAAGAGTGACAAATTTTTTGACATTCCCAGACGCCCGTCGCTCTTCCGACATTATCCAAAAGCATATCTCTACTGACGATAGACAAAGCATCGCTCTACCAACGTGATCCAAAAGTGTCGCTCTACCGATGTTAGACAAAGTGTCGCTCTACCGAAATTATAGAAAGTGTTTCTCTACTGACATTATCCAAAAGCATCACTCTACCGATCTTAGACAAAGCGTCACTCTACAAATGTTAGACAAAGTGTCACTCTAGTGACGGGTCGAAACATCGCTCCTCCGAAGGCAGGAAATTTTTAAAAAATTGATGTGTCGCTCTTCCGACGGCAGGAAATTTTAGAAAAAAAAACTAAGTGTAGCTCTTCCGACGGAAACTAAGTGTCACTTTTCTGATGGAAACGAAGTGTCTCTCTTCCAACGGAAGCTATCTATTTCTCTTCTGATGGAAACTAATTGTCGCTCTTTCAACGGAAACAAAAAATTATTTAAAAAAAAAATTATTTAAATATCGGTGTGAAGGATTTTTAACGGACCTATAAGGATTTGTATTAAGGGATTTTTTTGGACATGTCATGGTTTTATTACATATGTTTGATAGCTCTTTTTGGAACCTACTATTGATTCATGGCACCTTCTTGCAAGACCAGTGGAACTATAGTTTAGATCTATATATCTCTCTTCAAACTCGAACTTTAATAACCGTATAGTTGAGACCTAATCAATATTTTTAACTAACTTGAAGTTTGGGATTGTGACAACTATACCTCAAAGTTGTGGATACAGTAATTGTTTATTTTCATATGTGTGGTGGCCTAGTTGCAGATTGATTGTTGAATAGTTTTGGAGACTTTCATTTGAGCCTATTTTATCTATCTTCATTCCTACACTTCTTATTTTCAATATTCCTCTCTAACTTGTGATAACATCAAAATAGCGATATCCTTTTAGTAATGTTATGGACCCATGAGTAACGTTTTGGAAATTGAAGAAGCATCGTAGAGAATCTTTTTGCAGACTTATTGAAGAGCCTAGATTTGGCCACAATTTTGGATTGACAATGTACTGCATACATTAAAGGTACAATGTATTTCAGAATTTGGAGATGACAATTGCAGACAAGACTGAATTTATATAGCATGGAAAAGGAGAAATAATTGTGGTAAGTCTAAGGTTATACAACAGATAATTGGATGTGGATAATTTGATATTGGATAGCATAGAAAGAAGAAGATTCAAGAAAAAATTAAGTGCAGACTTATCTGAGGTTACTCAGAGTTTTTATTCGGATATAATGGATAGAAGTTAAGTAAACAACACATTGTGGATTGTGAATTTGTGAAGATAAGATCACGGATAGGTGTTGGACGGATGTAGTGATAATATCTCTAAGGTTGAAGAGTCTAAGAAAGAGTTTTGTTAAAGGAAAAGACTGTGTTTGTAAGAAGATAGACTAGTGAGGAAGTTAAATCATAGATTTACCTTCCTAACCATATTATGAGATATTCAAGAAAAATCTATTTTGTACAAGTACTTTGATAATTGACTTGATGAAGAATTAACTAAGAAGACATAAGCAAGATTACAAGTAATTATCTGGAAGAGAATTTTGAATTGATCACAAGCCCTTCGAATTCTAAACATGGTATCAAAGCTATGGTGCGAAAAAAGAAAGAAAGGGAATTTAAAGATACAATTCCATGAATTGACAGTAAGACAAAGTAGACACTGAAATAACTTCGATGCAATTTTCAGTGATACATATTCTCAACAAAAGACTAGTCACAACTATTCATAAATAGGTCAACTTATTATATATGGAAACAATTATATATAGCCTAGTAAACTGCACATAACAGAGACAAAAGACAATGTGGATTAGTCTAAATATTTTAGATAAGCTCTGTAATTAAGTGTGAGATAGGACACAGATTTGTTGAGAAATAATACATTACATTTAGTCAGGGTCTAGTCAATTTGATTGTTAAATTGTGCGGCTTGACTAGAGGTTGGCCAGTGCCTCAAAATTCCAAATTCATTTAGTCTTTCAATATTCAATTTGATAAATAATTGTAAGTTATCAAAGTACTAAGTTGGTTCAATTTTTAAATGCTTAACAATGCTCAAAGCCAATAAAATGCAAGCATGCCAATTTTAGTTGAGCTATTTTATATGAATAACATAATAATGATTTGGATGTAGAGGAACAAACTTAAACCCAAGAAAATGTAAACAGTATGAAAATTCCAAGTTTCTTTGAGTTTTTTTCTACGAACAACATAATAATGATTTGGATATATATAAACAAACATAAACCCAAGAAAATGAAAACATCATACAACATGAAAATTCTCAAAGCCAACATCCATGCCAAGTTAGATTTGAGTTTTTATCTGTTTAACTAAAATAATGATTTGAATTTGATTAAACGGGCACATTAACATAGATACTTGGAGAGGCAATGTTACATTTTTCCCATCTCGTAATACTCTCACAATCCTGCATTGCTACAAACATATTCAAAATATGCAGCAACCTCTGATAAAAAACAAAAGGTTCCTTTTCTATGCTATCCAAAGTAAAATTAAAATTTTGTAGTTGTAATGACTGTGATTACCATCTACTGGGACCAACTACCAAGTTGATAGGACAATGAATCACTGACTTGAAATCTAAAGATGTTCAGATAATATTATTAGAGCCAAAATAAAATTGTGCGGCCTGACTAGAGGTTGGCCAGTGCCTCAAAATTCCAAATTCATTTAGTCTTTCAATCTTCAATTTTATAAATGATCGTAAGTTATCCAAGTACTAAGTTGGTTCAATTTTTAAATTCTTAAGTTGGTTCAATTTTCAAATGCTTAACAATGCTTAAACCCAATAAAATGCAAGCATGCCAAGTTCAGTTGAGCTATTTTCTATGAATAATGTAATAATGATTTGGATGTAGAGGAACAAACTTAAACCCAAGAAAATTTAAATAGTATGAAAATCCCAAGTTCCTTTGAGCTGTTTTCTGCGAATAACATAATAATGATTTGGATATATATAAAAAAACATAAACCCAAGAAAATGAAAACAGCAAACAACATGAAAATGCTTAAAGCCAACAACCATGACAAGTTGGCTTTGGTTTTTTCTCTATTTGACTAAAATAATGATTTGAATTTGATTAAACGGGCACATTAACATAGATACTTGGAGAGGAAATGTTACAGTTTTCCCATCCCGTAATACTCTCACAATCCTGCATTACTGCAAACATATTGAAAATATGCACCAGCCTCCAATCAAAAACAAAAAATTCCTTTGCTATGCTATCCAAAGTAACCTTACAATTTAGTAGCTGTAATGACTGTGATTACCTTCTATTGGGACCAGCTACCAAGTTGATAGGACAATGAATCACTCACTTGAAATCTAAATATTTTCAGAGAATATTATTAGACCCAGAAGAAAGGAGATCAATGGAAGTAGAAGCCATAGGTTTATACATGAAGATGTTGCACCATTCATAATAGGTGCCATGGGGCTCAAACTAGTCGATGTCCCAGTGGGAACAGTGCCATTGAGAATTGAAATACCACCACTGAAATCAATATAGTTCAATACTATCAGCAATGATAAAACTGGAACTTTAAGATATGGGTTCAACTTGAAATCACACAAATTTAGAGAAAATGAAATTGCAGGCTAATTTAAAACATACCTAGATGGATACATGCACGATGCATAGCCTGTCATTACAAAATGTAGAGGGAAAATATGTTAAATGTGTACATATTCAAGCTCAGTAGGAAATCAAAAGTTTAAGAAAATTTACATTATAAAATCTTAAGAAATTGGAGATAAGGAATACTAGCCACAAATTTGGAATCAGTGAAGACTCCTGCCAAAGGACCATTGACAGGACATGTTTTTGTTATAGATTGGTATATCCAACCTATCCTATAATTTGATTGAAACCATCATCCTTGTCAAAATAATATTGAAAATTTGACCTCCATTCGCATATGCTTTAACATCGAAGCACGTATTGATTGCATAACTAAGATGATCAAAGCACGTGTATGAAGAAAGGTGGTGAGGTCGAAAGAAGGGGGGATGTTGTTAGACAGTAATTTCATATCAAACCCAAAATTTTACCTCAATACATTAAAAAGCAAGCCCTGCTGGCAAGAATTGCAATTGCTACTAAATTTGTGTTCGAGTAATTGTCACACTCATCTAATCGGGAATCAATTATGTGGACTAACTACCACCCTGGGAACAGGTGACTAACCACTCACTCAAGAAGGGTTTGGAATTTTACTAAAGATATGTATTTTGGTGTAACAGAAAAACTCAATATGGTATCAGAGCTGTGGCCCAGGTTTGATTCCCTGAGTTGCATTTAAGGGGGGTGTTGGAGTAATTGTCACACTCACCTCATTGGGAATCACTTAAGGTAACTTCCCACTCAAGGTAATGGTAAAGGTGTGGAATTTTATTACAACCTATAGGTTAAGAGGGCCTATTGGATTAATTTTCACACTCACCTCATTGGGAATCACTTAAGATAACTGCCCACTCAAGGTAATGGTAAGGGTGTGGAAGTTAATTACAACCTAGAAGTTTAAGTGTAATGGAAATGGTAAAGGTTTGGAAGTTTACTACAGACCGTAGTTTTGGGTGTAATGTAAAACCTCAACAATTCTACTTACTAGAGAAGAAGCCAATTCCCCTAGATGAGTGATCCTGGTCCAACTAAAATTCAGAAGAAAACAAATGTTAAAATGAAAAATAAGTTGTTTTATTTTGTTCCTAAAAGCAGCTTTTGCAAGCTGGCAGCACTACCGAAGGATTCTGAAGAGACAGGGGATGAGATTTTACAGTCCTTCATTAACTTAAAGGACTGATCTAAAACATTTTCTAGACACCTGTATACACTAATATATGACTTTTGTGTAAAAGTTTTGGCTCTATGTTAGGGAAAATATCTCTGGTACATCAATTACATACCTCTTTAGTGCATACCTGAGGAATAATTCACAGCATCCATTAAACCTCTCTAGCAAGATTCCCTATAACATACACCACCACAAGGCACCTACCAAGGAACCTGTTCACAAGACTTCCAACGTGAGTCCCCTACCCATCAAAAAACTGTGAGATCTTTAATTTGTTAAAAAAAAAAATTATATGTTTAATGAACATAATGATAAATGTACCAGACACCTGTTTAGATAACTATGAAGTACATGAAAACTAAATCTAAGAAGAATAGAATGATAAAAAATGATAAATCCCAAACCCACAAAGCTAGGGTCCCCACCTCAACTACAGATCTGCAAAAGAGTACCATGTGCTTCAAAATATCCTACATTCATATTACTTACCATCAGTCATCAGCTAACAGAAAATAAAAAACAACAAAACCTCTTAAGCTAGGAACATAGTAAGCTGGAAAACATAGTCATTCTTTGAATAGATTTCAGATAACTAAGATCTCTTTCTCTCTAGATCTGCCACAGATTTTTGAACATCGGCAACCTTATAAATCGAAATATCTCCACCAGCTACTATGGCTTTCAAGCTGTTAATGGACGGTTGTCACTTTAGGGTTTTAGAGCGTCCATGATTCCCAACTACTGCAAGAATCTAGAAAAAAGCAAGCATCATAGGGAAGAATGGAATCATGTAAAAAAACAACAAAAAAGTACAAAAAAAATGTTATAAGGAGTACCTGGGCATAATACATTTGTGGATCAAAATCAAAGCCATCATTCTATTCAGAGATCGGAAATACAGGAGTAGCTGTCGAAGCCCTCATTTTTGCTCAGGTTTGGTCAGAAAATTAGTAGAATAGCCTTCTCCTTCAAAGGTAGCAGACCCTTTCCCATTGTACCATACATGTCATGCCTCACAAATGCAACATACTAGGCTTCCATCTCCTCCAAAGCCTTTGGAGAAACAGTTGCTGATCCTTGAATAGTAAAATTGAGCGAACAAGCGGAGCGGGAATAAAAATTTGAATAGGTTGATTAAGATAGAGTAGCCACCAAATTAAATTTCCAAGTGTTTTCCCGTAACGTCGATATTCCGACAGTTTGTCATGTAAGGTCAGTATTTCGATGATTGTCCTAAACAAAAAATTGTCTCATTTATAATATTATATCTAATCAATTCTATTGCTTTTAACTCTAACCATTATTTTGTTTTAACCATTATTGTTTCTCCCCCAACTAAATTATATAATATTATAAGGGAATTAATAATTAATATTTTGTTGTGAAATTTTTTATTGCCTGAAAGTAAGTACTTACTGTAAGACTGATTTTTGTTTTGGATTTTTTTAATTTACATAAAAATTAAATTTTCAGTTTTTAGACATAGATGATGCTTAAAGTAAATTTACTTTCTAATAAAAAATTCATTGTTGCTGAACATTAATAGATAACTAAAAAATAAAAATAAAAATTATTTTGTAATATTAGAAAATTATTGTTCTAGAGGTTTTATTTTTGTTACTGTCTAATTGATTTTAGTTGGTAAAATTATTAAAATTGATAATTTGATCAATGTTTTTTTTTTTTTAACTAGTTTCTAGATGTTAGTTTGGATATGATTATAGTTGAGAAAACCCTATATTATGATAGACATATTTCACCATACTCATCTTGAAATATTTTTGCAGTATGCCTACATCTCTTATATGTACTGTCTTCAACATCGAACAATGAATATATATCTTGTCATTTTCCAACGTTGAAAAATCATTTTTCTCCAGGTGAATTTTCATAGAGGTGGAGTTAATGCGACTTATGGGGGAATTGTTGTTCCAACATTGTATCTAATAAGATTAGGTCCACTGATTGTATTGTAAATTAAAGAATGAAGTTGTTCACAAGTGACCAAAATATCATCTACTATATCATCTAATTTTTCTATGTTTGGTATACATGGTAATAATGGCATTACCCACAAACACATGATATCGTCATAACCAATACCTATTTATCTTTAGCCTCAGATACTTAGTGGTTAAGGGCTTCAAGGGTAAAGGGTTAACTTCCAACGGATTTAGGGTCAGAGGATTTAGTGGTTAAGGACTTGAGATTTAGGGGATTTAGGTGTTTAATGGATTAGAAGTTAATTAAGTTATTTAAGGGTGAACTATTAGGGGTTGAGGGTCATAGGTTAAGAGGATAATGAGTTATGGCTTACAAGGTTCATGGATTATAGCTAGTTAGGGGTTATTTTCTTAATATTTAATGAGTCAATGGGTTTATGGGTTATAACTTATGAGTATTGTAGGGCTTAAGGGAGTATGGATTGGGGGTTGAGGGGATATGGAATTCAATGGATACGGGTTAAGGGCTTATGGTTTGTGATCATTGGACTCCTAATCCTTGACTTATCACCAATATTTTGGGTTCCCCTATCAATTTATCCCGCAACCTCTCCTCTAGGTCCCCTAGCACCTTATATGAAATTAGGTCCTAAGCCCCCTTCTAGTAATTCTCTAATGCTAGGATTATAGTTCATAGTAAACCATGCTTGCACCTCTAAATTCTACCCATCCATGAAACCCTTGTGTCCCCTTGACCCATTATTTCACATTCCCCAAGGCACAAATCAAATATTTGGATGTATCTTGGGTGACTTGTGACATTCCATGACTAGCTTCAGAGATGAATAGGAATTCCCATCATTTAATAATTTTTTGGAGGGTTTTCATGGCATAGTCAAGGGCCACATTTAAAAAAAATGAGAATTTTATAAGTATATGTTAGATGGATTAAGGACTATAGGGTTGTTAACAAGGAAACAATTCCACCTTGCCAACAAGGGGGAATTAATCACCCGACCGTAGGTCCCAACTAGACCTGCTCTTGTTTTGAATGGCCAATCCCAATGGGTTTTAAGGACTGTTATAAGGGTTACGATAATAATGATTCAGTGATTAAGGGATTAGGGATTAGGGACTTAGGGTTTCGATGAATAGGAGATTAGGGGTTATAGGTTTAGGGTTTAGGGTTTAGGGGTTAGGGGTTAGAAGAATAATGAGTTAGTGTATAAGGGGTTATGGATTTGGGGCTTAGGGGTTAGGGGATTTAGGCACATTTAGGGGTTAGGGGAGTAATTATTTAGTGGTTAAGGGATTATGGATTGGGGTTAGGGAGATAATGAGTTAGTGGTTAAGGGTTTAGGGATTGGGGGTTAGGGGTTAGGGGATTTAGGTGTATTTAGGGGTTAGGGGTCGAATAATGAGTTAGTAGTTAAGGGATTAGGGATTTGGGGATTAGGGGTTAGGGTATTTAGGCACAGCTAGGGGTTATGTACCTGAATAATGAGTTAGTGGATAAGGGATTAGGCAGGGGAAACTCCCGTTAATAAGTCTGCCTGATATTATGTTTCAATAAATATGTACAATATGCAATAATTATACAACCAAGCCTACATAAAACATTTATGCTTCTTTCCAAATGTTCTTGTATAACCTTGGTCTAGCCTTAACAGCTCCCCAATAGTGAAAATAATCCAAAGGAACCCCAAAATTCCCTTTTAGAACATGTTTTTGAAGTCTGTACGAATTCTGGTTCAAGTGGGTCACTCGGGTCACAGACGCCCTTAGCACCCTGAATGTGCTTCTGCACGTGGGTCATCACGGTCATGATCTACATGCGGGTCACTAGGGTCACGGACTGCACGCGTCTCCTGAACGCGTTCGGGTCGCGTTCAACCTAGCCCGACCCTGATGAACGACCTTCACGCCTTCAAACATTGTTCCGCACGTCCTGAACACAAAAAGTCGATAAGACAAAACTTGACAACCTATCTTGAGAAAATTATTTTGAGTTGAAGTAGTTGTTGAAAATAATTATTTAATTAATATGTCACCAAGTTCAATTTTGGGTGACATGACACTAGAGGAAGTCGAAGTTGAAAGAAGCCCTCTCTTACATGTCTTAGGTTTATGAAGTGTGAAACATGCATGTATGTGGCTAAGGTGGATAAGATAAAAATTGACAACATATTGGTCAATTTCCTTGACCCTTTATTGGTTATTCAGAAGGAGTATGAATACACCACCTTTAATATCAACGTAACCCCTAGCAGATCAAGGGCTACAAGTTTTAGTTTTCATCTGAACATCAACATACCACTACCATGCTTACAACTAGGATATGCTTTTTGAGGAGGAGAAATCTCGTCGAGATCAACATCAAGAATCCATTGCAAAAAATAAAGTACAACTTGTGGTGATTCCAGATGAGCATAGATGAATAGGTACAATAGATGTCGAATGTGGAAATTATGGAGGAAAAATATGAAATTGATCTTCCTTTTGCATTGAAGGGAGAGGAAAATCAATCATCAATGAAAATTCAAAATTTTCAAGCTGAGAAAGATCAACCAAATTGGGGGCAGAGTTTGGGGGAACCTTTGTCAGTGAATGGTGCCTATGTGAAATGGCTACAAGTTATGTACCCCCACACAATGTGATATGCAAACAAGAAACATTGTATGCATAGGGTTAATTAAACCCACACATAGGGATTACATATTTTTTGTTCCCACACCACATTCTCATGAACTGAAATATGTCTTTACTATCAATATGTGCATATGCAACAACAAGACATCTATTCAATTTTACTGGTTTGGTGGATCTAAGAACCGTGCCAGACATGTAATATTTTCAGATAATGAGGATTGAAACATTGTCTTAATCTCTAGGTGTTAGGCATTATATATGCTTTTTTCACACACCTCCACCCTTCTGGATTCAGCCTGTAGACATATTCTGGGATTCCAGAGAAGATCTTCCTCCACCCAATGGCCATGAGGGATTATAGAGGTTTTCATTCCACACCTCCACCCTTCTATTTAATTAATAACCCTAGATAACCAAGAAATATCCATGCTTAATGAAAGGCAAAGGGCTCCAAGTCTTGTATCTCTATCCCATTGTTTTCCGCGCCTTAGCTCTGCCATCAGCATGCTTGATTTTTTCCCTCGATTTCTTCTCGCTTTTCAACGTTCCTCCCTATATTCTTTCTTGATATCCCCTCCATTCCCACCGTGTTGTCTCTACTTTTTCCCTTGGTTCATTGGAATTATACCCTTATAATCTGTGTTTATGCCGAGGTTGATCATTGGTTCATCACCAAGAATTGTTTCATCACTATGTGTTGTTTGGTATCATAATTTTATTTCAGTGGTGCGATTCCTATGGTAGTGGCATTGCGCAATCCTTCATTGAATATGGTAAAAAACCTGATAAAGGGAAAGGTAAAGCACATGAATTCATTCATTATGTTGTGGCACATTACAACATGTCTACATATGTGTATACATGAACATATTTGACCCTTTTCGAAATCAATAGATATCTAATTTCAAGATGAGTTGTGGAAGAAGACACTCAACTATGAGCATATACCCTTTAGATGTTGAATATGTCATGAGTACAAGAATTTATATCACTATTTTTTATTGGTAAATCGGATGAAGTCCCCTGAATCAGTGTTTAATCAAGAAAATAATGGGTTTATAGCTGTTGAGAATAGTCATTGTAACCTTAAACATGGCTCCTCACATGACCCGGCTTGACTCGATTCGCCTGAACGAATTTCCTTGGGCGCTCTCATAGTATGTCACAACCCAAGCCAACCCAACCCAAACACGTTTCCTTGGGAACCATCACACAACAAGACCTGACTTGACCCGCTTGAATGTCGAAGGCATGAGGGAGAAAACAGAAAATGGGTTGCACAAACGTGCAATACAAGGCACACGGGCGGTCACAACTCAACATTTTTGATACGACCACTCTCACATGACCCATCCCACCCTAACACACCTGAACGCATTTCCCTAGGCACCCTCACATGACCAGAACTGACCTGACCTGACCCACCCAAATGCGTTTCCCTAAGCACCCTCACATGACCTGACCCGACCCACCCCAACCCGCCTGAACGTGTTTCCTTGGGCACCCTCACACGGCACAACCCGACCTGACCCACCAAACGTGTTTCCTTAGGTTCCCTTGCACGACCTAACCCGACACCACCCGACCCACCTAAACACGTTATCCTGGGCACCCCCACATGACCCGACTAGACCCGACCCGCATGAACGTGTTTCCTTGGACAACCTCACATGACACAACTAGATCCAACTCGACGAAACTCGAGCGATCAAAACTTAGCATTTTTGATATGACCACCCTCACAAGACCCGACCCCACCCGACCTGACCCAACCCAATTGGCCTCAACGTCGAAGGCATGAGGGAGCAAATAGAAAATGGGTCGCATGAACATGCAGTACAAGGCATACAGGCAGTTAGTACAACTTAGCATTTTTGATATGGATAACCTCACACGACCCGACATGACCCAACCCGACACACTCGAACGCGTTTCTCTGGGCGCCCTCACATGACCCGACCCGACCTACTAGAACGCGTTCGTTGGGTGCTCTCACATGATCAGTCTAAACCAAACTTGACCCACCCAAACGTGTTTCCGTGGGAGCCCTCACACGATCTGACATGACCCGATCTGATTGGACACATTCCTTGTGTAGCCTACCATGAACCGACTTGACCCGACCCACCCGAACACGTTTCCTTGGGCACCCTCATAGTACGAAACAACCCAACCTGACCCAACCCAAACGCGTTTCCTTAGGCACCATCACACGACCCATCCCAACCCTCTTGAACGTGGAAGGAACGAGGGAGAAAACAACAAACGGGTCTCACAAACGTGCACAAGCCACACGAGTTGTCACAAATTAGAATTTTTTATACGACCACCCTCACATGATCTGACCTGAACACATTTGTTGTGGCGCCCTCACATGACACGACCTGACCCACCCAAAAAAAGGACGCACGAGTGAGAAAACAAAAAACAGATCGAAAAAATGTACAAAAGCAACAAGAGCGGTCACAACTTAGCATTTTTGATATGGCCACCATCACGTGACCTGACCCAACATGACCCACCCGAATGTGTTTCCCTAGGTGCCCTCACACGACCTGACCTGACCCAACCTGACCAACCCGAACGCATTTCCTTAGGTGCCTTCACACAACCCAACATGAACCCACCCGACCGGACACGTTCCTTGGGTAGCCTGCCATGACCCGACTTGACTCGACCCGCCCGAATGCATTTCCTTGGACACCCTCAAATATAGTACGACAAGACATGACCTAACCCGACCTGAATGCATTTCCTTGGGCTCCATCACATGACCTTCACCTCACCCGACCTACCCGAATGTCGAAGGCACGAGGGAGAAAATGATAAACGGGTCGCATGAATGTGCACAAGGCACACAGGCAGTCACAACTTAGCATTTTTTATACAACCTCCCTTAGATGATCCAACTCAAACATGTTTCCTGTGGCACCCTCACACGGCACGAACCGAACTGCCTGAAAGAAGCGCAGACGAGGGAGAAAATGGAAAAAGGATCACACAAATGTGCACAAGAAACATAGACGGTCACAACTTAGCATTTTTTATATGACCACCCTCACACGACCCAACCCAATGTTGGGAAAAATACTGAGAGAGGGGGGGGGGGGGGGGGTGAATCAGTATTTAGAACTAAACTTAATAAATTTATTTTTTCTTTTGCAGAATTGCATATGCGGCTTTTATGAATCGAACTCACGTACACATGCGGATATGCTGAAAGAAACTAGCGTATATTGATATAAATTTCCAGTTTAGAAAGCTCCTGAGAAATAGTCTTTTAATTCAGATTCATCAGTTATGCATCAGGTTAGAAGATCAGTAAATTTTTGCAGTAATAGTAGTATAAAACATCACACAAGTGGAACACATGTGAACACCAATATTTAAGGCGGAAACCCAACTCGGGAGAAAACCACCGCTTTTGTCATCTCTGTCTTCAATATTTATTATATGGAAAACTATTTACAACAATGTACTAACACAGACTCATATCAGTATGCAGGCTTCTCCCTGTAGAAGGCTGCAACCTTCACTCATTTACCAGCTGCTACTGGAAGGGAGCTCCAACCCCCTTTCTTCTCTTTTAACAGCCACTCCTATAGGGGAACTTCAACCCCCTAAACATAACACCAACTTCAATTGGCAGGAAGCTTCTACTTCCATACTAAAGGCTTCAACACTCAGACCCACTGTAGACCACGTTTCATTAATTTTCATACTAGATCAAACAACATCAACACAACCCTTTATCAACAATCATAAACTTTACCCAACACTTCAATTAGAATAGTGAAAACACTGTGACCAAAACTTTACAATAGATATGAAAATACAAAATCAACCCTGAACAATAATTGTATACTCAAATCAACCCACATATACTTTTGTGTATTTTATTCTTCAAAAAACCCTAACTGCCATATGTGTTTTTTATGAGTCGAACTCCCATATATACGCGCTTTTGTTGAAACCAAATAGTGTATAGATATGTAAAAATAAATTTTGTAGAACAAATGAGATCTATAAAACTTACACATATTTATTCATTTTCTTTAGCAGACTTCCGCTGGTTCTTCATCATTCCTTCAGTAGGTCCTTCTCGAGATTCACCATCATCAGATCTAGAGATCTTGAACCATCATTATATCCATGGGTGCATCATAGATTCATATCTATCAATTAAGAGCAAAGTTCATCCATGCAGATATTCCTTAGAGAAATTTAGTCATCAACAACCTTTACACATGCACACCTTGCACTATGAACTTCTTCTTCTTAAATAGATTTTTGATTTTACCAATACCATGAGTCAAAACCACTCAACTGCTAATGGCAATCCTAGACGGAATCAAATATATAATACAACGCTAAATACTGTGGGCTAATACCATGGTAAAGCCCCCTGGTATTATAAATTTGGAGCACAAATAGGCATACGTGACTTGGGACGTACTTATCCGCATACATACACGACTTGGCCTTTAAAAACCCACGTATACATTCTGACATATTATATTTATCATTTCTCTGGCAGTTGCTAGAATTCTTTTCTCTGTCACATCTGAACTGATCTATAGATACATCATTCTTACATAATTAACAAATAGGTTTCTTAACATAGGCAACTCATCAAGTAGGTTTCCATCAAGGACAACTTCATCAAATAGGTTGCCATCAAGGGCAACACATTATATCATATTGCCAACAATCTCCCCCTTTGGACTTCATGGAAACCACGATGGTGTTTGATCACCACAACAGATAGATATATTAATCATAACCATTATTCAAACACCATGATACTCTCCCCCTTTGACATCAAGGGCAAAGGGCGGATTGAAACCAAAACAAGGTTTCTCTTCCCTTGTGGAGAGATGAGCTCTATAGATCTGAAGTGCACTGAATTTACCATGCTCCCACTGAGTTCATGCTAAATATTTAGATAGATTTTTCAATGAATTACATGACTCTATAACTCAACCAAGTATGAACATTCCTATCACCAAGGACTCATACTTACATCAATGATCCAACAAAATGGAATTACATATTTGACTGAACTACCCAACCAAGTGGGTTTACAAATTTGAACAAGTCCTTACATGACTGAATAAAACAATTTACATCATAGATCTCAACAATGCCTTTTCATCAAATGAATTTTTATAAAACAAGACCAATGAATCTCAATTATGAGATCAAACCACAACCAACACTTAGAATGCCAACAATGCATCCTTTCCCACATAAAAAAGTGCTCCCCCTTGGTTTGTGCACCTTGAACACTTTCAACAACAAAACATCAAGGCATCTTCATAAAAATTGTGAGAACTGGAACATCATCAGAGGTACCCAACAACACCACAACAGTTCTGAAGAGGATGACCTAGAAAATTGTGCCAGCAAAAGCCCATACGCGGTTTTCTGTATATAACCTCACGTATATACACGACTGTCCTTTATGAAATCTGCGTATCCAATTTAATATTCTGAATTTAAGCATATATGATATTCTGAGCGGCAGAGACAAATCCCAACTTTTGTCTGAGATATTCGAATGGTTCCCTAGGAAGAGTTTAGTAAATATATCAGCAACTTGTTCTTTGTAGGGAACATACTCCAATTTGACCTTTTTTTCAAGTACTTGTTCACGTAAGAAGTCATACTTGATAGGAATGTGCTTGGTCTTGGAATGCATTACAGGATTCTTTCAGATGTTGATGGCACTTTTATTATCACACATAATGGATATGGGAGGTGAACATTTGATTTGAATTTCTTGTAAAGTCTGCATCATCCAAAGAAGTTGTGTTCAACATGATGCGTCAGCCACATATTTTGATTCTGCTGTAGATAAGGCAATAGAGCTTTGCTTCTTGTTGAACCAAGATACCAATCGGGGCCCCATATAGAATGAACCACCACTAGTGCTCTTTCGATCATCAAAATTTCCAACCCAATCTGCATCTGTGTTAGAATGAAGAGTGAGATCAACATTCTTTGGATACCATAGTCCAAAGTCTTGAGTTCCTTGTAGATATTTGAATATTATTTTTATAGCCTGAAGGTGAGACTCTTTTGGATTAGCTTGGATTAATCCAACAATCCCAACTGCATGCATAATGTCTGGTCTTCTCCCGGTGTGATAAAGTAGACTTCCAATCATGAATCTATATTCTAGTTGATTTACCATGGAATAATCATCATGAGAACTGGGGTTACACCCGGTTATCATTGGTGTACTTACAAGTTTTCAATCTTCCATCCCATACTTCTTCATAATTTGCTTAAGATATTTTTCTTGTGATAAGAATATGTCATTTGTTTCTTGTTTCACTTGTAAGCCAAGAAAGAATTTTAGTTCCCCAAGTAAAGACATTTCACATTCTTGTTGCATAACAAAAGAAAATTTCTGACTCATGGACTCTTCATTACTTCCAAAATTGATGTCATCAACATATACAACCACAATCAATAGTTAATCATTTTTAGTTTTTCTGTATAAGTTGCTATCGGCAGATCCCTTTGAAAAACCTTGTTGATGAAGATATTTGTCAAGACGATAATACTGTACCCTTGGAGCTTGTTTGAGACGATATAAAGCCTTTTTAAGTTTACAAACAATTTTTTCATCATTCCCCTAAATGAATCCTTCTAGTTGTTCTATATAAACTTCTTCTTCTAGATCACCATTGAGGAGAGCAGATTTAACATCCATTTGATAAAATTTGATTTGTTGAAAGCATGAAAAAGCAAGAAACATTCTTCTGGATTCAAGTCTAGCTATAGGAGAAAATTTTTCTTCAAAGTCTATACCTTCTTGTTGAGCATACCCTTTACAAACAAGTCTAGCTTTGGTTCTAATAACATCTCCATTTTCATTTAACTTGCTTTTGAATATTCACTTTTTTCCAATAACATTTTTGTCATGTGGTCTTGGAACTAGTTCCCAAGTATGATTCTTTTCAATTTGATCAAGTTCTTCATTCATGGCTTGAATCCAACATTCATCTTTGCTAGCTTGATTTACATTCTATGGTTCAATAGTTGACAAAAATGCTAGATAGCTAGTAGGCGCTACAAGAGTTCTTCTTATTTGAATGCCTGATCCCTTTTCTCCCAAAACCTGAGATTATAGATGTTTCTTTTGAACATACCTATATGGAGCCTTTACAAATAGATCCTCTTTTGCTACTTCATTGGGTTCACCTTCTATATTATCTCTATTATATGCAAGAAGATATACATCATCATCATCTTCATTTTTTGTTTGAAATTCCCCTTTAGGAGCTGAGAGAGATTCATCAGTTACAACATAAATGTATTCAACAATCTTCCGAAGTATTTTATTGTAACATTTATATGCTTTACCTCTAGAAGAGTAGCCAAGAAATATTCCTTCATCTGCTCTAGGTTCAAACTTTCCAAGCTTTTCATCATTGTTCTTGATAAAAAAATTTCTTCCAAAAACTTTAAAATGAGTTACAATGGGAAGATTACCATACAAGAGCTCATATGGAGTTTTATCATTGTTTACACGAACATGTGCTTTGTTAAGAATATTTACCGCAGTATATGATGCTGCTCCCCAAAATGTTTCAGGTGTTCCTGAATCATCAAGCATAGCCCGAGCCATCTGTTGAACTGTTCTATTCATTATTTCTTCTACTGCATTTTGTTGTGGGGTACTAGCTACAAAAAACTGTCCTTTTATGCCATGTTGTTAAAAAAAATCAAAGAATTCATCTGATATATATTGACCTCCACGATCAGATCTAAGACACTTGATTTTTAGATCTAATTCATTTTCAACTAATGCTTTGAAGATCTGAAATTTTTTGAATGCTTCATCTTTGTGCTTTAGCAACCCAATCCAACACATTCTAGAGAAATCATCAATAAAAAGAATATAGTATTGTTCCCCACGGGGTGACCTTTTTCTCATAGGTCCACATATATCAGTATGAATGAGTTCAAGAGGCTTACTTTTTGATCTTTCTTTGGCATGAAATTGCACTCTGGTTTTCTTACCGAATTGGCAAGATTCACATATAGTACTCTCATGCAGAGTAATATAGGGAAGATCACTAACAGCGTTGAGTCTGCTAGATTTGTTGATTTGGGAGAAGCTCAAATGGCCCAATATTATATGCCATAGCCAATTTTCTGAAGATTTACCCAAGTAACATTGTACTTTACAACTTTTAAATACATACGTGTTATATTTCCTTTTATGATTGTTTTTCCTATATCAAGATCACGCACCACACATTCTTTTGAGCTAAAGACAACTTCAGTTCCTTGGTCGCACATTTAACTTACACTTAACAGGTTATGATTTAATCCATCCACATACATAACATTGTTAACTTTCACCTTTTATTTTAGAAAATCCGAACCTTTTCCCTTAATGAAAATAGGAGTATCATTTCCAAAAGTAATATTATTTTCTCTTTCTAGAGCATTTTATGCAAGAAGTTTATTTTTGTCACCTGTCATGTGTTCTGAGCATCCACTATCAATGTACCATTGATTTTCTTCTCCTTCTACAAATAAATCTATGCCACAGTTCTCAAACTGTAATTCCTTCTTTTTCCATACTTTGGAAGTTGAAGGTATATTCTCTTTTGGCTGAATTTTCCTCCTGCATTCAGATTCTTCATGACCAAAGTTATTGCAATAAGCACATTCAATTTCATTTTGAAGAGGAGAAAAATTGTTATATGTATTCTTCTTTATACCATTATCAATTATTTTCTTTCTTTCTACTCTAGTCATGATGGTTTTGTATGCAACACATTGAACAACTTTATGACAAAAATTATGACATGAGAAACATTGTCCATTGAAGAAGAAATTTCTGTGATCATGGAATCTTATATTTGTGTTTACTTGTTGGTTGATATTTCTGTGAAAGGTATTTCTGTTAGTGTTCTTTGTATTGAGGTATTTATGCTTTAACTGTAATTTTTCTTTGTTTCCTTGCTGAGTGGCAGAATTTTGTAGGCTAGCTGTAGCTACTTTTAGATAGTTTGGTGCTGAAGACTGAGAAGATTCTCCGAAATATCCAAGACCTGTCTTTATAAGAGAAGAATGTTGTACCTTGATAATTTCATCCAAGGTTTCAGATCCTTTAGCAAATCTAAGATTCAAATTCTTTACTTTCTTAATTTCTTTTCTTAGACTTACTACTTCACATTATAATTTCTCATTCTCCTTTTATTCAAGTTGATGTTTTAGAGTTTCTATGGATCTTTTGTTTTCTTCCAAATATATTTTAAGCTGATTGATTTCTTCAAGAAAATAATTGTCTTCTAGAGCATCCATAAAAGTATCCTTTTCTTGTCTAGACACTTTTTCAAATGCGATGATAAGTCTAAGATCTTGATCAGATTCTTCCTCACTATCTGATAACCCATCACTATCTTCATGAGTATAATAAATTTTTCTAGTGCTAAATTGATTCTTATTTCTTCTTGCTACTTATTTTCCCGTTTCATGTGTTTCTTTATGAGGACACTTAGCAGCATAATGACCAACTCTTCCAAAAAAAAAAAATTTGAAAGGAATCTTACCTCTAAACCTTCCAGTGCCAAGTTGGAGCTTCTTTACAAAATTTATGTCATCTTCTTCTGAAACATACCCTGATCCTTCTATTTCTTGTACTTATTTTCCTATTGTAGAAGCTCTAAAGACGACTTCTTTGACATCATATGATCCTCCTCTGTTCATTTTACATGTAGTTAGAATGCCATGAAGTTGAAAAATAGTAAGATTTTGAAGATCCTGCTTCTCTTCAATAGCACACACTTTTGACTGAAATTTTGAAGTTAGATATCTTAAAAAAATTTCAACCAGACTATTGTTAGTTATGGTTTCACCCAAATTTCTCATACGATTTACAATATCATCTAGATGTAAAAAGAAATAGGTAATGCTATCCTCATTATGCATTATTAGATTTTCATATTGAATTCTGAGAGTTTGGAGTTTAGTATTTTTTACCTTTGTATCACCTTCATAGATTAGAATGATTTTGTCCCATATTTCCTTTGTTTTATTCAACTGCATGACCTTGACAAATTATGATTCAGGAAGACTCCCCAATAGTGCATTGAACACCTTTGCATTTGTTTCATAGTTCTTTCTTTCCATTGCATCTATTGGAACTGAGGCTAGATATTGATAACCTCCTTCAACAATAGCCCATACATTTGCTCCAAGAGACTGAAGATAGGATCTTGTCCATGTTTTATAGAAGATTAAATTGTTTCCATTGAAGGGTGGAGGCTTGATAGATGCTGTCCCATCTTGATTTCTCATCTTGGCTGATCTTCCTTCTAGTGGTTAAGCTTCTTCAAAAGGACCTACTCTGATACCAATTGTTGGGAAAAATACTGAGTGGGAGGGGGTGGGGGCGGAGGGTGAATCAATATTTAGAACTCAACTTAATAAATTTAATTTTTCTTTTGCAAAATTCCATAGACGGCTTTTATGAATCGAACTCACGTATACATGCATATATGATGAAAGAAACTAGCGTATACTGATATACATTTCTAGTTTAGAAAGCTCCTCAGAAACAATCTTTTAATTCAGATTCATTAGTTATGAATCAGGTTAGATAATCAATAAATTTGTGTAGTAATAGTAGTATAAAACATCACACAAGTTGAACACACATGAACACTAATATTTAAGGTGGAAACTGAATTCGAGAGAAAACCACCACTGTTGTCATCTTTGTCTTCAATATTTATTATATGGAAAACTATTTACAACAAAGTACTGATGCAAACTCATATCAGTACGCAGTCTTCTCCCTGCAGAAGGCTGCAACCTTCACTCATATACCAGCTGCTACTGGAAGGGAGCTCCAACCCCCTTTCTTCTTGTTTACCAGCCACTCCTGGAAGGGAGCTTCAACCCCCTGAACATAACACCAACTTCTATTGGCAAGAAGCTTCTACTTCCATACTGAAGGTTCAACCCTCAGACCCACTGCAGACCACACTTCATCAATTTTCATACTAGATCAAACAACATCAACACAAACCTTTATCCAAAATCATAAATTTACCCAACACTTCAATTAAAATAGTGAAAACACTGTGACCAGAACTTCCTAAATAACCCAGACTTCAGAATAGATATGCAGATACAAACTCAACCTTGAAAATTCATTGATTCAAATAGCATAACCTACTTTTATTCACTAAATCTGCGTACATACGCGCTTTCCTGCACATCAACCCACGTATACTTCTATGTATTTTATTCTTCAGAAAACCCTAACTTCCATACAAACTTTTTATGAATTGAACCCGTGTATATACACGCTTTTGTTGAAACCAAATAGTGTATAGATCTGTAAAAATAAATTTTGCAGAACATACCAAATCTATAAAACTTACCCAGATTTATTCATTTTCTTCAGTAGACTTGCGCTAGTTCTTCATCATTCCTTCAGTGGGTCCTTCTAGAGATTCATCATCATCAGATCTAGAGATCTTGAACCATCATTATATCTATGGGTGCATCATAGATTCAGATCTATCAATGAAGAACATAGTTCATCCATGCAAATATTCCTTAGAGAAATTTAGTCATCAACAACCCTTACACATGCACACCTTGCACTATGAACTTCTACTTCTTAAATAGATTTGGCTTTTACCAATACCATGAGTCAAAACCACTCAACTACTGATGGTAATCCTGGACGAAATCAAATAGATAATACAATGCTCAATACTATGGGCTAATACCATGTTAAAGCCCCTTGGTATTATAAATTTGGATCACAAATAGGCATACGCGACTTGGGACGTACTTATCTGCGTACATATGTGACTTGGCCTTTACAAACTCGCGTATACATTGTGACATATTATATTTATCATTTCTCTGGCACATGCTGTAATTATTTTCTCTGTCACATATGAACTGATTTGTAGATACATAATTCTTACATCATTATCAAATAGGTTGCTTAACATAGGCAGCTTATCAAGTAGGTTTCCATCAAGGACAACTTCATCAAGTAGGTTGCTATCAAGGACAACACATTACATCATATTGCCAACAATCTCCCCCTTTGGACTTGATGGAAACCATGATGATGTTTGATCACCACAACAGATAGATACATTAATCATAACCATTATTCAAACACCATGATACTCTCCCCCTTTGACATCAAAGTCAAAGGGAGGATCGAAACCAAAACAATGTTTTTCTTCCCTTGTAGAGAGATGAGCTCTGTAGATCTGAAGTGCACTGAATTTAGCATGATCCCCCTGAGTTCATGCTGAATCTTTAGACAGATTTTTCAATGAAGTACATAACTCTATAACTCAACCAAGTATGACCATTCCTATCACCAAGGACTTATACTTACATCAATGATCCAACCAAGTGGAATTACATATTTGACTGAACTACCCAACCAAGTGGGTTTACAAATTTGGACAAGTCATTACATGACTAAATATAAAAATTTACATCATAGATCTCAACATGACATTTTCATCAAATGACTTTTTGTAAACAAGACCAATGAATCTCAATTATGAGATCAGACCACAACCATCACTTAGAACGCCAACAATGCATCCTTTCCCACAGGACAAGTGCTCCCCCTTGGCTTGTGCACCCTGAACACTTTCAACAGCAAAACATCAAGGCATCTACATAAAAATTGTGAGAACTGGACCATCATCAGAGGTACCCAATAACACCACAACAGTTCTAAAAAGTCTGACCCAGAAAATTGTGCCAGTAAAAACCCATACCTGATTTTTTGTATATAAACGCGTGTATATATGTGACTATCCTTCATGACATCTACGTATCTAATTTAATCTTCTGAATTTAAGAAGATCTAATCTTCTGAACGGCAGAGACAACTCCTAGCTTTTCTCTGAGATATTTGAATTCTTCCCTGGGAAGAGTTTTAGTAAATATATCAGCAACTTGTTCTTTGGAGGGAACACACTCCAATTTCACCTTTTGTTCAAGCACTTGTTCACGTAAGAAGTGATACTTGATAGGAATTTTCTGGTCTTGGAATGCATTACATGATTCTTTGAGATGCTGATGGCACTTGTATTATCACACATAATGGATATGGGAGGTGAAAATTTGATTTGAATGTCTTGTAAAGTCTTCATCATCCAAAGAATTTGTGTGCAACATGATGCGGTAGCCACATATTCTGCTTCTACTGTAGATAAGGCAATAGAGCTTTGCTTCTTGCTGAACCAAGATACCAATCGAGGCCCCATTAGAATGCACCACCACTAGTGCTATTTCGATCATCAACATTTCCAACCCAATCTACATCTGTGTAACCATGAAGAGTGAGATCAACATTCTTTGAATACCATAGTCCAAATTCATGAGTTCATTGTAGATATTTGAATATTTTTTTTATAGCCTGAAGGTGATACTCTTTTGGATTAGCTTGGAATTTTCCAACAATCCCAACTGCATGCATAATGTTTGGTCTTGTCCCAGTGAGATAAAGTAGACTTCCAATCATGGATCTGTATTTTGGTTGATTTACTGTGGAAGAATCATCATGAGAACTAAGGTTACACCTGGTTATTATTGGTGTACTTATAGGTTTGCAATCTTCCATCCCATACTTCTTCAGAATTTGCTTAAGATATTTTGCTTGTGATAAGAATATGCCATATATTTCTTGTTGCACTTGTAAGCCAAGAAAGAATGTTAGTTCCCCAAGTAAAGAAATTTAAAATTCTTGTTGCATAACAGAAGCAAATTTTTGACTCATGGACTCTTCATTACTTCCAAAAATGATGTCATCAACATATACAACCACAATCAATAGTTTATCATTTTTAGTTTTTTTGTATAAGTTGCTATCAGAAGATCCCTTTGAAAACCTTGTTAATGAAGATATTTGTCAAGACGATAATACCATGGCCTTGGAGCTTGTTTGAGACTATATAAAGCCTTTTTAATTTTACAAGCAATTTTTTCATCATTGCCCAAAATGAATCCTTCTGGTTGTTCTATATAAACTTCTTCTTCTAGATCACCATTGAGGAAAGCATATTTAACAACCATTTCATAAACTTTGATTTGTTGAAAGCTTGAAAAAGCAAGAAACATTATGATGGCTTCAAGTCTAGCTACAGGAGAAAATGCTTCTTCAAACTCTATACCTTCTTGTTGAGCATGCCCTTTACAAACAAGTCTAGCTTTGTTTCTAATAACATCTCCATTTTCATTTAACTTGTTTTTGAATATTCATTTTCTTCCAATAACATTTTTTTCGTGTGGTCTTGGAACCAGTTCCCAAGTATGATTCTTTTCAATTTGATCAAGTTTTTCATTCATGTCTTGAATCCAACATCCATCTTTGCTAGCTTGATTGACATTCTATGGTTCAATAGTGGACAAAAATGCTAGATAGATAGTATACCCTTCAAGAGTTCTTCTTGTTTGAATGCCTGATCCCTTTTCTCCCAAAATCTGAGATTCTGGATGATTATTTTGAACATACCTAGATGGAGCCTTTACAGATAGATCTTATTCTTCTGCTTCATTGGGTTCACCTTCTATATCATCTATATTAGATGTAGGAAGATATACATCATCATCATATTCATTTTTTGTTTGAAATTCCCTTTTTGGAGCTGAGAGAGATTCATCAATTACAACGTCAATGCATTCAAAAATCTTTTGAAGTCTTTTATTGTAACATTTATATGCTTTAATTCTAGAAGAGTAGCCAAGAAATATTCCTTCATCTGCTCTAGGTTCAAACTTGCCAAGCTTTTCATCATTGTTCTTGATAAAACATTTTCTTCCAAAATTTTTTAAAATGCTTTACAGTGGGAATATTACCATACCAAAGCTCATATGGAGT
Organism: Pinus albicaulis; assembly: GCA_034641835.2. Taxonomy (NCBI): domain Eukaryota; kingdom Viridiplantae; phylum Streptophyta; class Pinopsida; order Pinales; family Pinaceae; genus Pinus; species Pinus albicaulis. Next base: position 698,709,882 of record CM076581.1, read on the forward strand.
TTTATCACTGTTTACACAAACATGTGCTTTGTTAAGAATATCTACCGCAATATGTGTTGCTTCTTCCCAAAATGTGTCAATTGTTCCTGAATCATCAAGCATATCTTAAGCCATCTGTTGAACTATTCTATTCATTATTTCTGCTACTCCATTTTGTTGTGGGGTACCAGCTACAAAAAACTCTCTTTTTATGCCATTTTGTTCACAAAAATGAAAGAATTCATCTGATATATATTCACCTCCACGATCAGATCTAAGACACTTAATTTTTAGATCTAATTCATTTTCAAATAATGCTTTGAAGATCTGAATTTTTTTGAATGCTTCATCTTTGTTCTTTAGCAACCCAATCCAACACATTCTAGAGAAATCATCAATAAAAATAATATAGTATTGTTCTCCACGGGGTGACCTTTTTCTCATGGGTCCACATATATCAGTATGAATGAGTTCAAGAGGCTTACTTGCTGATATTTCTTAGGCATTAAATTTCACTTTGGTTTGCTTACCGAATTGGCAATATTTTCATATAGTACTCTCAGGCAAATTAATATTGGGAAGATCAAGAAAAACTTTGGGTTTACTAGATTTGTTGATTTGCAAGAAGCTCAAATGCCCCAATCTTCTATGCCATAGCCAATTTTCTGAAGATTTACCCAAGTAACATTTTTCTTTACAACTTTTCAATACATACAAATTTCTCGGTGTTCTATTTCCTTTTATGATTGTTTTTCCTGTATCAAGATCACGTACCACACATTCTTTTGAGCTAAAGACAACTTCAGTTCCTTGATTGCACATTTGACTTACACTTAATAGGTTATGCTTTAATCCATCCAGATACATAACATTATTAGCTTTCACATTTTATTTTAGAAAAACCGAACCTTTTCCCTTAATGACATCAGGAGTATCATTTCCAAAAGTAACATTCTTTTCTCTTTCTAGAGCATTGTATGCAAGAATTTTATTTCTGTCACTTGTCATGTGTTTTAAGCATCCACTATGAATGTATCATTGATTTTCTTCTCCTTCTGCAAATAAAGTTATGCCACAGTTCTCAACCTATAATTCCTTATTTTTCCATACTTTGGAAGTTGAAGGTATATTCTCTTTTGGCTGAAGTTTGCTCATGCATTCAGATTCTTCATGACCAAAGTTATTGCAATAATTACATTCAATTTCATTTTGAAGAGGATAAAAATTGTTATATGAATTCTTCTTTATACCAGTATCAATTCTTTTCTTTCTTTCTTCTCTTGTCATGATGGTTTTGTACGCAACACATTGAACAACTTTATGACCAAAATTATGACATGAGAAACATTTTCCATTGAAGAAGAAATTTATGCGATCATGGAACCTTCTATTTGCATTTGCTTGTTGGTTGATATTTCTCTAAAAGGTATTCCTATTAGTGTTCTTTGTATTGAGGTGGTCATGCTTTACCTATAATGTTTCATTGTTTCCTTGCTGAGTGGAAGAATGTTGTAGGCTAGTTGTAGCTACCTTTAAATAGTTTGGTGCTGAAGACTGAGAAGATTCTCTGACATATCCAAGACCTGTCTTTATAAGGGGACAAAGTTGTACCTTGATAATTTCATCTAAGGTTTCAGATCCTTTAGAAAATACAAGATTCAAAGTCTTTGCTTTCTCAATTTATTTCTTAAACTTACTACTTCACATTCTAATTTCTCATTGTGTTTCTCCTTTTCTTCAAGCTGATTTTTTAGAGTTTCTACGGATATTTTTTTTCTTCCAAACATATTTTAAGCTGATTTATCTCTTCAATAAAATAATTTTCTTCTAGAGCATCCATAAAAGTATCCTTTCCTTCTCTAGACTCTTTTTCAAATGACATGAGAAGTCTAATATCTTGATCAGATTCTTCCTCACTATCTGATAACCCATCACTATCTTCATGAGTATAATAACATTTTCTAGTGCTAAGTCGATTCTTATTTCTTCTTGCTACGTATTTTCCTTTTTCAAGTGTTTCTTTATAAGGACACTTAGCAGCATAATGACCAAATCTTCCACAAGAAAAAAATTTGAAAGGAAGCTTACCTCTAATCTTTCCAGTTCCAAGTTGGAGCTTCTTTACAAAATTTACCTCATCTTCTTCTGAAACATACCCCGATCCTTCTGTTTCATGTACGTATTTTCCTTTTGTAGAAGCTCTAAAGACGGCTTCTTTGACTTTAGATGATCCTCCTTTTCTCATTTCACATCCAATTAGAATGCCATGAAGCTGAAAAATAGTAAGATTTTGAAAATCCTACTTCTCTTCAATAGAAGACACTTTTGGCTCAAATTTTGAACTTAGAGATCTTAAAACTTTTTCAACCAGAGTATTGTCAGTTATGGTTTCACCCAAATTTCTCATACGATTTACAATATCATTTAGATGTAAAAAGAAACTGGTAATGCTCTCCTCATTATGCATTCTTAGATTTTCATATTGAATTCTGAGAGTTTGGAGTTTAGCACTTTTTACCTTTGTATCACCTTCATAGCTTAGAATGATTTTGTCCCATATTTCATTTGTTGTATTCAACTACATGACCTTGACAAATTCTGATTCAGTCAGCCTCCCCAATAGTGCATTGACCACCTTTGCATTTGTTTCATAGTTCTTTCTTGTCGTTTCATCTGTTGGAACTGAGGCTCAGTATTGATAACCTCCTTTAACAATAGCCCATACATTTTCTCCAAGGGACTGAAGATAGGATCTTGTCTGTGTTTTCCAAAAGATTAAATTGTTTCCATCGAAGAGTGGAGGCCTGATAGATTATGTCCAATCTTGATTTCTCATCTTGGTTGATCTTCCTTCTAGTGGTTAAGCTTTGTCAGAAGGACCTGCTCTGATACCAATTGTTGGGAAAAAGACTGAGAGAGAGGGGGGGGGGGGGGGGGGTTGGAGAATCAGTATTTAGAACTCAAATTAGTAAATTTATTTTCTTTTAGGAACTATAGCGGCTTTTATGAATCGAACTCTCATATACACGTGGATATCTTTGAAAGAAACTAGTGTATCTTGATATATTCTAGTTTAGAAAGCTCTGAGAAGGTCTTTAGTTTAGATTCATTAGTTGTAGATCGGGTTAGATGTCATTAATTTTTGCAGTAACAGCAGTATAAAACATCACACAAGTGGAACACACATGAACACCAATATTTAAGGTCGAAACCCAATTCGGGAGAAAACCACCGCTGATGTCGTCTCTGTCTTCAATATTTATTATATGGAGAAGAAAGCTGGCCCCTTGCCTATGCTGATGTAGACTCATATCGGTATAAGGCTTCTCCCTCCCGAGGAAAATTTGCAACATTCACTCGTTTACCAGCTGCCTACGCAAGGGACCTCCAACCCCCTTTATTCTCGACTTTTGACCCCTCTGGAAGGGAGCTTGACCCACGGGCATAGCATTGGCTTATTGGGGAAGCTTATACTTCCCATATGAAGGGATTCGCCTGACACCCTTGCGGACCACGTTTCATCAATTTTCACTCTTGGATCAAATAGCATCAACACAACCCTTTATAGCAATCATAAAATTTTTCCAACACTTCAATTAGAATAGTGAAAACACTATAACTAGAACTTCAGAAATAACCCAGACTTCAGAATAGATATGTAGATACAAACTCAACTCTGAACAGTCATTGATTCAAATAGCATATGCTACTTTGCTTCACTGAAGCCACGTACATACGCGCTTTCCTGCACATCAACCCGCGTATACTTATGTGTATTTTATTCTTTAGAAAACCCTAACTACCATACACACTTTTTATGAATCGAACCCACGTATATACATGATTTTGTTGAAACCAAGTAGCTCATAGATCTGTAAAAATAAATTTTGCAAAACAAACCAGAACTATAAAACTTACCCATATTTATTCATTTTCTTCAGTAGACTTGCGCTAGTTCTTCATCATTCCTACAGTAGGTCCTTCTAAAGATTCATCATCATCAGATCTAGAGATATTGAACCATCATTATATCCATGTGTTCATCATAGATTCAAATCTATCAATTAAGAACATAGTTCATCCATGCAGATATTTCTTAGAGAAATTTAGTCATCAACAACCCTTACACATGCACACCTTGCACTATGAACTTCTTCTTAAATAGATTTGGATTTTACCAATACCACGAGTCAAAACCACTCAATTATTGATGTTAATCCTAGACGGAATCAAATAGATAATACAATGCTCAATACTGTGGGCTAATACCATGGTAAAACCCCCTAGTATTATAAATTTGGAGCACAAATAGCCATACATGACTTGGGACGTACTTATCCACGTACATACGTGACTTGGCATTTACAAACCCGCATATACATTGTGACATATTATTTTATCATTTCTCTGGCAGTTCCTAGAATTCTTTTCTCTATCACATCTGAACTGATATGTAGATACATCATTCTTACATCATTAAAAAATAGGTTTCTTAACATAGGCAACTTGTCAAGTAGGTTTCCATCAAGGAAAACTTCATCAAGTAGGTTGCCATCAAGGACAACACATTACATCATATTGCCAACACCCAACCCGACCCGACCCACTTGAACGCATCTTCTTGGGTAGCCTCACACAACATGACCTGACTAGACTCGACCCAACCCGACCTGCCTGAACATGTTTCCTTGGGCGCCCTCACAATATGGCATGACTTGACTTGACCCGACCCAAACGCATTTCCTTGGGCGACATCACACGACTCGACCCAACCCACCTGAACATGTTTCCCTAGGCGTTCTCATGACACGGCCTGACACGACCTGATCCGGTCAGACATTTTCCTTCGGTGCCCTCACATGACCCGAACTGACCCGACCTTCTCGAACATGTTTCCTTGGGCGCCCTCACGGTACAACATGACCTGACCCGACCCGACCCAAACGCATTTCATTAGGCGCCATCACATGACCCAACCCGACCCAACCTGTCTAAACGTCAAAGGCACAAGGGAGAAAATGAAAAATGGGTCACACGAATGTGCATCAGGTACATGGGTGGTCACAACTTAGCATTTTTTATACGACCTCCCTCACACGATTTGACCTGAACGATTTTCCTATGGCACCCTCACACGGCACAACCTGACCCTCCCAAATAAAAGGCGCACGAGGGAGAAACTGGAAAATGGATTGCACAAACATGCACAAGCAACATGGCTGGTCACAACTTATAATTTTTTATATAACCACCCTCATACAACCCGACCCGACCTGACCCGACCTGCCCAAATGTGTTTCCTTGCGCGGCCTCACACGACATGTGTACTTGACCTGACCCGACCCGACCTGACCCACCCGAACGTGTTTCCTTGGGTGCCCTTACAATATGGCATGAACCGACCTAACCCAACAGGAATGTGTTTCCTTGGGCGCCATCATAGGACTGAAACCGACCCATATGAATGTGTTTCCTTCGGTGGACTCGCACGACACTGTTGGGAAAAATACTGAAAGGGGGGGGGGGTGAATCAGTATTTAGAGCATACTCAGAACTTTTTTCTTTTTATTTCTCTAAAACCCATAAGCTACTTGACTGAACTCAACTTGCGTATACACACGGATAACCTTCATAAAACTCGCGTATATACAAATATCTTATTAAGAATTTAGTTCTTTACTTAGATCTATGCATCATTCATTCATCAGATGTTTAGTTGGTAGTAAGGATGTGCAGTAACAATAGAATAAACCATCACACATAAGAAACACACATGAACACCAGGATTTAAGGTGGAAACCCAAGTCGGGAGAAAACCACTGTTTCCGTCATCTCTGTCTTCAATATTTTTATTATAGAGAAAAAATCTTACAACCATGTACTGGCGCACACTCATACCAGCACGCAGGCACCCACCTGCAGAAGGCTACAACCTTCTCTCGTTTACCAGCCTCTCCTGAAAGGGAGCTAAAACCCCCTGCTCTCGTTTACCAGCCTCACCTGGAAGGGAGCTACTACCCCCTGCTCTCGTTTACCAGCCTCCCCTGGAAGGGAGCTACTACCCCCTGCTCTCGTTTACCAGCTACCACTGGAAGGGAGCTACAAACCCCTCACTGAAGGCTTCGAACTTCAGCACCATTGCGGACCACGTTTCATCAATTTTCATACTGGATCCAACAGCTTCCATACAACAAAACTTGTAGGCCACTTTTCATCATATTTTCAGATTGGACCCACTCCACACATTTAAACTCAACATTCATCAAACTGAAACTTATAACCCCATCAATTCATTCATTGAATCATCAACCAATCAACCAACAACTTGATCTTCAATTAATATAATTAGCAGCATATTCATCATTCAAACAACCCAGTTCTGTATGAATACATCATTGACAGATAACAGTAGAACAACAAAACAGATCAGGCATTTTATTCCACATACTTCAGAAAACCCTAGATTCCATACGCACTTTTACTTCACTGAACCTGCGTCTGTACGCGCTTTCATGCAGACCAACTCGCGTATACTTCTGTGCATTCTCCAGAAAGCCCTATCTTCCCATACGCACTTTTCCTTAAGCAGACCCACGTATACACGTGCTTTTAGTGAAGCGAACCTGCTTATACATTTGTAACTTTTCAGGACTGTGCAGCTCTTCAGGTCATATAAACAACTCAGATTTCATCCTTTACTTCAGAAAGCATTTCACCTCATGTCAGATCTAAACATTCCATAAACAAATCTAGAAAATACATATACATTTCAGATCTAGAGATCCCTCTTCATCATTTTCTTCATAGGTGCAACATAGATTCAGATATATCAATCAAGAATAGAGTTCATCCATGCAGATATTCCTTAGAGAGATTTATTCATTCACAACCCTTACTCATGCACACCCTTGCACCATGATCTTTTTCTCCTTATATAGATTTAGCCTTTGTCAATACCATGAGTCAAAACCACTCAACTACTAATGGTATTCCTGGACGGGATCAAATCGATATTCCAGTGCTCAATACAATGGGTCAATACCATGGTAACACCATTGGCATACGCGACTTGGCACGTACTTTTCCATGTGCATACGCTACTTAACCTTAAAAAACCCGCGTATGCTTTGTAGCATAACTTATTTATCATTATTCTGGCACTTTCTGGATTCCTTTCTTCTGCTACTTCTGAACTGATCTGTAGATACATCAGATTTACATTATTAACAAATCATCAAGTCAGTTTCCATCACGAACAACTTCGCTAAGCAGGTTCCATCAAAGTCAACACATTGTATCACATTGCCAACAATCTCCTCTTTAACTCATCAAGAAGGTTGTCATCAACTTTATCAAGTAGGTTGCCATCAAGGACAACACTCTGCATCATATTTCCAACAATCTTATTTCATCAAGTAGGTTACCATCAACTTCATCAAGTAGGTTGCCATCAAGGACAACATATGCCAACAATCTCCCCCTTTGGACTTGATGGCAACCCATGATGGTGTTTTATCATCACAACAGATAGATACATTGATTATAACCATTATGTATACATTATGAAACTCTCCCCCTATTCAAACACCATGCTTCTCTCCCCCTTTGACATCAAGGGCAAAGGACGGATCAACAACCAAAACAAGGGTTTTCTTCTCATGTGCATTGAAGTTACCATGCTCCCCCTGAGTTCATGCTGAGTTTTCAAACATATTTTGCAATGAAGAACATGACTCTATGACCTTTCCTATCACCAAGGACTCATACTGACATCAATGATCCAACCAAGTGGATTTACATATGTGACTTAAGTACCCAACAAAGTGGGTTTACACATTTTGACTCAACTACCCAACCAAGTGGGTTTACAAATTTGAATCAAGTCTTTACATGACTGAATATTACAAATTTACATCATAGGTCTCAACATGACCTTTTCATCAAATTACAAATATGACCTTTTGCACCAAAAACCAAAGGACCTCAAGAAAGAGATCATAATTTAGAATCATCATAATGCCAACAATGCATTACATTCAGCAAGGCTAATGCTCCCCCTGAAACTATGCATCCAATGCATCCTTTCCATATGACCAAAACTCATCCTTAGCTTGTGCAACCTGAACACTTTTAAAAACCAATCATCAAGGCATCTTTACCCAAAATCAAAGAATGAAACATAAATATAAGAGCTAAAACATCATCAGAGATACCATACAGCATCAGATATACCAAACAGCACTGCAGCTGTGCTGAAGAATGCTGACCCTAAGTAAAAATTGTCAGCAACTAACCATACACAGTTTTATTTGTATAAACTCGCGTATATCTGCGACTGCCTTTCAGGAAACCCACGAATCCAACTTAATCTTCTGAAATTTAACCAGATTTGATCCTCTGGATGGCAGAGACTATTCTCAACTTCTATCTGAGATATTCGAACGCTTCCCTGGAATATATGAGAAAAGAAAGATAGGACAATGTAGTTGTGTTTTCAAGTGTCATCCAATAGTTGTAGCATAAGTGCATCAGTAACCAGGCCTTCAGAATTTTTGCAGCAACAACAAATTATTCCCAAGAGGAATTATCAGACCAGAACAACTTCTTCAATAGACAATATGTATTAAGCCATCATCCATGTGATCCAATATCACCAAGATCTTCATGATTCATAGTCATGATGTAACATGTGTAGGAATTATGTATAAAAGGTCTCAATAGTGACAAAAGTCATTAGCAACAAACTCTACATGATCTATCCTTATCTCTGAATCATAATACTTCCAACTCATCCATGAGTGAAACCAAAAGATATTCTTCAGCAAAAAGCAAGCAGGGCTCATTCATAATCTCATCATAATAAACCATGTATCATGTCATCATCATTTGAGCATAAGTATTACGAGAACTAAGGAATAAGTAGATACAATGCCAACAATGCAATCATTAGTAGTTAGACTGATGCCCCCCCTGAACCTGTACTCCTGTTCTTGATCTGAATCACTATTTTCTTTAACAGAAAAGCTTACGCTTCTTTCTCCAAAGGAACTCGCGTGTATAAATGGATTTTGTTCACTAAAACCGCGTATGGAAAGTGAAACACAAAAAATTTCCACAACTTCATCTCCCCCTAAATTTGTACCACCTGTACCTATTTTCTTCATATCAGATGCACTGTCAGAAATAAGCACAACCAGAATTACCAAACCAACCATGGGAATCATCATACATTTCTCCCTCTGTGAAGATACATTACTAATCCCTAGAATGTATCTCACATCATCCCTGCATTCATTATGAGAAGTAAGCTTTAGAAGTGGATGATTGCAGTAGGGTCAATATTCCCTACGTTTCTGACCGGTCCTCCTTCTTTTTCTAGCTTTGCTTGAAACTTCTTATTGTGTGCTGGAAATTATCCAATTTCTCAAATATGTTCATCCTGCACTCCTTTTCCACGTGTCCATACTTGTTACAAGCATAACATCTTACATGACTAGAAAAATAAGCATAGGGATCATAATGTGTTTTTCTATTCTTTCTTCTATTTCAATCAGTTGCTTTAGGACCATACTTGCTGCATGAAAAACAATATCCCTTAGAGAAACCAGAGTACCTTTTTGTGTAGAATATTTTTGTATGTGACTGAAATGATCTGCTTCTGCAATTGGCTGCAACATGCCCATAATTGTGACATTTAAAGCATTCAACATTATTGATGCTTCTATAGTTAGGAGAGAATGATTTCTTTTGAGAGTTCATGATTGTCGATTGACCTTTTGTTTCTTCCAACACTTCAGGTTTTTCATTGATATCCTTTGAATATTTAGCACTTCCTTGTGAACTAGATTCTCTTTTAACAGTTTCATGAAAACCAATACCAAATTTAATAGAGGGAGACCTTTGACTACTAAGAATATTGTCCAGAATCTTAGTACTATCTTGAAACCTCAAGAGTTTATCCTTTTCTTCTAATTTACCTTTCAGAATGTTTACCTCAACCTCCAATTTTTGGCATTGCTTCTTCATACTTTATTCGACCCTTCTTCCTTCTTTTACTTGATCATTCATTTTTAAAATCTCTTCTTTCAACCCATTTTCTTGTTCTTCAAAAATTTGTAGAAGTTCTTCATTATTCTTATTTGATTTTTCCAGATCTTCATTTAGATCTATGATTTCTGTTTCAAGTCTTTTATTTTGATTGGTTGCATAATTGTACAACATTTGATACTTGTCTATTTGTCCATTCAATATTTCTATCTGTCCTTTCATTTGGGAGATCATCTCATTGTAGATAACTTATCTCTCTTTAACTGATCTTTGTTGATCTTCAACTTTAATCTTGAGAGCTTCTTCTAGATCCATAACATTAATTTCACTATTTTCACTATTGCATGCACACGAAAGTGAATCACAAGAACCACAATCAGTACCTGTTTTGGCTTCTTCATTTTCTGCTGCATATGTTTTCTGAGATATCTCCTTTTCAGTAGCCTTCTTCTTTTGCTTTCTTCCCATTGTGACGGATCTCCTTCAAGAGATCAAGCTTCTGCAGAAGGACCTCCTCTGATACCAATTGTTGGGAAAAATACTAAGAGGGGGGGGTGAATTAGTATTTAGAGCATACTCAGAAATTTTTACTTTTTCTTTCTCTAAAACCCATACGCTACTTGATTGAACTCAACTTACGTATACACACGGATAACCTTCATAAAACTCACGTATATACAGAGATCTTATTAAGAATTTAGTTCTTTAATTAGATCTATGCATCATTCATTCATCAGATGTTTAGTTAGCAGTAAGCATGTGCAGTAATAATAGAATAAACCATCACACATAAGCAACACACATGAACACCAGGATTTAAGGCAGAAACCCAAGTCGGGAGAAAACCACCGCTGCCGTCGTCTCTGTCTTCAATATTTTTATTATAGAGAAAAAATATTACAACCATGTACTAGCGCAGACTCATACCAGCACGCAGGCAGCCACCTGCATAAGGCTACAACCTTCTTTCGTTTACCAGCCTCTCCTGGAAGGGAGCTACAACCCCCTTCTCTCATTTACCAGCCTCACCTGGAAGGGAGCTACTACCCGTTGCTCTCGTTTACTAGCCTCTCCTGGAAGGGAGCTACTACCCCCTGCTCTTGTTTACCAGCTACCACTGGAAGGGAGCTACAACCCCCTCACTGAAGGCTTCGACCTTCAGCACCATTGCGGACAACGTTTCATCAATTTTCATACTGGATCCAACAACTTCCATACAACACAACTTGTAGGACACTTTTCATCATATTTTTAGACTAGACCCACTCCACACATTTAAGCTCAACATTCATCAAACTGAAACTTATAACCCCATCAATTCATTCATTGAATCATCAACCAATCAACAAACGACTTGATCTTCAATCAATATAATCAGCAGCATATTCATCATTCAAACAACCCAGTTCTGTATGAATACATCATTGACAGATAACAATAGAACAACAAAACAGATCAGGCATTTTATTCCACTTACTTCAACAAACCCTAGATTCCATAAGCGCTTTTACTTCACTGAACCTGCGTCTGTACGCGCTTTCATGTAGACCAACCCACATATAATTATGTGCATTCTTCAGAAAGCCCTATCTTCCCATACGCGCTTTTCCTTAAGCAGACCCGCATATACACGCGCTTTTTCTGAAGCGAACCTGTGTATACATCTGTAAATTTTCAGGATTGTGTAGCTCTTCAGATCAGATAAAAAACTCAGATTTCATCCTTTACTTCAGAAAGAATTTCGCCTCATCTCAGATCTAAACATTCCATAAACAGATCTAGAAAATACATATACATTTCATATCTAGAGATCCCTCTTCATCATTTTCTTCATAGGTGCAACATAGATTCAGATCTATCAATCAAGAATAGAGTTCATCCATGCAGATATTCCTTAGAGAGATTTATTCATTCACAACCCTTACTCATGCACACCCTTGCACCATGATCTTCTTCTCCTTATATAGATTTAGCCTTTGTCAATACCATGAGTCAAAACCACTCAAATACTAATGGTATTCCTGGACGGGATCAAATAGATATTCCAGCGCTCAATACAATGGGTCAATACCATGGTAACACCCCTTGGTATTCTAAATTTGGAGCGCAAAAGGGCATACGCGACTTGGCACGTACTTTTCCGCATGCATACGCTACTTCACCTTAACAAACCCGCATATGCTTTGTAGCATAACTTATTTATCATTATTCTGGCACTTATTCCTTCCCTCAAGGCTTCAACTGATCCGTAGATAATCGCATTTACATTAATCAACTCATCAATTCATTTTCCATCATGAACAACTTCATTAAGCAAGTTCCATCAAAGTCAACACATTATATCACATTGCCAACAATCTCCTCTTTAACTCATCAAGAAGTTTGTCATCAACTTTATCAAGTAGTTTGCCATCAAGGACAACACTCTGCATCATATTGACAACAATCTTATTTCATCAAGTAGGTTACCATCAACTTCATCAAGTAGGTTGCCATCAAGGACAACATATGCCAACAGACACGACCCGACCAAACCCAACCCGACCCACCGGAACGCATTTTCTTGAGCGCCATCACACGACTTGACCCAACCCATACGAACATGTTTCCTTGGGTGGCCTCACATGACACGATGCGACCAGACCCAACCCGACCTGCCTGAATGAATTTCCTTGGGCACCCTCATACGACCTGATCACGTGACTCGAAACATTGTTCCTAATCCATAAACCCAATCACATGATCCGAAAAATTGTTCCTAAACCCTAAAATATAACTCCAAAACATTGTTCCTAAACCCTAAACCCTAATATTGTTCCTAAACAGTAACACTTGCCTCCTAAACATCACAATACTGACACTTGTCTCCAAACCATTGCAATACCGACAGTTGTCTCCAAACTGTTTCAATACCGACACTTATCTCCAAACGTCGCAATTCCGACACTTCCCTCTGAAATGTCGCAATACCGAAACTTGTCTCCTAACTGTCACAATACCGAAACTTATCTCCAAATGTCACAATTTCGACACTTCTCTCTGAAACATCGCAATACCGACACTTCTCTGCAAACTGTCACCATACCGACACTTATCTCCAAATGTCAGAATTCCGACACTTATCTTTGAAACCTCGCAATAATGACACTTGTATCCAAACTGTCGCAATACCGACACTTATCTCCAATGTCGCAATACCCACACTTGTCTCCAAACATCGCAATACTGACACTTGTGCAAGAATATAGAAAAATGTAAGCATCATAGAGAAGAATGGAATCATGTAAAACAACAACAAAAAAGTACAGAAAAAACATTATAAAGAGTACCTAGGCATAATACATTTGTGGCTCAAAATCAAAGCCATCATTTTGTTCAGAGATCGGAAATACAGGAGTAGCTATCGAAGCCATCATTTTTGCGTAGGTTTGGTCAGAAAATTAGCAGAATAGCCTTCTCCTTCAAAGGCAGCGGACCCTTTCCCATTGTACCATACATGTCATGCCTCACAAATGCAGCATACTTGGCTTCCATCTCCCTCAAAGCCTCTAAATAAGCAGTTTTTGATCCTTTAATAGTAAAACTGAGTGAAAAAGCGAAGCAGGAAAATAAATTTGAATAGGTCGATTAAGATAGAGTAGCCACCAAATTAAATTTCCAAGTGTTTTCCCATAACGTCAGTGTTCCGACGATTTGTCATGTAATGTCGGTATTCTGATGATTTTCCTAAACCAAAAACTGTCCCATTTATAAGATTATATCTAATCAATTCCATTGATTTTAACTCTAACCATTATTTTCTTTTAACCATTACTGTTTCTCCCCCTACTAAATTATATAATATTATAAGGGAATTAATAATTAATATTTTGTTATGAAATTTTTTATTGGCCGAAAGTATGTACTTACTGTAAGATTGATTTTTGTTTTGGATTTTTTTAATTTACATAAAAAAATATTTTTAAGTTTTTAGACATAGATGATGCTTAAAGTAAATTTATTTTCTAATAAAAAAATTCATTGTTGTTGAACATTAATAGATAACTAAAAAATAAAAATAAAAATTATTTTGTAATATTAGAAATTTATTAACTAAAAAATAAAAATAATTTTTTTTTTCGTAATATTAGAAAATTATTGTTCCAGAGGTTTTATTTTTATTATTTTTTAATTGATATTAGTCGGTAAAGTTATTAAAATTGATAATTTGATAAATGTTTTTTTTTTTTTTTATAGTTTGTGGATATTAGTTTGGATATGACTATAGTTGAGCAAACCCTATATTATGATAGACATATTGCATCGTACTCAGCTTGACATATTTTTGCAGTATGCCTACATCTCTTATATCTACTGTCTTCAACATCGAACAAAGAATATATATCTTTTCATTTTCCAACGTTGAAAAATCAGTTTTCTGCATGTAAATTTTCATAGAGGTGGAGTTAATGCGACTTATCTGGTCATTGTTGTTCCAACATTGTATCTAATAAGATCAGGTCCACTGATTGTATTCTAAGTTAAAGAATAAAGTTGTTCACAAGTGACCAAAATATCATCTACTATATCATCTAATTTTTCTATGTTTGGTATACATGGTAATAATGGCATTACCTACAAACACATGATAACCTCATAACCAATACCTAGTTATCTTTAGCCTCAGATACTTAGTGGTTAAGGGCTTCAAGGGCAAAGGGTTAATTTCCAAGGGGTTTAGGGTCATAGGATTTAATGGTTAAGGACTTAAGATTTAGGGGATTTAGGTTTTTAATGGATTAGAATTTAATTAAGCTATTTAAGGGTGAAGGATTAGGGGTTAGGGGTCATACGTTAAGAGGATAAGGAGTTATGTCTTACAAGGTTCATGGATTATAGCTGGTTAGGGGTTATTTTCTTAATATTTAATGAATTAAGTGGTTTATGGGTTATGAGTTATGAGTACTATAGGGGTTAAGGGATTATGGATTGGGGGTTAAGGGGATATGGAATTCAATGGCTATGGGTTAAGGGCTTATGGTTTGTGATCATTGGAATCATAATTCTTGACTTATCACCACTATTGGGGGTTCCCCTATCGATTTCTCTCGCTACCTTCCCTCTAGGTACCCTAGCCTATTATATGAAATTAGGTCCTAAGCCCCCTTCTAGTAATTCTATAATGCTAGGGTTATATATCATAGTAAACTATGCTTGCACCTCTAATTTTACCCATCCATGCAACACTTGTGTCCCCTTGACCCATTATTTCACATTCCTAAAGGCAAAAATCAAATATTTCGATGTATCCTAGATGAATTGTCACATTCCATGACTAGCTTCACACATGAATAAGAATTCCCATCATTTAATAATTTTTTGGAGGGTTTTCATGGCATAGTCAAGGGCAAAATTTACAAAAAAAGAGAATTTTATAAGTATATGTTAGATGGATTAAGGACTATAGGGATTTTGAGAAGGAAAAAATTTGACCTTGCCAACAAGGCAGAATTAATCACCCGATCGTAGGTCCCAACTAAAACTGCTCTTGTTTTTAATGGCCAAGCCCAACGGGCTTTAAGGACTATTATAAGGGTTAGGGGAATAATGAGTTAGTGGTTAAGGGATTAGGGATTAGGGGCTTAGGGGTTCGATGAATAGGAAATTAGGGGTTAGACATTTAGGGTTTAGGGGTTAGGGGTTAGGAGAATAATGAGTTAGTGGTTAAGGGTTTAGGGATTGGGGGCTTAGGGGCTAGGGGATTTAGGAACATTTAGGGGTTAGGGGAGTAATTATTTAGTGGTTAGGAGATTATGGATTGGGGTTATGGAGATAATGGGTTATTGGTTAAGGGTTTAGGGATTGGGATTAGGGCTTAAGGGATTTAGGTGCATTTAGGGGTTAGGGGTAGAATAATGAGTTAGTAGTTAAGGGATTAGGGATTGGGGAATTACGGGTTAGGGGATTTAGGCATAGTTAGGGTTAGGTACCTAAATAATGAGTTATTGGTTGAGGGATTAGAGAGGGGCAACTTCCGTTAATAAGTCTTCCCGATATTATGTTTCAATAAATAAGTATAATCTGCAATAATTATACAACCAAACGTGCATAAACCATTTATGTTTATTTCCAAATGTGTTTTTATAACCTTGGTCTAGCCTTAAAAAATCCCCAATAGTGAAAAAAATCCAAAGGAACCCCAAAATTCCATTTTAGAACATGTTTTTGAAGTCTGCACGAATTCTGGTTCAAGTGGGTCACTCGGGTCACAGACACCCTCGACACCCTGAACGCATTTCTACACGTGGGTCATTGGGGTCACGATATGCATGCGGGTCATCAACGTCACAGCCTGCACGCGTCTTCTGAACACGTTCGGGTCACGTTCGACTTGGCCCAACCCTGATGAATGACCTTCGCACCTTCAAACATTGTTCCGCATGTCCTGAACACGAAAGGTGGATAAGACAAAATTTGACAACCTATCTTAACAAAATGATTTTGAGTTGAAGTAGTTGTTGCAAATAATTATTTAATTAATATGTCACCTAGTTCAATTTTAGGTGACATGACACTAGAGGAAGTCGAAGTGGAAAGAAGCCCTCTCTTACAAGTCTTAGGTTTCTAAAGTGTGAAACATGCATATATGTGGCTAAGGTGGATAACGTAAAAGTTGACAACATATTGGGCAATTTCCTTGACCCTTTATTAGTTATTCAGAAGGAGTATGAATACACCGCCGTTAATATCAAGGTAACCCCTAGTAGATCAAGGGCTACAAGTTGTAGTTTTTTTCTGAACATCAACATTTCACAACCATGCTTACAACCAAGATCTGTTTTTTGAGGAGGAGAAACCCCATCGAGACCAACATCAAGAATCCATTGCAAAAAAAAAAAGTACAACTTGTGGGGATTCCAGATGAGCATAGATGAATAGATACAATAGATGTAAAATGTGGAAATTATGGAGGTAAAGGATGAAATTCATCTTCCTTTTTCATTTGAGTGAGAGGAAAATTAATCATCAATGAAAATTCAAAATTCTCAAGCTGAGAAAGATCAACGAAATTGGGGGCAGTGTTTGGGGAACCTTCATAAGTGAATGGGGCCTTTGTGATATGGCTACGAGTTATCTACACACACAATCTAATATGAAAATAGTAAACATTGTAGGCATAGGGTTAATTAACCACACACATAGGGATTACATAGGTTTTTTTCCCATGCCACATGCTTATGAATTGAAATCTCTCTTTACTGTCAATACGTGCATATGCAGCAACAAGACATATATTCAATTTTACTGGTTAGGTGGCTCTAAGAACCATGTGAGACATGTAATATTTTTAGATAATGAGGATCACAACATTGTGTTAATCTCCAGGCGTTAGGGATTATAGAGGTTTTATTCACACGCCTCCACCGTTCTGGATTCAGCCTACAGACATATTCTGGGATTCCAGAGGAGATCTTCCTCCACCCAATAGCCATGAGGGATTCCAGAGGTTTTTAATTCACACCTCCGCCCTTCTATTTAATTAGGAACCCTAGATAACCAAGCAATATCCATGCCTAATGAAAGGCGAAGGGCTCCAAGTCTTGCAGCTATATCCCACTGTTGTTCGGGCCTGAGTTCTACCATCAACACGCTTGATTTTTTCCCTCAATTTCTTCTCGCTTTTCAACATTCCCTATATTATTTCTTGATATCCCCTCCATTCCCACTGTGCTCTCTCTAATTTTTCCCTTGGTTCATTGGAATGATACCCCTATAATCTGTGTTTATGTCAAGTTGGATCATTGGTTAATCACCAAGCATTGTTTCATCACTATGTGTTGTTTGGTATCATAATTTTATTTTAGTGGTGCGCTTGCTATGGTAGTGGCATTGCACAATCCTTCATTGAATATGGTAAAACATCTGATTAAGGGAAATGTAAATCACATGAATCTGTTCATTACGTTTTGGCACATTACAACATGTCTGGATATGTGTATACATGAACATATTTGACCCCTTTCGAAATCAATAGATATCTAATTTCAAGATGAGTTGTGGAAGAAGACACTCAAATATGAACATATACCCTTTAGATGTTGAATATGTCATGAGTAAAAAAATTTATATCACCATTGTTTTTTGGTAAATCAGATGAATTCCCATGAATTGTTGTTGAATCAAGCAAATAATTGGTTTACAGTTGTTGAGAATAGTCATTGTAACCCTAAACATGGCTCCTCACATGACCCTACCTGACCCGATTTGCCCGAACACGTTTCCTTGGGCAACCTCACATGACCAGAATTAATCTAACTTGATCCGCTCGAATTTGTTTCACTAGGTGCCCTCACATGACCCAACCTGACCCACCCCAACCTGGCCAAATGCGTTTCCTTGGGCGCCCTCACACGACATGACCCTACCTGACCCGCCTGAATGCGTTTCCATAGCTTCCCTCACACGACCTGACCCGACCCCAGCCAACCCACCAGAACATGTTTTCCTAGGCGCCCTCACACGACTCGACCCAACTCCACCCGCACGAACGCGTTTCCTTGGATAGCCTCACACGACACGACTGGAATCGACCCAACACAACACAGTTAGTCACAACTTAGCATTTTTTATATGACCACTCTCACACGACCCTACCCCACCTGACCCGACCCGACCCGATCGGCCTGAATGTCAAAGGCATGAGGGAGAAAACAGAAAACAAGTTGCATGAACATACAATACAAGGCACACAGGCGGTTAGTACAACTTAGAATTTTTTATATGGATAACCTCACACGACCCGACTCAATCCAACCCGACACACTCAAATGCATTTCTCTAGGTGCCCTCACACAACCCGACCTAACCTGACCTACCCAAAAGCGTTTCCTTGGGTGCCCTCACACAACTAGACTGGACCAGACCAGACCCACCCGAACGCGTTTCCGTGGGAGCACCCAAGAAAACCTCATACTTTCCAAGAGTTTATAGCACACTATTTGTTCAATTTTACATCATAACAGAAACCAATACCCTAACTATCAACCAAAAGGCCAAAAAAATAATCATGTTTCTTTGATAAGTTATGGAAAACACTGCATTACTTTTATAATAATTTCAAAACATGTTATTTAAAAAATGAAGCCATGACAAGATACTATATCTAATAAATCCATATCTCACTCAATAAAGTGAATGAGACATCATTTTCAATATGATTCATCAGTTGAGAAAATTTACTACTTGGTTCCTGAATAGATTATTTTTCCTTCTTGAGAAGATACTCCAGATGGAGCTCCAAACATATGGCTCTATGATTTCCACCTTTTTTGCAATGATTGCAAAATTTTTTCTTCCTTCAAACATTCTTAACCTTCTTCCTTACCTGATGTGGATAAGATATTTCGCATCTTTTCCTCTTTCTTGTTTCCATCTTTTTCCAACACTTGAAAACAACATTGTTATATGTTATCACTCCATCGGATATCTAAGGTTTAAAAATAATCCAAACAGAGGTAACCACACACCAATGTTTTATCTTGGTAGTTAGCCCTACCAAACCAGAGAGGGATATCACCACAAATTCACATCCAAGAGTGGTAGATGAATTAGGGTTTTAGGCTAGGTATGAATACAGGGGTTTGTTCATTTGAATTTGGGTTTCTTGATGAGGATAAGGTAAAAGAGGCGAGGTTAGGGAAAATAATATTAGGGTTGCAGACATTCAATGGGGAAAGGTTGGTATAAGACCTAACACTTTAGGGTTTTAGGGGGGAGATGGATCAGACTGATCAAGAGCTAGAAAGAGCAAGGCTAAGCATGAATTATTTCTAAACTAAAGATGATGAAAAAACTATGAAGATTTTCCCAAACGAGATCATGAGAGATTTATTTTGTTTATCAAATTGAAAAAAAATCGTAACATAGAAATGAAATGGATCATGAAAAAAAACATTCATACATAAGGAGACATAAGAAGAACAATGCTAAATTTCCATACCACATGTATCCCAAAGAAACAGGTGCAAAGGCTTTTCATTAATTTCCTGCCAAACATTGATTGCACTAGAGTCTATGATCAATGAAAAAAAATCCAACATGGGAAATGAGTAAAAAATTACAATATATATACCACAAAAGAAAAATTTCATCCTTAGGGGTCGAATCCCTCTGTGGAGGAGCAATTCCGCTGAAAACTAAACTGATACCTAGAGTGTAGGGAGGTGAAACTAACTCATCCCTCAAATTTTGGAAACTGATTCATTACATCATCATAAAAAGTTTTCATCGAATTTATTTAACCTAGGTAATTGTAAAAATAGCATAATTACATTTACATCCTTCATTTACAGAGGTGAAAACTCCATTTTCCAAGTGAAACTGAGAAAAAGTGAAAAAATGGAAATATCAGAAAACTGATTTTTTTTTCAAAGGCACAGCCTAGCTGCTATATCTATGCTTGGATTATAAAATGGTTCTAATTCTACCCTTCAAAAACTTATTCTCCCAAGACTTTTCAAAAGCGCAACACCAACCTCCAAAACATGGCAGAAAGGTCATTTTTGAATGTTTTTTGACCTTTTGACTGCCTCTTTGACCTAAAAAATCATAGCAAAGTTGTTTTCCTGACTGTAAATTTCCTTTTGAATCCAATGGTACCTTCATTTTTTCCATTTTATGTCCCTAGTAAAAGTGCAACACCTAGGGCGTTATGCTTTTTCGAGTGCCACTGTGCAAAATTGGTAAAAACACAAAAAATTCCAAAAATTTCAAAATTTGCCCAAATTTCTTCAAATTTTATACTGTGGGATGCTGATGAAGTGTATTAGGCAATGAATGATGCCTTAGAAATAATATCAATCTTTTCCTCTTCATTTTTCTTGATTTTGGTTTCAAGTCTTGATTCAGCCTTCTTGAGCTTTGAGCTTGCAATTTGATTTTTCTTGAAGTAGTGCTTGGCCATCTTTCTCAATATGTCAATGTCCTTATTTTCCTTCTCCAAGAGATTCTCAAGATGTTGGTTGGCCCTGTCAATCCATTGCTCCTAGTTCTCATTGACAATGATGGCAAATTGTTAATTCAAAGTTAATTGATTGGCAAGCTCAACCTCCTTTTGCCTCTCTAGTTCTAGAGCTCTTTTCAGCCCTCTAGTTCTAGGTATTATTCTTCACACTTGTTATTATGCCTCATTTTTTTCACCATACCTTTAATAAGCTTCATCAAGCAAGGCCTTTTTTTTTTTTTTCTTCTCTCTTTGCCTTGAGAAGTTGAATCTCCATGATAGCCTGCTTCGCCTTGAGTTGTTCATTTTATTGCTGATAGTATTCAATAACAAACTTAGATATCTCTAATTTTATCTGAAGCTCCCTGAATTAGGCATTCTTCTTATTGATAATCAATTTGGAGGCCTCATCATCATGCTCCTCATCTAAATAAACAAGGCCAAAAATTTTCTTTGTCTCATGGAGGTCATGCTCCTCATGAGTGGGCACCTCATGTACATCTTCCTCTGCCATCTTCTGTTTTCCATTCTGCACCTAATTTGTTGGTGAAGAAGGTAGGGCCCTACCTATAATACGTGGGGGAAACACCTACCTACACCATCTATGATATGTCTTGACCAATATGTTGATTTCACCATGTTTAGACTTTCTGACCTCAACTCTATTAGGTGATTCATCCTACTCATAAAATGGTGATGATGGTGGTGATGGTGATGGAGTAGATGAAGTGGACGGAGGTGGAGGCATAGATGTAGCTGGGAGAGATGAAGATGGTACATCTTCAACATGTGGAGTTTGTGGAGCACTGAAGATGTCATTTTCAATGAAGTTTTCGACGATATGCCCACTCGATCAAGGTGATGGAGCACACTGATCTTGATCAATGAGTGGTGGAAGAGGCTATTCATACGCTAGTCATAGTCTCTCTTTTACACAATTTAAGCCATTTTATCTATGTTCCGGAATAGAAAGTATGGGATATTGGGAAATATTTCTCTTATGTAGTGCATCAGGAGTCTAATGTGGTATGTGTAAAGCCTTGAAAACCTCCCTTCAAAAGAGAAGTACTTCATGATGATTTTCATCATGGGTGCATGCATGTCAAGGAGGTAGCTGAAAGGGAAAAATATCCTCCTTTCATTTTTGTATTTGGGTTTCATGAATGGTTCATAGTACTGATCCCCCAAATATTTGTATTTAAACCATTTCTCTCCCATGTTAGGAATCCCTGTGGCAACATCAATGATAGATGTACATACACTAAAAGTCACACTTGCTAGTGTCACGTGATTATCTCTAAGGTTTGAAATGAAAATATACTCAACACTGGATGATGTTGGACCCTCTGAATCTTCTCACAAAAATCAAGGCAACCTAAATATTTAAAACAACTAACAGTCATGGGAGATGCTCTTTGTTCATTTGTGTTGGTGGGCTCCAGCCTAAGGATTTTTCCTCCTTTGTGAGGCCTTATATATTCTCTATTCTCCTCTCTTTTTATACCCTCCTCATCCATAGAATATATGTCTTCCTCCATAGTGTTTTGATGGCCTAGAAACTATAGGAATATGGTAGATGGGAATGGGGAGTGAAGATAGGTCTAGGGAACAGGGATAAATCTAGGAAAATTTAGGGATATTAGGGAATGGATTAGGTATGTTTAGGAGGTGACGGGAGGTTAAAATTTCAAGGGGATTGTAATTGAGAATTTAATTACAGGTTTAGCAAAGGCGCTTCTTAGAAATGAATAAGCCTAGGTCTTGGGGTTTTTAGGGAAAGGCACTTGGGGAACTGGGAATGATAGTGGAAGGGTAGGGATGGGGATTTTATATGTGTGGGAAGAGAATTTCGGGTATTAAGGCATCAATTTTGGGATTTAGGAGTAAAATTATTGTTTCACTTACTAGAAAAAAGCAAATTTCACTTAGAGCCTAAGACACATTAAAATCAGTCTTTAAGAGGGGAAGGAGGAAAAAAATTGAGTGTAATTACTTGCAATAATGTTTAAGAGGCACCTGTTGAAGTTTTTGAAGAGTGTGGAGGTGTTTTGCTAAGTTTTAGTGCCTCGACATGTCACTAAGAAAAAGTGCAGTGCATCGGGAAAAAGCGCATTGCCTTTCCCAGAAGCGCAATGGCAGTGGTGGATAAGCGCAAAGTTTTCTGTTCTAAGCCCATCACCACTACTCTAAGTGTAGTGCCACCCTTTGAAAGCACAACACTAGTGATAAATTCCCCTTTGACCCTGAAAATTGACCTTTCAACTATGGGAGTACAAGCTTGATGGATGAAATGAGAAAAGAGCTTATTTTTGATGTCTTGGTGGTCCTTATACTTCATTATTTGAATGAATTGGGCCTTGGGACCAGATTTTTATTTCTTTACTTTCACCTTAAACTTTCAATTTTTACCTTTGCACTTGAATTTTTCTTCAACAAATTGATCATCTCATGACTTTGAAAGCTCTTTGATTTGAAATTTTTTATGCTTTGGCATGTTGGAACTCTAAGTTAGTAGCTTGGGAATCATGATACTTATTACATTTTGATGACATAAACTTACATATTGAAAATTAGAAATTACATCTGAAAACCAAAATTACATGTTGAAACAAGAAATTTCCTTCAAAATCATATTCATATGGTGAATAGATGTTATTAGAACACACTTTACTTGCTGGTCTTATGCAGTGTAAATGAAGTTATATTGGACCTTGGAAACCCTAATAACCTAATGAAACCTTGGATAAACTCTAAAAGACCTAATGAGACCTTCAAGGAATGAACTTCATAATGAAATGATTGATGTTATGACATGATGATATTGATTTTATGGATGGTGTACAACCAGCAAGGTATGAAACTATGCTAGCAAGTAATCAAATTTGAGGGAGAGCGATGTTTTTGGACTAGGGCTACCATCAATGAATAAATTTCTGCATGACCTAGTGGAATGATAAAAAATTTGTAAGTGGGACCATTAAAATGATATGAAAATAGGATTTTTTATCACTGATGGTAGGATGAAAATACTGACACAAATTATACAATCAACAAAAACTACATGGTTTCATATGCAATGATATCTTCTCATCATTAAAAATATGATTGTAATCAAAAGGAACATTGCCATACTAAGGCATTTTATACCTGGCTTGGTTGTCTCTAATGAAATCTTGATGATGAAATTTTTCCTTAGCTCTCCCTCTACAATGTGCGTTGTCATCGAAATATTGTGATTTGTTCCCATCATTCACTTTCCTTGATGATTTTAAAAATGGTTTCGATTATTTTTCTGAACAACCCCTTTCTTTTTCTTCCTTCAAGCATTCTCCTTCAGTGTACCCCAATCCTGAAATGGGTACCTCAAGGCTTCCAACTGAAATAAAATAATGTGAAAATGAAACTGAAGAAATATCATCATTGTTCACCTCTCCTATTGATTCTGAAGCATGTGATGATGGCTTCGCTAATCATTTTTTTCATTTCATATTTTCCAAGGCCTATTCCATGGCTTATAATTGAAGTTGTAATATTTACTTCTCCTGTTATCCTTCTTGTATAAGTATTCTCAATTAAACATTCTTTGGTTGAAGACTGTCATTTATCTCTTCATTTGAATGATGGGAAATATATGAACAAGAAGTATGTTCGCTCGAAGCTCAAGATGGAGCATCATCCTCTACTCTCTCTTTCTCTTGTTCCTCTTTTTCCATTTTTTCCTCCTAATTTGCAAAAAATATATCTACCATTTTTGAAATATTGTATAAGGTAGCATAGAGATATTTGTTCCTCTGCATTTTCTTTCTTGTTTCACATTGAATCTCTAGTTATCATTCACACTCAAAATGTGCATCAGCAAGAAGACCACTTTGATCCCAGACTAAATCCAAACCTCTCAGCTACCAAAGTTAACCAAGGTTTTTTTACTTATGTCACTGGTACATTTGGTCAAAATTCCGACACTTTAGTTCCTACACTTTTGATGTATTGTCGGAAATTTCCCAAATTTTTATCAATTTTTCAAATCCCGCCCACAACCGTCACTATACCGAAGTTTTGAGACAAGTGTCGGTATTGCGATGTTTAGGGACAAGTGTGGGTATTGCGACGCTTGGAGATAAGTGTTAGTATTGCGACAGTTTGGAGACACGTGTCGGTATTGCGACGTTTTAGAGAGAAGTGTCGAAATTGAGACGTTTGGAGATAAGTGTCGGTATTGTGACAGTCTGGAGACAATTTTCAGTATTGTGACGTTTCAGAGAGAAGTGTCGAAATTGCGACATTTGGAGATAAGTGTCAATATTGCGACAGTTTGGAGGCAAATGTTGGTATTGTGATGATTTGGAGACAAGTGTCATTATTGCAACATTTAGGAGGCAAGTGTTAGTGTTTAGGAACAATATTAGGATTTAGGGTTTAGGAACAATGTTTGGGAGTTATATTTTAGGGTTTAGGAACAATGTGTCGGGTCATGTGATCGGTTTTATGGTTTAGGAACAATGTTTTGGGTCATGTGATCAGGTCGTATGAGGGAACCCAAGGAAACGCATTCGGGCATGTCGAGTTGGGTCTGGTCGAGTTGTATCATGCGAGGCTGCCTAGGGAAACACGTTCGTACAGTTCGGGTCAAGTGTTGTGGTGGCGCTCAATAAAATGTGTTTGGGTGTGTCAGGTTGGGTCTGGTTGGGTCGTGTCATGTGAGGCCGCCAAAGGAAACACATTCATACGGGTCGGGTTGAGTCGTGTGATGGCATCCAAGGAAACTCATTTGAGTTAGGTCAGGTTGGTTCATTTTGTATTGTAAGGACACCCAAGGAAACGGGTGGGTCGGGTCAGGTTAGGTACACGTGTCGTGTGAGGCTGCCTAAGGAAACGCATTCGGGCGGGTCAGGTCGGTTCGTATGAGGGTGTTCATATCAAAAATTCTAAGTTCTTACCACCCACGTTGCTTATGCACGTTTGTGTGATCCCTTTCCCATTTGCTCCCTCATACGCCCTTTGTTCGGGCGGGTCGGGTTATGTCATGTGAGGATTCGACAAGAAACCCATTCAGGTCAAATCGTGTGATGGAGGTCGTATCAAAAATGCTAAGTTGTGACCACCCGTGTATGTTATGCATGTTAATGTGACCCATTTTTCATTTTCTCCCTCATGCCTTTGATGTTCACGCAGGTCGGGTTGGGTTGGGTCGTGTGATAGCACCCAAGGAAAAGCCTTTAGGTTGGGTCAGGTCGGGTCATGTTGTACCATGAGGGCACCCAAGGAAACATGTTCGAGCAAATTGGGTCAGGTCAGGTCATGTGAGGGTGCCCAAGGAACATGTCCGACCGAGTCGGGTCATGTCCAGCCATGTCATGAAGGTGCCCGAGGAAACGTGTTCGGGTGGGTCAGGTCGAGTCGTGTGATGTCGCCCAAGGAAACGCGTTCCGGTCGAGTCAGGTCTGTTGAACTCTTAGTTAAACTGAGAGGGGGGGGGTGAATCAGTTTAACACATTCATAGAGTTTTTAAACCTTTTATTCAAACTAACATACATCTTCATTTCATGTCCAGCTTACTATGTAAGTAATCTTAGAATATGAGCAGCAAGTATTAATATAATAGAACAACAGACTTAATATGAGAGCAGCAGGTATTAAGCAGATGATATAAATCAGATGAACACATAAACATCATGCACAGAGACACCAGATATAAGTGGAAACCCATAAAGGGAGAAAACCACATCTTATTATTGTTGTGATGCAAAGGCAAGCTCCAACTCCCTCTCACCACTGTTTTTCTGTAGGCACCAACCTACAAGAGGCTCCTACCTCAATTATGCAGGCTACAACTTGCAAGGAAGCTCCAACTCCCTTCAATTTTCTGCAGGCACCAACCTACAGGAGGGTTCAACCTCAGTCAGCTACAACTGACAGCTATCAAGCCGCTACTTGATAGGGAAGCTCCAACTTCCTCAATTTAACAAACTAAATGTTTGCTGATTTACCTCTGATATCAGCTCTGTTCTGTAGCTTCTCTTTCTTCTCTTAATCTTCTCTGCTTTATTCTTCTATATTATGCATTCTCTATATTTTCTCTCTCTCTCACTCACTTGAGCTTATCAAATAGATATTATATATAGAAATTCTCACATGACTGTTTGTATTTCACAAGGAATTTGAAGTGAATAGTCATGACTCTTTGGCTTCTGTCTTCTTATTCTTTTTTTTTCAACTCATTTTTAGAGTTACTACAATATGTACAAATTTCCATGCTATAGTGGGATTTTGTCTTTTCCTTCTGCTATTAATAATCTGTTCTGCATACTCTTTGTTCACTGTCATCTGTTTATTCCCTGTTCACTGCACTTTTGAATCCCTTTGTTGTAAATTTCTTCAAGTCTGTAATCTTTGTTTTCCTCTGTCAGGCCTCATACTTCCTCTTTCTGTGTGCATATAAAATGAATACAGCAGTTTGTACTCAATCCAACTGTCGATCTGGTAAAACTTAGATTAATGCGAAAACTTCATTTTCCATGGTTATAAAACCATACATATGAATTCATTCATATTTTAGTCATTACAGTATTCCCAATCCAGGCAATCTTGTCAGATTCCTTTATTCTACGCTGGCATATTTAAATAAACAAGTCTGAGTATTTTAATGTGTCAAATCAGAGAATTGAATGTTCATTCAACATTCCGCCATGACTATAACGCGACCGTCCATCTTCATATAATCCTCGACTGGTACATATATTAAACCACGTCCATATTGCACCAACAACCATTGTATATTATATTTGTTACGTGCTCGGATCATATTCAAAAATTATTATATGTAACATTTTTATATATATTCCATCGATCCTTATAGTGCATCGACTAACATTAATAAACCAATTCTTTACATATATTTCCGCCCCAGGCCCACCTATAACTCAATGGACCAATCAAATGCACGCGTCGTACCTTGTTTATCCCTCGCACATCTTAGTTAAACTCCGGGCATGTTCAACGCGTGATCACCGTCCGATGGCCTATTTCCAAATCAACGGTTCTTGTCCATTTCGCGCGGTTTCCAATGCAGAACGTTAATGCGCGAAGGCGCAGTTTAACAGGAGGTTTTTGACTGGGTCCACAGGCCATGTGTTGATTCCTGTATGGAATCGCTCCTCCTCCGGGCAATACCACCTTCCGTATAGGGGTGGTGCGAATAATACCACCATCCCGCGCCAAACCACCGTCACTGTTCATCAGGTCTTGGTTCCGCTCCTCTCCTACGCTCCAGGTTCCCCTCCATTCAATTATATATATATATATATGTGTGTGTGTGTATATGTATATGTATATCTATATGTATATGTATATGTATATGTATATGTATATGTATATGTATATGTATATGTATATATGTATATATATATATATATATATATATATATATTTTTTTTTTTTTTTCCGACTATGGTTCCGTTATACTCTGACGTAGAGTTCCGATCCTTTTCTCGGTTCCGTCTATTCTTGTGCGTTTGACTATGGTTCTTCGATGTATACATATATAAACCATATATATATATAACGCACCTACCATGTATACAACCTCCATATCAATCGAATACAAGTGCTCCGTTAAAAAATTATGTTATGTGTAACGCCCGGCTATATAAAATATTCTCGGAATTTATCTATATATGTACATATTTTTGGAATAACAATGATTTCTCTGCAATAACATATGTGGCTCTACCTCTGTCATTTATGTCACTCTGCCTCTGCCTCTACTGCTGTGATAACAACTCTGTCTTCGTATTTGCTTCCTCTGCCTCTGCCTTTTTCTTTTATATTCATTTCCTTGTAGTTGTTCCTATTTCTGCATCTGCTACCTCCTTTGTCATCAATGACAACATTTCCAACAGTCTCCCCCTTTGGCATTGATGGCAATTCATACATTTTCTTTGTTTTCCTGCTCTTTCTCCTGTTGCTTGCTCTTCGTGTTTGCCTGCTCTTTCTCCTGTTGCTTGCTCTTCCTCCCCCTTTGACATCAATGGAAAAGGGTTGCTTTTTGCATTTCCTCTCTCTGAGTTATGTTTAGGCCCTCTTCTGCTAACTTTGTAGCATGCTGCTCCACAGTGAAGTATAAGACTTGTTGAGAGAACACTTTGAGGATTATAAAATTTGAATATACACTGCAAATTGATACAGTTATTTCATTTTAATAGAGCTAAAAGTGAGAATAATATACTTCATAGAACATATTGTATTAGCTTTATCTAGTCCGAGATGTATGATTGGATTCAGCAACTAAAATGCTGAGAGGCTTCAAATGATAATCACTACTCGTCTTTTATGTTTCAGATTCCCAATATAACGTTTCAGATTATCAATATAATCTTTCAATACTGATCCTTTTGCTCTGTAATTGACCTTTTGATGCTTGAATAATGCAGATAACTTTAGGATAATAACTTGGTGTTATTTTGCCTTAATCCTTTGATCCTGAGGACCTGATTCATGCTTTCCTTGCTAGCTGTTCTCCCCCTGAAATGATATTTTCGTTTTTGTTCTCCCCCTGAAATTGTGCTTTTCTCTTTATATCAGAGAGTAGCATCTACAGATACTACTCCTAGTTTATCTCTCAAATATTGAAATGGTTCTGTAGCAAGAGGTTTGGTAAATATATCTGCTGTCTGTTCTTTTGTTGGTACATATTCCATCTTTACTATCTTCTGAGGCACTTGTTCTCGGAGGAAATGATACTTGATTGGAATATGTTTAGTTTTTGAATGAAGTACAGGATT
This sequence comes from Pinus albicaulis, assembly GCA_034641835.2. Lineage (NCBI taxonomy): Eukaryota > Viridiplantae > Streptophyta > Pinopsida > Pinales > Pinaceae > Pinus > Pinus albicaulis. The sequence continues at coordinate 698,739,669 of CM076581.1, forward strand.
TTTAGATATACTTATAGCACTTGTATTATCACAATTGATTGAAATAGGTTCATCAATGCTTACCTTCATGTCTTGAAGAGTTTGCTTCATCCACATGACTTGTGTACAACATGCTACTGTTGCTATATATTCTGCTTCAGCTGTAGATAGAGAGATGGATGTTTGTTTCTTGCTTAACCATGCCACCAGACTTTCTCCTAGATAGAAAGCACCTCCACTTGTACTCTTCCTGTCATCCACACAGCTGGCCCAATCTGCATCTGTGTATGCTGATAAAGTGAAGTTTTTGCTTTTAGGATACCAAAGTCCATACTATGTTGTTCCTTGTAGATATCTGAATATTCTTTTGACTGCAAGAAGGTGATTTTGTTTAGGTGCTGCTTGATATCTAGCCACTAGTCCTACTGCTAGCATGATGTCTGGTCTTGATGCAGTCAGACACAATAGACTTCCAATCATGGATCTATAGATTTTTTGATCTATATCAGCAGACCCATCATCATCACACAACTTGCAACCTGTGGTCATGGGAGTTGACACAGGTTTGCAATCCTCCATTTTGAATTTTTTCAGCATTTCTTTTAGGTATTTTTCTTGAGAGATGAAGGTGCCTGTGTTATTTTGTTGAATTTTCAATCCCAAGTAGAAACTGAGTTCTCCAATAATAGACATTTCAAACTCTATTTTCATCTCATCAGCAAACCCTTTTGCTAGTTCATCTTTTTTACTTCCAAACATAATGTCATCAACATACACTACAACAATCAGGAGTTCATTCTCATGGGCTTTTATGTATAGATTGTTGTCTACTCCACCTCTCTTAAAACCCTGTTTTTGCAAATGTTTATCCAGTCTTGAGTACCAAGCACGAGAGCCTGTTTCAGTCCATATAGGGCCTTCTTCAGTCTGCATACATAGTCTTCTTTCTTCGTCAATGAGAAGCCTTCTGGTTGTTCCATGTATACTTCTTCTTCTAGATCTCCATTAAGAAAAGTAGACTTTACATCCATTTGATATACCTTGAAGTCTTGGTAGCATGCAAATGCCAGGAACATTATGATAGCTTCCATTCTTGCTACTGGGGCAAATGTTTCTTCAGAATCAAGTCCTTCAATTTGTGAGTATCCTTTGCAGACCATCCTGGCTTTATTCCTGATTACTTGTCCTTGCTCATTCATTTTGTTTTTGAATACCCATTTTGAACCAATGATATTCTTCTCAATTGGTCTGGGAACTAGTTCCCAGGTATTGTTCTTCTCAATTTGGTCCAATTCTTCATTCATTGCTTTTACCCAATACTTGTCCTTGCTGGCTTCTTCAAACTTCTTTGGCTCTATTTGTGATAACATTGCTATGTATACTTCTTATGTCTGTTCAGTTAGCTGCCTTCTTGTTTGCACTCCTACACTCTTGTCTCCTATGATTTGATCTTCTGGATGGTTCTTTTGAGTGTATCTTGAGGGGGTTTTTGAGTTCAGTTCAACATTTTCTGATGTTTTGCTTATTTCTTCATCATCTTGGTCCTCTTCTTCATGATTTTCAGGATGGCTGCTGCAGTCTGTATCTCTTGTCTTGTTTGAGAGTTCTTCATCAAATATTACATCAATACTTTCTACAATTTTTCGAATAGTCTTGTTGTAGCATCTGTATCCTTTACTCTTGGATGCATATCCTAAGAGTATTCCTTCATCTGCTCTTGCATCAAATTTCCCCATATTTTCATCATTGTTCTTTATGTATCATTTGCTGCCAAAGAATCTAAAGTGCTTGATTGATGCAGGTTTACCATGCCATAGCTCATAAGGTGTCTTATCACTGTTAGGTCTTAAATGAGCTTTGTTTAGAATATGTACTGCTGTGTGTACAACTTCTGCCCAAAAGGTTTGAGTAATGTTATTCTCTTGCATCATAGCTCTGGCCATTTGTTGTACAAACCTGTTTTGTCTCTCTGCTACTCCATTCTGCTGAGGTGTCCCTGCAATGGTAAATTGTTGCTTTATTCCATGTTCATTACATAGGTCTGCAAAGTCATAATCTGTGAATTCTCCTCCTCTATCTTATCTGATACATTTTAGCTTGCATCTAGTTTGATTTTCTGCTAATGCTTTGAATATATTAAACTTTTCCAGTGCTTCTGATTTGTTCTTGAGAAAAGCAACCCATGTCATTCTGGAGAAATCATCTATTATCAGCATGAAGTAGGATTCTCCACTTGGTGTCTTGGTTCTAGTAGGTCCACACAGATCCATGTGCACAAGTTGGAGTGGTCTTCCTGTTGATAGCTCATCTTTATATTTAAAGCATGTGCGAGTCTGTTTCCCCAATTGACAAGATTTGCATATGGTGTTTGAAGGCCTTTTTATTTCAGGAATATCTCTGACAGCTTTCTTCTTCCTCAGTCTGATGATATGGTCGAAGCTGAGATGTCCCAATCTCCTATGCCATACTCCTCAAGTTTGCTAAGATGGCAGGCTTCATCCTCCTCTTTCAGTATGTACACATTACTCTCTATTCGAACACCTTTGAGCAGAGTCTTTCCTGGTGTGCTTGATCTGACTTCACAGTCTTGTGCTCTAAAGAGAACTTCACAACCTTTGTCACACATCTGACTGACACTCAGTAAATTTGCTTTCAGCCCATCTACAAATAGTACATTTTGGGCCTTTCCTATTCCATTATCTATGGTGACTAAGCCTTTTCCCTTGATTTTACCTGATTTATCATTGCGAAAAGTAACATTGCCAGATTTATTTTCATTAAGAGTAATAAACTTACTTTTGTCTCCTATCATGTGTTTAGAGCAACCACTATCCAAATACCATTGAATTTTTAGATCTTGAGCAGTTAGAGCCAGGTCACATTTATTCACCTTCTTTATCCACTGGAGGCACCCTTTTGTTTTGTATATTTTGTGAGGTGATGACCTCCATCTTCTTAGAGGACATTTGGAAGGCATATATGTCCAACTTGATTGCATATACATCATTTGATTATAGTTTTTGTAGAATTATGAGTATGAACATAATTTCTGTGATTCATAAACCTCCTTGAGGTGTTAAACATCAATCTTTGTCCATACTTTCTACACTCAATGATTTTATGACCCAATTCCTTACAATAAAAGAAGTAACCATAGAAGCTATTTGCATACCTGATATAAGGTTGTCTCTTCCATTTGTTTTCTTGAGGCAGTCTCTTCAATGTTTGCATCTTTTGCTGGTTTGAATTACTCCTTCTTGCATGACAATATGCAGCAATGTGTCCCAACTTGTGGCAGACATAACAGGTGGAATTCTTCATTGGAGGGAAGAATCTTCTTTGATGGTTTCCAAATTTTACATATTCAGGGGTCTTAGTATTTATTACATTCTTTGCTACTAGTGGTTTCTTCTAATCTCTGTCTCCCTTATTGCAGATTTCTTCTTTTGTAGGAATTGTTTGAGCTACTTCATCATTCTTCTTTGCTTTTACAAAAATAATCTCTCTGTCAACCTTTTCTTTTCCTTTACTTGATTCTCCTTCGTAGCCTACTGCAGTCTTTATCATAGGGGATCTTTGAGCAACCAAAATTTCATTCAACTTAATAGAGCTTGTTGTTTGGGAAGAGTTTATAACCACTTTCCTTTGAGCATTTTCTAATTTCTTTCTAAGACATACTACTTCTTCTTCTAACTTTTCTTGTTCTTGAGTTTTTTCTTTGATTTGCTTAAGTAACATGTCCTATATCTTCTTGGCTTCTTCAAGATCTACTTTTAGCTACTTAAGGACTTCTGAATTCTGTTCTTCTCGTACATATTTGAGGAGAATGTCCTTTTGTTTTCTGCATTTCAGTTTGAGTCTATCAATATCTTCTAGAGCACTTCTTAGCTCCCCCTCAAGGTCTACTTCACCTTCTTCTTCTTCTTCTAGCAAGAGTACTTCAAGATCTTCTGTGGCCATTAGAAAAAATTCAGAGGTTTCCTCTTCTCCTGAGGATTCATCTGAGTCTTCAGATGTACTGCTGTCTTGTTGAGCATAGAAGGATTTTTTGTTTAACTTCTTTCGTTTTTTCCAGTACTTTGATTTATTTTTCTCTGACTCTTGAGCCTGATTCCTTATTTACTTGTGAGGACACTTAGCAACATAGTGTCCCACTCTTCCACAGTTAAAGAATTTGAAGGGGAGTTTACCTTTGTATTTACCTGAGCCTCTATCCAATTTCTTGACAAAATTTGCCTCTTCTTCATCTGAGCAAGAGCATATGTCTCCCTCTTCTTCTTTCTTCTTTTCTGTTTTAAAGGCTGCTTCCCTCGTACTTGGCTTCTTCTGTGGGAGCCTCATTTCATAGGTTGTTAGATTTCCAAGTAGCTGGTTCATGGTCAAGGTCTCCCAATCAGCTGTTTCTTCTATTGCAGACACCTTTGGATTAAACTTGGATGGAAGAGATCTTAGAATATTTTGCACAATTATACTTTCTGGCATTTTTTCTCCAAGAGCTTTCATATTGTTAATAATTTCTGCAGCTTTTAGGAAGAAACTGGCAATGTCTTCATCATCATTCATTTTTAAGTTTTCAAACTGGGCTCTATATACTTGAATTTTGGCAGTTTTTACTTCCTGGTCTCCCTCATGTATGTTCTCAAGAGTATCCCATATTTTTTTGGCAGTGTCTTTGTGCATTACTTTAATAAAATCTGCTTCACATAATCCATTCAGGATGGCGTTCATGGCTTTTGCATTAGCCACAAAATCTTGTTTTGAGTTTTTTTCTGTGTCAGTTGCCTTCGGGGCATATCCCAATTCCACAGCAGCCCAAACTTCTATTCCTAGAGACATTATGTATGTCCTCATTCTGATTTTCCAGAAAGCATAATTTTCACCAGTGAAGAAAGGGGCTTTATTGTTGAGCATCCTTCTTTACTAGCCATCTTGGGAACCTAGGATCTCCTTTCAGTTGTTAGACTTGTACAAAGGAACCTACTCTGATACCAATTGTTGAACTCTTAGTTAAACTGAGAGGGGGGGGGGTGAATCAGTTTAACACATTCATAGATTTTTTAAACCTTTTATTCAAACTAACATACATCTTCATTTCATGTCCATCTTACTATGTAAGTAATCTTAGAATATGAGTAGCAAGTATTAATATAATAGAAAAACAGACTTAATATGAGAGCAGCACGTATTAAGCAGATGATATAAATCAGATGAACACATAAACATCATGCACAGAGACACCAGATATAAGTGGAAACCCATAAAGTGAGAAAACCACATCTTATTATTGTTGTGATGCAAAGGCAAGATCCAACTCCCTCTCACCACTGTTTTTCTGCAGGCACCAACCTACAGGAGGCTCCTACCTCAATTCTGCAGGCTACAACTTGCAAGGAAGCTCCAACTCCCTTCAATTTTCTGCAGGCACCAACCTACAGGAGGCTTCAACCTCAGTCAGCTACAACTGACAGCTATCAAGCTGCTACTTGATAGGGAAGCTCCAACTTCCTCAATTTAACAAACTGAATGTTTGATGATTTACCTCTGATATCAGCTCTGTTCTTTAGCTTCTCTTTCTTCTCTTAATCTTCTCTGCTTTATTCTTCTATATTATGCATTCTCTCTCTCTCACTCACTTGAGCTGATCAAATAGATATTATATATAGAAATTCTCACATGACTGTTTGTATTTCACAAGGAATTTGAAGTGAATAGTCATGACTCTTTGGCTTCTGTCTTCTTATTCTCTTTTTTTCAACTCATTTTTAGAGTTACTACAATATGTACAAATTTCCATGCTATAGTGGGATTTTGTCTTTTCCTTCTGCTATTAAGAATCTGTTCTGCATACTCTTTTTTCACTGTCATCTGTATATTCCCTGTTCACTGCACTTTTGAATCCCTTTGTTGTACATTTCTTCAACTCTGTAATCTTTGTTTTCCTCTGTTAGGCCTCGTACTTCCTCTTTCTGTGTGCATATAAAATGAATACAGCAGTTTGTACTCAATCCAACTATCGATCTGGGCAAACTTAGATTAATGCGAAAACTTCATTTTCCATGGTTATAAAACCATACATATGAATTCATGCATATTTCAGTCATTACAGTATTCCCAATCCAGGCAATCTCATCACATTCCTTTATTCTATGCTGGCATATTTAAATAAACAAGTCTGAGTATTTTTATGTCTCAAATCAGAGAATTGAGATGTTCATTCAACATTCTGCAATGACTATAACGCGACCGTCCATCATCATATAATCCTCGACTAGTACATATATTAAACCACGTCCATATTGCACCAACAACCATTGTATATTATATTTGTTACGTGCCCAGATCATATTCAAACATTATTATACGTAACATTTTTATATATATTCCATCGATCCTTATAATGCATCGAGTAACATTAATAAACCAATTCTTTACATATATTTCCGCCCCGGGCCCACCTATAACTCAATGGACCAATCAAATGCATGCGTCGTACCTTTTTTATCCCTCCTGTATCTTCGTGAAACTCCGGGCATGTTCAGCGCGTGATCGCCGTCCGATGGCCTGTTTCTAAATCAACGGTTCCTCTCCATTTCACGCAGTTTCCAATGCAAAACGTTAACACGCGAAGGCGCAGTTTAACAAGCGGTTTTCGATTGGGTCCACAGGGCACGTGTTGATTCCTATATGGAATCGCTCCTCCTCCGGGCAATACCACCTTCCGTATAGGGGTGGTGCGAAGAATACCACCATCCCGCGCCAAACCACCATCACTGTTCATCGGGTCTTGGTTCCACTCCTCTCCTATGCTCCAGGTTCCACTCTATTCGATTATATATATATATATATATATATATATATATATATATATATATATATATATATATATATATATATATATATTCCGACTATGGTTCCTTTATACTCTGACGCAGAGTTTCGCTCCTTTTCTCGGTTCCGTCTATTCTTATGCGTTTGACTATGGTTCTTTGGTGTATACATATATAAATCATATATACATATAACGCACCTACCATGTATACAACCTCCATATCAATCGAATACAAGTGCTTCGTTAAAAAATTATGTTATGTGTAACGCCAGGCTATATAAAAGATTCTCAGAATTTATCTATATATGTACATATTTTTGGAATAACAACGGTTTCTCTGAAATAACATATGTGGCTCTGCCTCTGTCGTTTCTGTCACTCTGCCTCTGCCTCTACTACTGTGATAACAGCTCTCTCTTCGTATTTGCTTCCTCTGCCTCTGCCTTTTTCTTTTATATTCATTTGCTTGTAGTTGTTCCTGTTTCTGCATCTGCTACCTCCTTTGCCATCAATGACAACATTTCCAACAGTCTCCCCCTTTGGCATTGATGGCAATACATACATTTTCTCTTTTTGCCTGCTCTTTCTCCTGTTTCTTGCTCTTCCTGTTTGCCTGCTCTTTCTCCTGTTGCTTACTCTTCCTTTTTGCCTGCTCTTTCTCCTGTTGCTTGCTCTTCCTCCCCCTTTGACATCAATGGAAAAGGGTTTCTTTTTGCATTTCCTCTCTCCGAGTTATGTTTAGGCCCTCTTCTGCTAACTTTGTAGCATGCTGCTCCATAGTGAAGTATAAGACTTGTTGAGAGAACACTTTGAGGATTATCAAATTTGAATATACACTGCAAATTGATACAGTTCTTTCATTTGAATAGAGCTAAAAGTGAGAATAATATACTTCATAGAATATATTGTATCAGCTTTATCTAGTCCGAGATTTATGATTGGATTCAGCAACTAAAATGCTGAGAGGCTTCAAATGATAATCACTACTCGTCTTTTATGTTTCAGATTCCCAATATAATGTTTCAATACTGATCCTTTTGCTCTGTAATTGACCTTTTGATGGTTGAATAATGCAAATAAATTTAGGATAATAACTTGGTGTTATTTTGCCTTAATCCTTTCATCCTGAGGACCTGATTCATGCTTTCCTTGCTGGTTGTTCTCCCCCCTAAAATTGTGCTTTTCTCTTTATATCAGAGAGTAGCATCTGCAGATACTACTCCTAGTTTATCTCTCAAATATTTAAATGGTTCTCTAGCAAGAGGTTTGGTAAATATATCTGTTGTCTATTCTTTTGTTGGTACATATTCCAGCTTTACTATCTTCTGAGCCACTTGTTCTTAGAGGAAGTGATACTTGATTGGAATATGTTTAGTTTTTGAATGAAGTATAGGATTTTTAGATATAATTATAGCACTTTTATTATCACAATTGATTGAAATAGGTTCATCAATGCTTACCTTCATGTCTTGAAGAGTTTGCTTCACCCACATGACTTTTGTACAATATGCTGCTGCTGCTATGTATTCTGCTTCAGCTGTAGACAGAGAGATGGATGTTTGTTTCTTGCTTAACCATGCCACCAGACTTTCTCCTAGATAAAAATCACCTCCACTTGTACTCTTCCTGTCATCTACACAGCTGGCCCAATCTGCATCTGTGTATGCTGATAAACTCAAGTTTTCGATTTTAGGATACCAAAGTCCATACTGTGTTGTTCCTTGTAGATATCGTAATATTCTTTTGAATGCAAGAAGGTGATTTTGTTTAGGTTTTTTTGATATCTAGCCACTAGTCCTACTGCTAGCATGATGTCTGGTCTTGATGCAGTCAGGTACAATAGACTTCCAATCATGGATCTGTAGAGTTTTTGATCTATATCAGTAGACCCATCATCAGCCCACAGCTTGCAACCTGTGGTCATGGGAGTTGACACAGGTTTGCAATCCTCCATTTTGAATTTTTTCAGCATTTCTTTTAGGTATTTTTCTTGAGAGATGAAGGTGCCTGTGTTCTTTTGTTGAATTTTCAGTCCTAAGTAGAAACTGAGTTCTCCAATCATAGACATTTCAAACTCTGTTTTCATCTCATCAACAAACCCTTTTGCTAGTTCATCTTTGTTGCTTCCAAACATAATGTCATCAACATACACTACAACAATCAGGAGTTCATTCTCCTGGGCTTTTATGTATAGATTGATGTCTACTCCACCTCTCTTAAAACCCTGTTTTTGCAAATGTTTATCCAGTCTTGAGTACCAAGCACGAGGAGCTTGTTTCAGTCCATATAGGGCCTTCTTCAGTCTACATACATAGTCTTCTTTGTCCGTCAATGAGAAGCCTTCCGGTTCTTCCATGTATACTTCTTCTTCTAGATCTCCATTAAGAAAAGAAGACTTTACATCCATTTGATATACCTTGAAGTCTTGGTAGCATGCAAATGCTAGGAACATTCTGATAGCTTCCATTCTGGCTACTGGGGCAAATGTTTCTTCATAATCAAGTCCTTCAATTTGTGAGTATCCTTTGCAGACCAGCCTGGCTTTATTCCTGATTACTTGTCCTTGCTCATTCATTTTGTTTTTGAATACCCATTTTGAACCAATGATATTCTTCTTAATTGGTCTAGGAACTAGTTCCCAGGTATTGTTCTTCTCAATTTGGTCCAATTCTTCATTCATTGCTTTTACCCAATACTTGTCCTTGCTAGCTTCTTCAAACTTCTTTGGCTCTATTTGTGATAACATTGCTATGTATACTTCTTCTGTCTGTTTAGCTAGCTGCCTTCTTGTTTACACTCCTACACTCTTGTCTCCTATGATTTGATTTTCTGGATGGTTCTTTTGAGTGTATCTTGAGGGGGTTTTTGAGTTCAGTTCAGAATTTTCTGATTTTTTTCTTATTTCTTCATCATCTTGGTCCTCTTCTTCATGATTTTCAGGATGGCTGCTGCAGTCTGTATCTCTTGTCTTGTTTGGGAGTTCTTCATCAAATCTTACATCAATACTTTCTACAATTTTTTGAATAGCCTTGTTGTAGCATCTGTATCCTTTACTCTTGGATGCATATCCTAAGAGTATTCCCTCATATGCTCTTGGATCAAATTTCCCTAGATTTTCATCATTGTTCTTTATGTAGCACTTGCCGCCAAAGACTCTAAAGTGCTTGATTGATGCAGGTTTACCATGCCATAGCTCATAAGGTGTCTTGTCACTATTAGGTCTTAAATGAGCTTTGTTTAGAATATGTACTGCTGTGTGTACAACTTCTTCCCAAAAGGTTTGAGGAATTTTATTCTCTTGCATCATAGCTCTGGCCATTTGTTGTACAAATCTGTTTTTTCTCTCTGCTACTCCATTCTGCTGAGGTGTCCCTACAATGGTAAATTGTTGTTTTATTACATGTTCATTACATAGGTCTGCAAAGTCATAATCTGTGAATTCTCCTCCTCTATCTGATCTGATACATTTTAGCTTGCATCCAGTTTGATTTTCTGCTAATGATTTGAATATCTTAAACTTTTCCAGTGCTTCCGATTTGTTCTTGAGAAAAGCAACCCATGTCATTCTGGAGAAATCATCTATTATCAGCATGAAGTAGGATTCTCCACCTGGTGTCTTAGTTCTAGCAGGTCCACATAGATCCATGTGCACAAGCTAGAGTGGTCTTCTTGTTGATAGCTAATCTTTAGATTTAAAGGATGTGCGAGCCTGTTTCCCCAATTGACAAGATTTGCATATGGTATTTGAAGGCCTTTTTATTTCTGGCATATCTCTGACAGCTTTCTTCTTGCTCAGTTTGATGATATGATCGAAGCTGAGATGTCCCAATCTCCTATGCCATAACCATGACTCGTCAAGTTTTCTAAGATGACAGGCTTCATTTTCCTCTTTCACTATGTAAACATTACTCTCTGTTCTAACACCTTTGAGCAGAGTCTTTCCTATTGTGCTTGATCTAACTTCACAATATTGTGCTCTAAAGAGAACTTCACAGCCTTTGTCACACATCTGACTGACACTTAGTAAATTTTCTTTCAACCCATCTACAAATAGTACATCTTGGGCCTTTCCTCTTCCATTATCTATGCTGACTGAGCCTTTTCCCTTGATCTTACCTGATTTATCATTGCCAAAAGTAACATTGCCAGATTTCTTTTCATCAAGAGTAATAAACTTGTTTTTATCTCTTGTCATGTGTTTAGAGCAGCCACTGTCCAAATACCATTGACTCTTCAAATCTTGAGCAGTTAAAGCCAAGTCACATTTATTCACCTTCTTTATCCACTGGAGGCCCCCTTTTGTTTGGTATATTTTGTGAGGTGATGAATTATATCTTCTTAGAGAACACTTGGAAGGCATATGTCCAACTTGATTGCATATACAACATTTGATCATAATTTTTGCAGAATTATGAGTATGAACAAAATTTCTTTGATTCATAAACCTCCTTGAGGTGTTAAACATTAGCCTTTGTCCATACTTTCTACATTCAATGATTTTATGACCAAATTCCTTACAATAAAAGTAGTAACCATAGAAGCTATTTGCATACCTGATGTAAGGTTGTCTCTTCCATTTGTTTGCTTGAGGCAGTCTCTTCAATGTTTGCATCTTTTGCTGGTTTGAATTACTCCTTCTTGCATGACAATATGCAGCAATGTGTCCCAACTTGTGGCAAACATAACAGGTGGCATTCTTCATTGGAGGGAAGAATATTATTTGATGGTTTTCAAATTTTACATATTCAAGGGTCTTAGTATTTATTACATTCTTTGCTACTAGTGGTTTCTTCTGATCTCTGTCTCCCTTATTGCAGATTTCTTCTTTTGTATAAATTGTTTGAGCTACTTCATCATTCTTCTTTTCTTTTACAAAAATAATCTCTCTGTCAACCTTTTCTTTTCCTTTTCTTGATTCTCCTTCGTAGCCTATTCCATTCTTTGTCATAGGGGATCTTTGAGCAACCAAAATTTCATTCAACTTAATAGAGCTTGTTGTTTGGGAAGAGTTGATAACCACTTTCCTTTGAGAATTTTCTAATTTCTTTCTGAGACATACTACTTCTTCTTCTAACTTTTCTTGTTCTTGAGTTTTTTCTTTGATTTGCTTAAGTAACATGTCCTCTATCTTCTTGGCTTCTTCAAGCTCTACTTTTAGCTGCTTAAGGACTTCTGAATTATGTTTTTCTCGTACATATTTGAGGAGAATGTCCTTTTGTTTTCTGCATTTAAGTTTGAGTCTATCAATCTCTTCTATAGCACTTCTTAGCTCCCCCTCAAGGTCTACTTCACCTTCTTATTCTTCTTCTAGCAAGAGTCCTTCAAGATCTTCTATGGCCATTAGCAAAAATTCATAGGTTCCCCCTTCTCCTGAGGATTCATCTGAGTCTTCAGATGTACTACTGTCTTGTTGAGCAGAGAAGGATTTTCTACTGAATTTCTTTCCTTTCTGCCAGTTCTTTGATGTGTTTTTCTCTGATTATTGAGCTTGATTTCTTACTTTCTTGTGAGGACACTTAGCAGCATAGTGTTCCACTCTTCAACAGTTAAAGCATTTTAAGGGGAGTTTACCTTTGTATTTATGTGAGCATCTATCCAATTTCTTGACAAACTTTGCCTCTTCTTCATCCAAGCAAGAGCATATGTCTCCCTCTTCTGCTTTCTTCTTTTCTGTTTTAAAGTTTGCTTCTCTCGTACTTGGCTTTTTCTGTGGGAGCCTCATTTCATAGGCTGTTAGATTTCTAAGTAGTTGGTTCATGGTCAAGGTCTCCCAGTCAGTTGTTTCTTCTATTGCAGACACCTTTGGATTAAACCTGGATGGAAGAGATATTAGAATCTTTTGCACAATTATACTTTCTGGCATTTTTTCTCCAAGAGCTTTCATATTGTTAATAATTTCTGCAGCTTTTAGGAAGAAACTGGCAATGTCTTCATCATCATTCATTTTTAAGTTTTCAAACTGGGCTCTATATACTTGATGTTTGGCAGTTTTTACTTTCTGGTCTCCCTCATGTATGTTCTCAAGATTATCCCATATTTTTTTGGCAGTGTCTTTGTGCATTACTTTAATAAACTCTGCTTCACATAATCCATTCAGGATGGCATTCATGGCTTTTCCATTAGCCACAAAATCTTGTTTTGAGTCTTTTTCTGTGTCAGTTGCCTTCAGGGCATATCCCAATTCCACAGCAACCCAGACTTCCATTCCTAGAGACATTATGTATGTCCTCATTCTAATTTTCCAGAAAGCATAATTTTCACTAGTTAAGAAAGGGGCTTTATTGGTTGAGCATCCTTCTTTACTAGCCATCTTGGGAACCTAGGATCTCCTTTCAGTTTTTAGACTTGTACAAAGGAACCTGCTCTGATACCAATTTTTGAACTCTTAGTTGAACTGAGAGGAGGGGGGGGGTGAATCAGTTTAACACATTCATAGATTTTTTAAACCTTTTATTCAAACTAACATACATCTTCATTTCATGTCCAGCTTACTATGTAAGTAATCTTAGAATATGAGCAGCAAGTATTAATATAATAGAACAAAAGACTTAATATGAGAGCAGCAGGTATTAAGAAGATGATATAAATCAGATCAACACATAAACATCATGCACAGAGACACCAGATATAAGTGGAAACCCATAAAGGGAGAAAACCAGATCTTATTATTGTTGTGATGCAAAGGCAAGCTCCAACTCCCTCTCACCACTGTTTTTCTGCAGGCACCAACCTATAGGAGGCTCCTACCTCAATTGTGCAAGCTACAACTTGCAAGGAAGCTCCAACTCCCTTCAATTTTCTGCAGGCACCAACCTAAAGGAACCTTCAACCTCAGTCAGCTACAACTGACAGCTATCAAGCTGCTACTTGATAGGGAAGCTCCAACTTCCTCAATTTAACAAACTGAATGTTTGTTGATTTACCTCTGATATCAGCTCTGTTCTGTAGCTTCTCTTTCTTCTCTTAATCCTCTCTTCTTTATTCTTCTATATTATTCATTCTCTATATTTTCTCTCTCTCTCACTCACTTGAGCTTATCAAATAGATATTATATATAGAAATTCTCACATGACTGTTTGTATTTCACAAGGAATTTGAAGTGAACAGTCATGACTCTTTGGCTTCTGTCTTCTTATTCTCTTTTTTTCAACTCATTTTTAGAGTTACTACAATATGTACAAATTTCCATGCTATAGTGGGATTTTGTCTTTTCCTTCTGCTATTAAGAATTTGTTCTGCGTACTCTTTGTTCACTGTCATCTATATATTCCCTGTTCACTGCACTTTTGAATCCCTTTGTTGTACATTTCTTCAACTCTGTAATCTTTGTTTTCCTCTGTCAGGCCTCATACTTCCTCTTTATGTGTGCATATAAAATGAATACAACAGTTTGTACTCAATCCAACTGTCGATCTGGGCAAACTTAGATTAATTCGAAAACTTCATTTTCCATGGTTATAAAACCATACATATGAATTCATTCATATTTCAGTCATTACAGTATTCAAAATCCAGGCAATCTCGTCACATTCCTTTATTCTATGCTGGCATATTTAAATAAACAATTCTGAGTATTTTTATGTCTCAAATCAGAGAATTGAGATGTTCATTCAACATTTCGCCATGACTATAACGCGACCGTCCATCTTCATATAATCCTCGACTGGTACATATATTAAACCACGTCCATATTGCACCAACAACCATTGTATGTTATATTTGTTATGTGCCCAGATCATATTCAAACATTATTATACGTAACATTTTTATATATATTCCATCGATCCTTATAATGCATCGACTATCATTAATAAACCAATTCTTTACATATATTTCCGCCTCGGTCCCACCTATAACTCAATGGACCAATCAAATGCACACATCGTACCTTGTTTATCCCTCGTGCATCTCCGTTAAACTCCGGGCATGTTCAATGCGCGATCGTCGTCCGATGGCTTGTTTCCAAATCAACGGTTCCTGTCCATTTCGCGCGGTTTCCAATGCAGAACGTTAACGCGCGAAGGCGCAGTTTAACAGGCAGTTTTCGACTGGGTCCATAGGCCACGTGTTGATTCCTGTATGGAATCGCTCCTCCTCTGGGCAATACCACCTTCCGTATAGGGGTGGTGCGAAGAATACCACCATCCCGCGCCAAACCACCATCACTGTTCATCGAGTCTTGGTTCCGCTCCTCTCCTACGCTCCAGGTTGCGCTCCATTCAATTATATATATATATATATATATATTATTTTTTTTTCCGACTATGGTTCCGTTATACTCTGACGCAGATTTCCGCTCCTTTTCTCTGTTCCTTCTATTCTTATGCATTTGACTATGGTTCTTCGGTGTATGCATATATAAACCATATATATATCTAACGCACCTACCATGTATACAACCTCCATATCAATCGAATACAAGTGCTCCATTAAAAAATTATGTTATGTGTAACGCCCGGCTGTATAAAAGATTCTCGGAATTTATCTATATATGTACATATTTTTGGAATAACAACGGTTTCTCTGCAATAACATCTGTGGCTCTGCCTCTGTCATTTCTGTCACTCTGCCTCTGCCTCTACTACTGTGATAACAACTCTGTATCCGTATTTTCTTCCTCTGTCTCTGCATTTTTCTTTTATATTCATTTCCTTGTAGCTGTTCCTATTTCTGCATCTGCTACCTCCTTTTCCATCAATGACAACATTTCCAACAAGTTCAAGTCATGCCATATTGTGAGGGCACCCAAGGAAACATGTTCGGGTGGGTCAGGTCTGGCCTGGTTTGGTTAGGTCATGTCGTGTGAGGCTGCCCAAGGAAACACGTTCGGGTGGGTCGGGTCAGGTTGGGTTGGGTCGTGTGAGGGTGGTCGTATAAAAAATGCTAAGTTGTGACCACCTATGTTTCTTATGCATGTTTGTGTGATCCTTTTTCTGTTTTCTCCCTCGTGTGCCCTTCGTTCAGGTGGGGCGGGTCGTGCCGTGTGAGGGGGCCATAAGAAACGTGTTCAAGTTGGATCGTTCAAGGGAGATTGTATCAAAAATTCTAAGTTGCGACTGCCTATGTGCCTTGTACACGTTCATGCGACTCATTTTTCATTTTCTCCCTTGTGCCTTCGACATTCGGACAGGTCAGGTCAGGTCGGGTCATGTGATGGAGCCCAAGGAAATGCATTCGTGTCAGGTCAGATGGGGTCGTGTCGTACTATATGTGAGGGTGCCCAAGGAAATACGTTCGGGCAGGTCGGGTCAAGTCAGGTCATGGCAAGCTACCCAAGGAATGTGTCTGGTCGGGTTGGGTCATGTCGGGTCGTGTGAGGGCACCTTAGGAAATGCGATTGGGTGGGTCGGGTTGGGTTGGGTTGGGTCGTGTGAGGGCACCCAGGGAAACACATTCGGGCGGGTTAGGTTGGGTTGGGTCATGTGATGGTGGCCATATCAAAAATGCTAAGTTGTGACTGCTCGTGTTGCTTTTGTATGTTTTTTCGATTTGTTTTCCATTTTCTCCCTCGTACGCCCTTTGTTTGGGTGGGTCGGGCCGTGTCGTGTGAGGAAACCACATAAAACGCGTTTGGGTTAGATCATGTGAGGGAGGTTGTATAAAAAATGCTAAGTTGTGACCACTCGTGTGCCTTGTGCACATTTGTGAGACCCGTTTGTCATTTTCTCCCTCATTCGTTCGATGTTTGGGCAGGTCGGGACGAGTTGTGTGATGGCGCCCAAGGAAACGTGTTTGAGTCGGGTCGGGTTGGGTTGTGCTGTACTGTGAGGGTGCCCAAGGAAACGTGTTCGAGTGGGTCAGGTCAAGTCAGGTCATGGAAATCTACACAAGGAATGTGTCCGGCTGGGTGGGGTCGTGTCGGGTCATGTGAGGGTCATGATAGGTCATGTAATTGAGCATGTATTTTTCAGGATGTACTATAGGTTTGCATAAGATACAAGTGTGAGTTAATCACTTATGTCTCTGATAGGAAAAGGTGAAGGATATAGAATTGCGGCCTATTAGGGAGGTTGTTCTATAGATGAGGGAGTAAAAATTATTGGATATAGTGTTAATGATTTTTGAGGACCAAAAGATCATCAATGGGGAGGAATGATCCAAGTGGCCTGACGAAGGCCCAAAAATATCAATTTATTTGGATATTTTTGAAAATGGGAGTAGAACGTAGAGCTCATTGTCCTGATTTTAGTGGCGCAAATGAAACTCAAATATGAGTTCACATGCATAAGATATTCACACTCACATTTTTGGTCAACTAGGCCCCACTGGGTAAATTTGGAAGAGCGCCAACTAAATTTGGAGCTCTGCTAAAATTGAAGGTCTTACTAAATTTGGCGGTATTTAAGCAGGTGAAAAAATGGAAATTAACAAATATAATTTTTATTAGTTGATAAAGGTAAAATGGTCGCCTAATTAAAATGACTAGTTACCCCACAAAAATTGTCAAAGATTTTTAATTAGTGGTATTAAAAACAATTGAAAAGAAAAATATCCATAAAAGGGTTCGTGGGAAGCGAAACCTTACCAACCCTGACCTTGATATCGCATATATATAACATATATGGGGGTGGATCTCAATTGGTAGTCCCACCACCCAATAAAACCTACGACATATGTTAGTAAGGTTGATGAGATTTGAACCCACCCAACCAAAATGGTTGGACCACCAACGGAGGACCCTCCAAATAATACCAACAACAACAATGGTAAAAAAAATACAAAACATGAAGCTTACACCTTTAGATCTGCAGGGTTTGAACCAGGGTGGCCCATGTAACATATGCACAATTTAACAAATAACCCAATGGGCCTTACATTGAAATATTCACCCATAATATGTTTAAAAACCTGACCTTCGACTATTTGGTGGGGGGAGAACGAATTTTGAACAGAAGAAAAAAAACACACAGTGGAATGATTCCTGGAACATATACAAAGTGGGGAGGAACCATGACCCAAATAATCTTGAGGAATCTTGGAGATTCACTTGGAGCCCATTTTTGATGGTGTCAAAATCATGCCAAGTTTATAATCAAATGAACCTGAGTTTCACTAGAAATTTTATGGCATCATCAACTTTTTTATCTGGGAAACATATTTTTTAGAGGAATAATGTTGAGGGTGGAACCATGAATGATAAATATTGATGCAAGAATCTGCATGGAATTTGAAAGATTCCAAGAGGCATGGAAATGACATTTTCAGAAAAAGGAAAAATTTATACTCATTTTTCTTAGTTTTTTTCAAGGAATGTGATGGCGTGATCAATTTCTTCTTCTGAGTAGTTGAATTTTAGTCATCCCATAAATATAATATTTGAGGAATATTTGACCAATTACTTTTATAATACTTAATTATTTTATCATTACTTGTAATTATTTAGCTTCAAGTTATTGGCCATGGGTCAAATGCTAATTTGAACATTTGAATGATAGGTGTACGTAATTATGTGCAATTATAAATAAATGTTTTTTTTTTTTTTTTTGGAAAAATTATGGGAAATTGCACATTAGTAATCATGCTACTCTAATTTCAGTAACATTTTATGTAGTTGTAGTCTTGGGTAGTAAACAAGTAATGGTGCCATCTATCAAAGTTATAACCTCCTATGATTCCCCAAGATTCTAGGAGAAATTATCACAACCACAAAAAAAAATTAATTGGAGATAAATTTTATGCTAGCTGGGGAAAAGAGACAACATCGTAGAAGAGAAAGGAAATGATCGATAACTAAGAAAGAAGGATACATGTAAACTCCTAGATACAAAGAAGAAAGAGATAAACATTGAAATAGTAGGAGAGAGCTAGAGTGTGTGATGAGGTAAGAGGAAATATATAATCAAATGTTGATAAGGCATTGATAAAAGAGAATTATGAGGCTCGAAGGGAATTTTTTTGGTTTCCATTCTATGATTGGGAGGAACATGTTGTTTCCTACTATATTTTCAAGGGTTAAGATAAGTAAAAATAATACTACAGTCGTTTTTTAATCAAGAATGTTTGGTTTTGAAACATGTATTTATTAAGTTATAATTAATATTCAAGGTGTTTGCACCAAGACATAATAATAAACAATGCTCAGTGAATAGGAATAGGGAACAAATAATTAGAATGTGGTAGGATATATATAGTAATTCTTGTGAATGCATGTGACTTTTGATAGTAAGTAAAGCATCAATTCATGTATGTTTCATTGCCAAAAAAAGCAAAGATATAGATAATAGAATATATTGAATAGATTAAATATAGGTACATCTATATTTTCTAAATGGATATTCTAACTCGGAAATTTCTAAATATGGTACTATTTTGGACAAGCATTATTTTTCTTAGTATGATGATCAAGGAAAAAAGAAAAATAATAGAAACTTTGTAGATGATTTCACTACAAGCTACCATATAGGAAAACATAAATATTAAAGTAGGCTTAGCATGTTTGTAAGATAGTATGGAGTGATAACCTTCGTATCAACCTTCTAATGCATGCAACACTGATTTCACATGTAACAAAATGTTACGAAGGCGTTACATAACATATTTTCACATGTACCCATAAAAACCTTTTCTGCACAATGTATGGTTAGAATAATTATAATCTTGACTTTGACTAAGTTCTTAAGGGGGAAATTAGTATGGAATAAAAATAATATTTGTTAATGAAGAAAATAACTACCGAATCAAGCAAAAGAATAATAATACATTCCTGGTTGTTAAGCATGTTGAATTAAGTCAAAGAATAAGAGAAATTACAGAGCCTAAATGCACATACGTATAGCAGTTTATTTAAATTACTTGCTTCAAAAATATACACAAACAATGCATAAATTGGGGGTCCAAAAACCATATTCACAGAAAAATGACTACAAAAAATTAGTGTATCAAGATCCCCAAACCAATTTTTCTTATGCATACTATGAATTGAGAATCAAAATTTTTTCAAAAGAAAGGGTATTTATTTAATAAAAATTCAAGCCATAAAATAATAACATAAATTGAGGACTATTATGAAAAATACCTATACTATAAAGGTTATACAGAAGTAGCCATGGTTGTCTCTTGTCATCATCACCCTCCACATAAATTAAACACCTAGGGAGGAAAAGTCTTGTTAAGAGGGTTCTTACCTTGAAAAGTAAAGATAATTTACTATGTTTATGAAACCTTGAAATGGAGTCTCAATATCTAACCTATAATAACAAATTAGAGAAATTTATATTAGTTTCCTCACCAAAAGATGTAAGGCATAAAATGAGATCTTGAGCCAAGAGACTCATTAACAAATTTATATTCAGAGTATCGTAGAATTTATAGTCGTGGATGCCTTGTTAGAGACAATAGTTAGAATCTTGGAAATAATACTTTTAATCAAAGCTATAAGGTACAAAAGATAGTTTTCACAAATTGAACAATGATTTCATTTATATTATACGATTACTAGAATTAGAGACTCTTTCTTTTAGATAATATATTGGGAGTTGACTCCAAGTTATATTGGGAGTTGACTCTGAATTATTGACATATTAATAGCCAAGTGCAAGGGTATGTAATACGATTAATTGCTAGATAAAGACATTGTTGCAAACCATGAAATTACTAGACAACCTAGAAATATTTTGAAGACATGAAACCCTAGTGTCAAGAAATTAGAAGAGTAACAAATAACATTTGATTTGACACTTGGTCATAATTATTTTGCGACTAGAATAATCTTAGAAACTGAGCCAACAAAGGCATTTCTTCATCTAGTGAGCTATTCATCCACAATCATGAAGTGGATTTAAGTTATAAGCCCTCATATTGAAATTTTGAAAGGAATTGATGTTAGAAACCCTTGTATTGGAAATATAAAAATAATTGAGGGATAAAATTCCTTGTGTTTCCTAAAGACGAATCACTGAGAGGGTGATATGACATTTAAAGTGTCATAGGTTAGATTCCTTGGAAGTAGTTGCACTCTTAATTCCCTTGAACATTTAAAACCCAAAACGAGATGTTACCTTTACAAAGATCTTGAATATAATGTGTTATAGTAGATTTGGTCTAAGTGGTGTTGATCCAGAGATACCTCTACGATAATAATTAAGTTTTGTAAGCTTAAATGAATTTTTAGTCAGCAGAAGGTTCTAAAAGGCTCTTGTAAGGACTTGCAATAAAACCAAATTTTCCATTAAATTTTTATTTCAATGCATCTAAAGATAAATACAAAAAAATCAAGTTCAAGTTGGTAAACCATTTATGGAAAAATTGACAGGATGACTCTAATAATATTTTTTCAAGTTCGATCATGGAAAATACTCGATAGTAAGATCATTATAAATATTATGAAATTACTTGTTGCTCGAATCTTAAAAAATTGTTGATGGAACCTACTCATTGTTGAAACATGACCCCATGAATAACTAGAGAAGCATAGTGGTAGAGCTTAAACCCTAGTTTACAATTGAAGAAATCTATGTCCCTGTAGAACCTGCAATGTCAACTGGAAAGTATTAGAGGGTAGTCAATCCAATTGAATTGTTACATCAAGCCATCAACACCGTTCAATTTCCTCAAATCATTTGAGCCATCCAACTATGACTATGTCACATGGATGTGTCAAAACCATGGTTTTAATGCTCAACACATAGCGAGAGCACCCACAGATTAAAATATTTGTGTATATGGGAGAGGGGGGCTAGAAAATGCACACACACACACACACACACACATATATATATATATATATATATATGTATATATATATATATATTAAGATGTTATTATTCTAGGGTGAAAGAATGAAGATGGGTTACACTTTTGGGCCAAATGTGGGGATGAAATTTCAAGTTTTTCTTATTTTGCCAAATTTCACCAATAAAAATTTATATACGAATTATAAATTTGGATTCTGAGAAAAAATAAAATATGTAGAGAATTATGTTGTTGTCCTAATGTTTTTTTTTTGAAAAAAAAATAGTATCATATAATCTCTCAATTTTCTATTAAAAGCAATATATGTCCTTGAATTTTTTTTAGAAAACTTAAGAGAGATGCATGTGTTCACATAGAATAAATTAGTCTAAAAAGAGTAACTTTTAAATAATATATATATGAGAATGGTACACACAGAGAGAAATAATTATTTTATATTAAAATTTAAAATTTTTAATGCAAAATTGTCCTTTTTATTAATTTTCAAAGTTGGTGAAGTAATATTTCAATCACATTTTGAAGACAGGTGTGTTCATGTAATATTATTTTCAACTCTTTAAATAAATTGAAAAACAAAGAGTATCCTTTTGAAGAGTACACGTAAAAAAATATAGTGGTATTTTTTGAAAAATTTTCGTTGTGTATATTTTATGTTATTGATTTTTTATTCATACCCATTGAAACTATCCAAAAAAATTTCAAGCGTCATGTTTAAACCAAATTAGACGAAAAATATCATATGAATTCAAACATGTCAAATTCATATGGTATAGGATATAGATTCTTTCACGAATCTAATGTGATCAAATCCATCACTTAAGGACAATTTCTTCCCTAAAACTAATGGGGTACAAAATGGGCTTTTCGAGAAATCTGTAGAAGAGGTGTTGAAACTACAATTTTTAGTACTACAAGAGCTTGATTGAGCACTTTAAACTTTTCAGGAAGCACTTAAATTAAAAATTAAAATTTCTCGATAGGTCATTAAATAAATCATCAATCAAGCAACACCTATGGTTAAACAACTACTCGATCGAGCCATTAAAAAGCCAACCCACCAGTGGCCTTACCATCTTTTTTAATGGTATTGATTATGGATCATATGGTTCAAGGGATCAATTGAGCCTATAACTAGATCGAGCCTCTATTGTGAGAAAATAATTTAGTTTCTAAATTTGATTGTGCCAAAAAAAATAGGAAACATTATTTAATAGAGAAATAATAGAGAGAGAAAATTTCACAAAGATTCACACCAAACATGGGAAATTGGACATTTGGATCTAAAAAAGGAAATAAATTTCCATCTACGGAGGAAATTTGAAATAAAGCTAGATAAAGGTTGATAAAAAAACATCGTACATTGAAAGAACAAGAATTTGAGGCAAATGCAGGTAATTCAAATTGTTTCGCTTCTCATATTACTTGCTCCCTATTGTATACATTAAGAAATATGATTGAAAACCACAAAAAAATGAAGAAGGAAACAATAAAATTAAGATAAAATAAGCATTAAAAATAATTTTCCATGTAGTTAAAAATGAGATGTAACAACAACTAAAGAAAAACACTTGAAACCATATAAATTATTGAAAAGCGCTTGAAACCATACAAATCAATGAAAACCACATTGAAAACCACTTGAAACCATGAAAATGATTGAAAACTACTTTAAACCATGGTTTATAGGTTTTTTTTTCAAACCACTTGAATTCATGCAAATTATAAATCATATTTGAATTGCAATGGTTTACGTTAACCCACAAATAATACAGATTTATTTTTACTAAAGAAAACCATTGCAACATTATTTCCATATTCTATTTACATGAATTAAAATTCAAGGAAATTTATTTACAGAAGAAATTAGAAAAAATTTCTGTCAAATAGGTGCTCCAAAACCTATAAAAATTAGTTTGATTAATATTTTATATCCAAAGTAAGAGTTAAAAGAGAGAAAATCTGGCAAGATATACAAGGCGCAATAGTATCCCTACTTTTAATGTGCATGAACTAAGAATTTTTTTTTTGTTAAGCGTATATTTAATAACATTAAACTTTCATAACATGCATCATTGTATATAACATTTAATGGTTCTTTGAATCCTAAATGTTGATCCCAAACTTTGAAAACCTCACAAGATTCTTCTTTCAATTCTCACATGAAGTTATGAGAATTGTTTTAAAAGAACAAGTTTTTTAAAGGCATACAAAGTGTAGTGTATATTCGTGCTTGAAAAAAAAGGATTTTATTATTGCATATCAATATAATGCTCCATGGAAGAATGATGTTATTAATAAACATTAAATTCATAGATAATAAATGCAAAATAAATATATTAGCATGCATATACCATGATATGCTAGAAATGTTTACGATGTTAATCTTCTTAGATTGTGGCAATATAATGCCGATTAAATTCATGTATTTGTTTCTAAACATATGTAATATTGAAATGTATTGCAAAATATGGTTGAAAAGTAAAAAATATTTACTTATTTTAAAATTTGTCAAAAATTGATGAAAATAATTGAAAACATCAAATACATTGGATATCCATTTTTGCGAGTGTATAAAAAATTTTCCTTGTTGAAACATATAGTTTCCTAAATCCTTTTACCCCTCCTTGTGCCCTACTAAATTGTTGTGCTAAAATTTCGATGTACATTCTCCCAAAAAAATAGTCAAATCATTTGTTCCCCTCTTCACCACAAATGATAGCAATGTACATAAATTATCGATAATACCTTTAAGTATCTTGCTAGGTCTCTAAATCCACTAAAACCTCTATCTCTTGATTTATTTTTTTTGCTTAGCAACAATTTCATTGTCCTTTTCATTCTCCTTTTCCTCCCACATTTGTTCCACTTTTTATTTGGAATTGTGAAGTTATCTATAGTTACATGATAATTTATTCCTTTAAGAAACGTAATATTACTATTGCTTTATGGTAATTTTAATTACAGATTTTAAAACGGTAATTGATATGGTGCTTCTAGTGAAGAAAACAATTCCGAACTAATTTGATTTTGTATAGTAGACTTTCAAATACTAACATACTTAAAAATTATTTGAATAGGTTCCTTATTATATCATGAAGTGTGTATTTGTATATTGTATGGTTTTTCAATCATAAATTATCTTATAGTTGATTAAATGTGTATGAATTTATAGATATGGATATTTTTTATCTCATGAAATAAATGTCCCTTCAATTTGGTAACCACTAGATTGATTGTTCAAGAATCTCCTATTCTCTCAAATTCAAAATATTTTCCACATAATTAATTTCTTTAAGTAATAATTCCCTCTGAAATATGTGCATTTAGAAATTTCCTATATAGGAATTTAAACTTAATTTATATTAGTAGTTTTAGGTCAATGGCCTTGCAAATTATTAGACAAATGAGTATATTTAAATAATTGACATTTGATTTAAATAATTGAAATATTCGGTACATACGATATATATGAAAAAATATAATACTTTCCTTGTTACAATAGGGATTAATTTTAGTTTCATATTTATATCTATTTTTTTTTGAGGAATTCCAAAATTGTTTCTAAGAATAACTAAATTTGAAGAAGGTCTTGAAATGGTTCGCTTTGTTGTGGAACACAATTTTAATATAGTTTTTATATTGTCTCTTGAAGAAACGAAAAATTGTCCCTAAGAAGAACTAATTCTTAAAAAGGTCAAATACTTCACTTAGTAAATGGAGACAATATTATTATGATATATGATTTTTTTTTTTTTAATTTACAATATTGTATTTTATCAACCCTTTATATAAATATATTTAACCACACATTATAACTATATAATACATATATTTCAAACATACTTGAAATTCACATACTTTCTATGTGCACTAGATTCACGTTACACACACCATCACTACTAAGAAATTTGCTATACTAACCATTACAAGTATATTAACTGAGAAATATTATTTAAATTTGGATTTTTCACAAAAAAATATGCTCACATCGTATAATTAGCAAATAAGTAAGTGGCCCATCATACACAAATAGTTTCTTTTCTTTTAAGGAACAAACATCACATAGTGTAATAACAAGAATTTTATTAAAGGATCATGACCTACATATCCACATACCTGCAATTCAAACCTTTGTATGTGCACTAGATTCACCTGGAACATACTGTCACTACTAAACAATTTGGTTTACTAACAATTACAAGTAGAATAATTTCTTATATTTTACATTGAATTTTTTCACACAGACATAATTAGGAAATAAGTAAGTGGCCCATCATCCACACCCAATTTATTTTCTTGCAAGGAACAAACATCACATAGTTTAATTAACAAAATTATAAAGGATCATCTCATATCCACATAAATTCACACTTTTTATGCTCGCAATTTCACTTGCACACACATTCACCCCATATACTAAGCTCACTTAAACTTTGTTATAGGGTATCCTCTTTCTGAAATATTTTTATATAAATTATTTGAAATTATATTTTTTAGCACACCCTATGTGAAGAAAAGCCACTTGAAAAACAATCTTAACCTAAAGACATTAAATTCTCCACAAGGGCCATAAGATAATTTACAGTTTAGGCTAAGACCATAGTGAAAGGAAACACATAAGTTGTCATGGATTTTTTTTCATATTGAAACATAGAAGATTGTGTTTTAGGGAGCTTAAAATCCTCCATAATCGAGTGACAAACCCAGTACATGGAGAGAAACCCATGAAGGGGTTATGGCCTACGTGGTGGACTATCATGGACCTTCATGTTGTCTTCCAACATGTGGTATGGATTATGGGTCCAAAACTAACAACTAGAAGCTGAGATTCATCCTTTCCCACTAGATGCACCTAAATTAGTGGCCAAATGTTAGGGCATAATTCCCTATAGGTTGAGGTGCAAGAGAAATTAGACTTGAGGTGATCATGGACAGGCTAGTGGAAGTCTCACCATATCTCTTGGGATGTAGCCCTACTACGTTTGGCCGCTATAAATGTCCCCATATGTTGGTTGATTTTTTCATTGCTCGAAGCATTTCTAGTGACTTTTATGACATGGATTGAGTATCCTATTCTAAAATATTCAAAAGGCCTAGTTACTACTTTAGTGGAATGGATTTAGCTCTTTTTAGGAATTTTTATCATGCACAAAACTTACGGATAAACCTTTTTTGGTGTTTTTTTCACACATTTGAATTAAAGGGAAAATAAAATTTTATTTTATCCTGTATTATGTATGTCATTCATTTCATTTTCCTAAAGGAAATGTATGTGTTCAGGTGTGCTTACAAATGCAACAGTCTTGGGTGTTGCTGATTTATTTCCTTTCTTGCCAACTAATTTATTTCTCATAATAGAATTATTCTTATTAATTACATCATTGAAAGGGATTATATAACTGTTAGGTGCATCCTACATACAATTAACATTATCATAAAAATTATTTTACCTTTTATTTACATGTTTAAGCTTTTACCTTTCATCATATTATGAATCACCGTTTTTGTTGACATATGGACCGACATATTTACTCACTTGCCTTATTCTTTGAACCATGTTTACATAAGCTCAAAACCATTTTATTTTCATGTGTCAACTTAGAACCCCTGGTTTATGTGACTAGAACCCTAGGGTTTCCAAATTGCTTCTTTTTAGTGAGGAGGAATTCTTTTAGCTTTCATCATATTATGAATCACCCTTTTTGTTAACACAGGGACTGATACCTTTACTAGTGCATTCTTCTTTGAAACATCTTTAGCTGAGCTTGAAACCCATTTATTTACATGTTTCAACTTATAACCCTTGGTCCATGTTGTCTTATGCTACTTAGTTGTGAACTGTCAATTTATTTTTCGTTTAAATTTTCCCTAGGTTTTCTAATTAGGACCTCAAGATTTTGAAATTCATTTTTATTGATTAAGGATGAATGCCTTAATCTTTCATCCTATTCTACATCACCATTTTTATTGGGATAGGGACCTATACCTTTACTGGTGCGCTCTTCTTCAAACCATATTTCCCTTAGCTTGAAGACCTTTTATTTCCATGTTTAAACTTATAAACCTTGGTCCATGTGAACTTCTTCTACCTAGTTTCCAACTCTCAACTTGTGTTTCATTTAATTTCTCCCTCGATTTTGTGACTAGAAACTTAGTGTTTCCAAATTGATGTTTAGTTATTTAGGACGAATTCTTTTATATTTTGTCATATTCTGCATCACCATTTTTGTTGACATAAGGACCGATACCTTCATTGATGTGCTCTTCTTAGAATCTTCTTTCTTTGAGCTTGAAACTTTTTTATTTCCATGTTTCAACTTATAACCCTTGGCCCATGCTAACTTGTGCTACCTAGCTGCCAACTCTCAACTTAATTTTCATCTAACTTTTCCCTAAGGTTGGTGACTAGAACCCTAGGATTTCCAAGTTGATTTTTATTGATTCGCAATGAATTTTTTCATCCTCCATAATATTTTGCATCACCATTTTTGTTAACACAGGGAGGGATACCTTTACTACTACGATCTTCTTTGGACCATCTTTCCCGAAGATCTTAAAAATTTTATTTCCATGTTTCAATCTATAACCCTTGGTCCATGTCGACATTTACTACCTAGTTATGAACTGTCAACTTGTTTTTCATTTAACTTTTCCCTAGGGTTTGTGACTAGATCCCTAGTGTTTCCAAATTTATTTTGATTGATTGAGGATGGATTTTTTGGTATTTCATAATATTATTCATCATCATTTTTTTCAACATAGGGACTGATAGCTTAAATGGTGTTATCTTCTTTGGACCATCTTTCTTTGAGCTTTAAAATTTTTTATTTCCATGTTTCAACTTATAACCATTGGTCTATGTCAAATGTTGTTACGTAGTTTCCAACTTTCAACTTGTTTTTCATTTAAAATTTCCCTAGGGTTTGTGACTAGAACCCTAGGGTTTCCAAATTGATTTTATTGATTGAGGATGAATGATTTTATGTCCCATCATATTCTACATCACCATTTTTGTTGACACATGAATTGATACCTTTACTGGTGTGCTCTTCTTTGGCCCATCTTTCCATGATCTTGAAACCATTTTATTTCAATGTTTCAACTTATAAACCCTGTTCCATTTCAAATTCTACTACCTAGTTTCTAACCTTAAACTTATTTTTCATTTAAATTTTCCTTAGGATTTGTGATTATAACACTAGGGTTTTGAAATTAATTTTTTTTGGTTGAGGAAAAATGCTTTTACATTTCATCATATTATGAATCACAATTTTTTTTGACAGAGGGATTGATACCTTCACTAGGGCATTATTCATTGACCCATATTTCCTTGATCTTAAAACCCTTTTCATTTCATGTTTCAACTTATAACCCTTGGTCCATGTCAACTTCTTCTAGCTATTTTCCAACTATCAAGGTATTTTTCGTTTAAATATTCCCTAGGTTTTGTGACTAGAACCGTAGGGTTTCCAAATTAATTTTTGTTAAGTGAGGAGGAATGATTTTAACTTTCATCTTATTTTGAATCACCTTTTTTATTGACACATGGACTGATACCTTTACTGGTGCGCTCTTCTTTGACACATTTTTACTTGATCTTGAAACAAATTCCCTTTCATATTTCAACTTATAACCATTCGTCCATGTCAAATTTTTTTATCAATTTTCCTACTATCAAACCATTTCGTGACCTTCCACCTACGGTGATTTCTTAAATAAACATGTTTAGATTCATTATTCAGTTGTATTATGATGATGATTCACTTGAATTACATGTATATTTTTCATTCCACTATGTAGGGATGGAAATTGATCTCCCACACGAGAGAGAAGATGTGCCCCATTAAGATGATCAACCAGATGATGATCAAGATGTGCCCTCTGGATATGGTCAACCACTAGAGGAACATGTGCCCTATCAAGTTTATCAATTGTCAAAAGGGGAAAAACGTTTTCCATGTCAAGCTAGTGACCCAATGGAGGAAGAATATTTCCCTATTAAGCTAAAAAAAACTGGAAGAAAAAAATTTTCCTCTCAAGTTGATAGGATAACAAAAAATTGTAGCGGTTTGGAAAGGGATGGATCATATGCAAAAATTTTAGATGCAAGAATAATAGAGGACCTTGGGGAGCCTATCCTTGCTTGCACTATTAGATACCATGTCAATAACATTATTAGATAACATTTTGAGAAACATTTAGTTTTCACACAAGATTAGATACTACATGGGTTGATAAAACATAAGAAACTAAAACATGTGATGCATATTTTGGTGTCCACGATGCTAGAACCAAGAATACACATATGAATGTCACTGAAGATATACAAACGGAATTCACTGTGTTTATAAAATCAATAAAACTCAATGTTCGAGTTGTGCATACGGTAATTATAATTGATATTGTTGCACTAAGTACATCAAGTCAACAAAATTTTGCAAAAATATCAAAATTGCTCAATGTGTTGAGAAAATTTTTCACAAGCTAGAAAATTTAGGGTTTGAGTAAATCACAATGATGAATTGGTTTGTTGGGCTATTATCACCACGAAAATCTCCCAATACAGGGTTATAATAGGAATTAAGAGAATTTTGTGTAGATTTTTGGGAGATCCATTATTGTGTTATTCTAGATAGAAGGCATATTGTACGAAATCAGACAGCTAAAGGTGAGTATGTGGAACAGACTAAGCAAATTGAATAAATGAAAAAAAAATTATTTTTCGAGGAATTTCATGAAATCAATCACCATTTGAAGATATCCATAAGGATGTTTCATAAATTGAACCTATGGTTTATTGGCCTAATACAATCTGTGACACATGTTTTTGGAGATAGCACGTTGAATTTTATCTTAATTATGACACCTTCCATAAATTTTACAAGAAGAACTTTCACGATGACCCTTTTCCTCCTGTAGTGCGTGATTTTTTTCATCAATATTGTGCAGAAGGGAGCCAAACGATTTGTATTATAAGAAAATATGTATAGGTGGTGGAAGATGCACTGAATGTGGTGATTTTTCATTGCCCGATAAGAAATTTACTATTTATCCGAAAAATTTTGGGATGTCAGATGTCACCATCACATGGAAGCATTATTTAGTACCTCATGGGAAACCAACCATCTCTTTCAACTTTTGCGCCTAAGAGAATCAACTATGTTGAGGATGACATTCATATTTCATAATTAATGGGTGCATTTCAAAAGTAGATATTTAAATATATTAAATACTTGCATAGGTCCAGCTGGCAAGAGTATGAATTTAAGAATTCCAGAAAAGTATTTCATCAATGAACAATTTTATTAGTGATGGAATTTGTTGAGAATTACACATTTTCTCCTCAGATAGAGATACAGAGTGAGTATTATCACTTAGACCAAGTGCCCATATTATTACATGTTTTATATAGACATGCACAAATGAACATTTATGGTAGGGATATAACTAACATGTCATGTCATGTGATTAAGGTGTATTACTTTTACATCAGTGATGATCAAGAAAATGACACTTTTTTCATCCAACGTTTCTTTGACCCGATTTATGAATCATTCAAAGAAATGTAATATCCTCAAGGAAGAATTAAATATGATTATATGGTTTTTCATGGTAGTTCGAGTCAACACACACTTTTTATTGGTTGATTTGACAACACAAGAAGAAAAAAATTCATCATACTTGGAGCTAATTTGAAACATGGCATGGAAAGGGTGAGCATGATGGTGGAGGTGCTTGTGTTATGCAAGTACTAACGAGGTAAAAAATGATTGATATTGCAAATCAACTCAAATCATCAGTAGAGGTGGTCAACTAGTGCGGATCCCATTTAGGACATGAAGGTCACGAATCTACAAGGCATGTGTGTAGGTTATTCTGGTATATTGAACTTGCTGATGTGAATATATGCATTCCCTAGTATTGTAATAATGTATAAGGAACAAGGGAATTACACTTATTGCAAAGAAAAGACATGGGATAAAATATTTTCCATCCAGATAAGAAAAATCACATATTTTGATGAGTTTTTCATTGGTTTTGATGGATGTAGACTTGATCACTATGAAGAAAAAAGCTACGTGAAAGGATGGATACATGTACCTCTGAATCCAAAGGGACCTCATCCAATTCTGATGTGGTAAGAGATGCACAATGAAGAAGACATAATTTCACTTGATCATGACTTAGTCTATGATATTGTAAGGGAAGTTATGTGGCTCAAATATAATTAACAATTTCATCTATAAATTTAAATATTGAATGTATTTAACTAATACATATTTTATATTTTGGTTGTATTTGATGTTTTTGTTGTCACTGCCTGTATAGGAAATGAAGAGAATGTGGCCTAATATTTTATGTGATGAAAATAGGTGAAAAGTAGGTTGGCTAGACAATATGAAGATGGAGAATTCTCATACGAAATTGGTGACATCATTCTGATTGGCAATTTTTTTGAAAAGTTAAAAAAAAAAATAGTCACATAATTTATAGAGACTATATGCCTCAATATATATTTTTTCAATACATTCATCTAGACATAGAATCTCATATAAATATCATAGAGATAAAAATAAAACAAAGGTGAACCAAGGAGATGGAAGATTACAGAATCATACTGTGAACGTATTATGAAGACTTGCATTCCTATGAGCCATTAGCAAGATAAATAAACTATACAAATGGAAATCCTTGAAGATGAGTCTATAGCAGTCAAGTGTAATCTAATATATTGTAAGAGATCTCAAATGTATGATTTTTATAATTTATAAATGTGAGAGTTGAATACTCTTATAATTTTCTAATTTTGAATAGAAAATTGTTTCCCTCTTATCTAGGATGGATTCATAGTGTTGTACATATATGTTATATACAATTTAGTTTATTTTAGGTGCTTAAGTTTCTAAAGTATACCAAATTTCAAAAAGGTGCTTTAGAATAAATAGATATTTATATTTGGATTTAATTAAATTTTTCCATCTTAAATTTTTTAAATGTCATGTGTATAGTATTCATGTTGAACATGCAAGAAATTTTATAGATCTATATACATGTCATACATATTTGGTTTCTAGAAAACACATTTGGTATGTAACAACCAAGTTGATATGGTCCATTTTACTTAAAATGGAAATCTAACATTCTAGGTTATGAACAAAATTGAATTTTTTTAATGTTATTGATAGTAAATATGTCATGTGTCACTTCGATATGAAACATCGAAAGAGTTACACACATGCTTCATATTGGAATGTAAGAAGTGTAACAAACAATATATATATCATGTTATAATTATTAAGCTATTTTAGATAACCTCAAATGAAATTAAATAGAATAAAACTTATTAGTAGTTTACATATTGACATCTAAATTAAAATCATTGTAATTTAACATAAATTTATTGTGCACTAAAAGAAACTTTCAAGAAGCCAATGTAACAACTAAAATTTCTATTTTGTAACATTTTACCTCTTGAATTTTCCTAATTGAAGGTCTGAAGATAAAAAATTGAATGAAATACTTGCATAGACAAGTAAATTTAGGAAAGTGCATAAAATTATAAAAACATACCATTAATTGTTTAAATTAACATAGATTGACAACACTAAAAGACATTTTCTACAAATTCAATATTGAATTGGGATACATGATATATTTTAGTTCATTTTGAGTACTAAAGTGACTTGCATCATAGAAAGATTGTACAAGTATTTACTTAGTCTATGAAATTAGAATTCAAAATTGTTATTTTGCGCAATTTTGCTTCTTGAATGTTCTTAATTGAATGTATTAAAAGGAATTGATTGAAACATTTGATAGCCAACTAAATTTAGAAATAATCATAAAATTATATAAAGTTGTCTAAAAATACATCATTAATTTTTTTTGCTATATTAAATTCCAATACATCTCACTTATATCATGTGTTATGACTAAGCTGTTGTAGATGACATTAAAAGAAATAAAATTTAATAAAACAAGTTATTAGTTGAACCTTTCTAGTTGAAGACATTTTTTATGGTTGCATTTAAAATCTATTTCAATCATATTTTTATATTTTAATTCAAACATGAGCCTATATTTTAGTTCATTTTAAGTATCAAAATGACATGCATATAGTGTAAGATTGTACTTATTTTATTAGTGTATTTATTGAGAAGTCAAAATTGTTATATTGTTACCTATGTATGATAATAACCTATCTATATAAAAATATATGCAAATTACATTATACACATGAACTTCCACATTGAAATAATAAGCATCCATAAAAAATCCATGCATGGTAATATAAAAAGTATTTACATCGCATGTGAATGCGCCCTCTGAAATGGGCCTGAAAATATACAAAATATCAATGATCCACTATAGAAAGTATCGCTTCTAAAACTCTTATGTGTGTCATGTTATGTAGAGGGAGTGTCCATAATCCAATATTGCAATATAACACATTCAAAATAAAATTAATTAAAATATTATTTTAAAAATATAAATGATATGGAAATAAATGATTTCAAACTGTGCATTTAAATAGTCCCCTTCTTGTGACTAATTCGAGTGAAAATGGAATCTAGGTGGGATGGGGGTCTGATTAATTTGGGTTTGGTGCTCCCCTTCCTATGGATAAATACCTCCGTACCTAACATCTCACTCATGTATCCACATAATTGTAGCATCAACAACCCTCTCCATCTAGGCATGTATACATAGTAAAAAATATAAATTATAATTAGTCTATGAATTAATTAGCATGCATACATGTAATTTTAAAAAAATGTTGAAATATTAAGAATAAAAAAATCCACCTCAACGATTAGTCCATAAGTGTTATGAGGTGCAGGTGCACATGGAGGAGACTGATCTATGGAATCATGCACTAGAAGAGGGTTCTCTGGCTCGTCAACTGCCCCATCAGATGACCTCAGAAGCGCATATGTGTAGTTGGGTTGTGCATGAATTATATCTTGAAATTATTAATAGAAATTAAATTTGATACAAACTTAGTTATATAAATAATGAAAAATTTGACAATAAGAGTCAAACTTTTAATATATATGTGCATGTTCTGTGTCACATGGGTCATGCGCCCTCCAAGTGTTACAGATGTTATCATGACATGTATGTGCATATGAAAAAAATTGGTTATGCCCTAGACTCTCAATGTGAAACATCATGTAATGCAACTGGTGGGACGTGTGGTAACAGAGGTGGTCTTATCATCTCTCCATGAAATTTGACATGTGCAATGCCCAAGTTCTTCTACATACTATCTAAAATGGTATGCCTAGTTTCAATCCAAATCTATGACGATTGCTCTAGATATGCTGGTAATACCATCTTCCAAGATGGTCATGGAAATAATATCGTATGTGGTGCTAAATATATAGGGTCACTACAATCCTTGAAAAAATCATAACTACATCCCAAACCGGGTCCATATAACTTATATCCGATGTTAGCATAATCTGAACTCATATGTAGCACAAAATCTGCATATATATTCTTTTCAAGGTAAATGTGGACCTGTTTATGGTGGGGGAACTAGCCCTAATCTCCAATGAATCAATCATAAGAAAAATGGATCACATCAACATTCTTAAAATATTTTAGTTAAATCGGATCAACATGTCTAGCACGATATGCTACCGGAAAGTCAAATAACTCCCAACGAATATCATTTTTCTTGGTGGCATCTTTCAATTCCTTCCAATTATATTGGCATATAATGTCTAGCCTCCTAATCCTATGTATGGAATAAAGGAGGTGTTTTTGTGGTCCCTCCCTATGGTATATCTCGAAAAACTTGTTGATGCTATCCAACTGCCTAGATAAACTACTCCTAGTGGGTCAACTAGCAACCATTTTATCCAGCTCTCATGTGATCCATGTCTAATGGACCCTAATATCCTAAACTATGATATTGGCTATAACATCATTCCACAGAGGGATTTACAGTGCCCTTTTATCCTCGCCTTCACTCTATTTAGGGCCTGCAAATCATAAACATAATTTAATATATATAATAAACTAGAAACATAATAACATATACATTAAATTCAAACACAACAATTGAAGATGATTTAAAAATTAAAGACAATTACAGGAAATAAACACATAAAGTTTAAAAGGGATTTAAAATGAAATATGTATACATGAAATAGGTGAATAAGGTCCACTATATATAGCATGATCATCAACAAAGATAGAAACACTACCTCTGAAACTTTGACTTGTGTCGGAGCAAGGATCTATGACTAGAATAGACACTCTAGTAGGGCTACATGATATAATCCGACCATCTATAACAGATACCCCAAAACTCTGAAGTTCTGCGGCTGGTGGGTGTATGGGATTTGGCTCTGAAAATTACATATAATACATATAAACTAATCCAAGAAAAAAATATTGACATATAAGGAGTGTTCACAAGAAAACCATTTATAAACTCAAGTATAATAATCTAGGCTAAAGTGCTAACATAAATAGAGTGCCTATTTTGATAAATTATCAACCAACATATTGAATTCCATGTAAACACAATTGAAAAAAATGACCTTGAAAATATAACTTAAAATTTTTCCAATTATTCATAGACTCGAAGAAATATGTAAATATATGTAAAAAATTGAAATAAACCCATTTAAAAAACTAATAAAACTTCATGCCAACCAAATAATCCATAAGAGAGGTTCTTATAATGTTTTATTTTAACACACGACATGTACTAGGTGCAAGCACATGCAAAAAATGTTTGTGGTATGACACCCTACATAATGAAAGAATATGGTACAATTTAGAAAACAGTCAAAATGCTTAGATATTCATATTAAATGCACTTTTCACCACCGATTTATTGTATGTATCAATGATGCATTGTTAGACCATATATATATATATATATATATATATATATATATATATCTGTGTGTGTGTGTGTGTGTGTTTTAAATGCTACATGTTATAGGTATATATTATTTTGTGTTTTGTTTTGTGATATATATATATATATATATATATATAGTTAGTTAGTGAGTCAATAAAATTTAATTAAGTAAAAAAAATGTTTTGGACTTTTAATTTAGTCAAAAAAATTTCTCTACGTACAATTAATTTTATAAAACAAATCACTATATTTGTTATTAAAATATATTAATTTAAATATAAATTTATTTGATTTTAAAATAAAAAGTTGAAATATAACTTCTTATTTGATTTAATATATGTTCACCATTAGAAACCATATCCATTATGTCAATTTAAAATTCCTAATTTTTTTATTTATTGGAGTTATATAGTTCAATTGTTTTCTACTATGAATTTTTTGGTGGCATATTTTTTATCGAATTTATTCGAAATTAAAAATTCATTTTTAATAACAATAACTATATATATATATATATATATATATATATATATATATATATATATATATATATATATATATATATATATATATATATATATATATTTATATATATATTATTTCACTATAATCTTGAAAAAACAATTAAAATGTAAAATAATTAAAAATATAATTTATTATAGAAAAAAATTATAATAAACACGCTAATATTGTAGATAATATATACAACAAAATTTAAAAAAAAAATAAAAAATAAAACCTAAATTATTTTTTTTCTTGGTGTTTTTCAAGGGTTTTCTTGGTGGTTTTTTTTCATTTTCATGATGACGAATAACAATCATAAGCTCCTTCCTTTCTTACTGCAAAAGGAGAGTAGGCATTAGTGTTTTATTTCAGAATTATCTTGAATAGGACAAAATTTTTCATGCATGTACAAGTTAAGTGAAACAGTATATAAAAGTTTAGTTTATGGTTTGATGAAGTTTGTGATGATAGAATATTTTCTTTACTGCAAATGAATGGATAACTAGATGACTCATTTCCCATAGCATATTTTCCTTTTCTACAATTAGGTTAGCTTATTATGATTTTATTTCAGCGTCAATTGCAATTAGATGTTTGATAGACACTCTTTTTGTCTTATATTAGAAGTAATTTTTTTCATAACATCATCTTTTTATAGTTTAATCATGTAGGAAGAATGGCCTAGAAGTACTATTGATGAGAAGACATAGTTGAGGGTGGCTTGAATAGAATCCATATGTTGTACATATAGAATTTTCACCTCTAATTTTTTATGAACCCTAGGTTGATAATTAGAGTTGAGTAGCCCTTTGGAGTTGCAACACACTTGGTGAAATAACAAGGCTCACTAGGTTGAAAAGGGAACAAAAATGTAAATTTATTTATTTATGTACTAAGGCTCATGGTAATTATGCAAGTTGGAAAATGATAAAACAAAGTCAAAATCAAAGGTTAGATGCCTTGAATCAAGGTTACTAGTAGAAAGGAAAATTTAGGTGAATCATATATGGGTAAGCAGGTTGATATGAGATTCCCCTTAATGCATGAGGCCACAAGAGTAATACTGATTTCTAGAATACATTACAACAAAACTCAAAGTTCATATTGGGAGGAAGGATTCAATACTGTAAAAAAAAATTAGAGGAACTCAAGTGCATAAGTCTCAATCCTTCTAATCACATTTGTAAGTTAGGTTTACCCATGCTCAATCATAATGAGAATCTGAACATTCCCACTAAGGATACACTGGAAATCCATGACATGAAGTGATATAAAATGGAAAAAAATAATACATATTGAATCCATGTGACAAACAATAAATATCTTAGCCTATGGAAAATACAGTGTGGATATATGTCACACTGTGAATCAGTAGGACTAAGGACAGATAAAAGAGAGACGTTCCCCAGAGTGGTTGTTAAATCACATTAATGATAAATAAATCCAGTGAAACCTAGAAAGGGTTCCATATAAGGATGAAATGTCCCTAAACTAGGGGCTTCTACATACCCTATGCCACAAATCCATAACATGCAAATAAATTTGTTGATTACGATCATTGTAGAAACAACCTAATCACCATTGATGAAGTCCATTGTTAACAAATGAAAGGGGAGATACCAATGATGGGGATGAAGCGAAAGTTACCTAACATATTCCACTAAGTGTGAATAAATGAGTGGATGTAAAAAAAATTTGGACTCATTCGATTAGGATTCAATTGTGTAAACACACTATCTATCACAAGGAAGACTAGCACTCACTACCACATTTCAGGTTAAAATCCCAGGACAAAATCTAAAAAATGGATACAATCGTAGCCGTCGTCGGACATTTAATGTATTTTTTTGAAATCTTGATGATTGTCAATTATGAGACGTTAATTACATAGAGGCGGATATTTGACAATCGACTTTAATGGCATTTTGTCAGCCAAATTTCAACATTAATGGAATTTTACCATTTTGCAACATTTATCCGACATAATACCATTGAATATCTGACGAGAAATTGATTTATATATATGTAGGGCCGAATGCCTATTTACAAGTTCCACATTCTTGTTATATATCCCATTCTTTAAAAATGTTATAGGTCTATTTTGAGGTTTATTTTGATTGATAATCATCACTAAAGTCTATCTAGTGAGGAAAAATGTCAGATAACATTCCTGAAGGACTAGGCCAAGGAGACGTGGGATTAGCATCGAGGGCTTCAGACGATAGAAAATTTTATTTCCCTTGTAGAAATTTCAAGGGATTGAAAGTAAGGAGACTTTTAATAACAACAACTAAAAATCATTGTAGAAGTTATGAACATGCTGAAGGCGGAGATGAATATCATCTATTGGTAAGTACTTATTCATTATCATCCATTAGACCATAAGATACTTGTTCTTTATATTTTTTGTACATGACATAAGAGACTTGGTCTTTACT
Organism: Pinus albicaulis; assembly: GCA_034641835.2. NCBI lineage: Eukaryota > Viridiplantae > Streptophyta > Pinopsida > Pinales > Pinaceae > Pinus > Pinus albicaulis. The sequence goes on from CM076581.1 coordinate 698,778,994, forward strand.
TAGCTCAAATATATAGTCAATTGCACAAGTGACAATCTTCTGAAATATTCATTCTATGTTTTATGCATTGAGAAAAAATTTCATGATGAGTTCTATGTATTTAACTTGCAATTAATATTTATGTTTGTTCTTGAATATTTATGCTAGGTAGTGAGAAATTAATATTTATGCTAGGTAGTTTGGAATTAATATTTATGGTAGTTTGTAATTAATATTTATTCTAGGTAGTTTGGGCATTCATCAACAATCCCCCTCTATCTCTCTCTCCAAACCTAACCTCCTCTCCTCATTGGTCTGCTCTCATTTGTTCAAGTTGCTACTACTAGGATTTTATTTTTCCCTTCCTCATAGCACTAGGTTTTCCAATTTCCTTCATTCCTAGTACTAGCTTTTTAAATTGTCCTTTTCATAACGCTAGATTTTTCACTTTTTAAACTTTCTAGTGCTGTATTGTTTCCCATCTACCTTGTTTTACTGTGGAACAATCATGATAATATCAAAGAAAGGACCTGTAAAATGAGTACCAGAAAAATATATTGTACCCATCAACACCTAAGGGAAAATATATGACCCAGACTGTTCTGAAATCTGACCCATAGATTTTATGTCAACAAAAACCATATGTGGCTTTATATAGAAATACTCATGTATATACATGAATCACCTTTATGAAAATTGCATACAGAATTTAATCTTCTGAAATCAAGAAGATTTGATAAGTGAGGAAGAGACAAATCCCAACTTCTATCTAAGATATTCAAATGCTTCCCTCGGAATAGGTATAGTAGATATATCAGCAACTTGTTCTTTGGAGGGAACATACTTCAATTTAAAAAATTTCTCAAGCACTTGTTCTCGTAAGAAGTGATACTTAATAAGAATGTGCTTGGTCTTGGAATGCATAAAAGGATTTTTCGAGATAATGATGGCACTTGTATTATCACATAAGATGGAGATGCGAAGAGAACATTTAATTTGAATATATTGTAATGTTTGCATCATCCAAATAATTTGAGTGCAACATGATGTGACAACCACATATTTTTCTTTTGCTATAGAAAATTTGATGAACCAATATACTAATCGCAACCCATATAGAATACACCACCACTAGTGCTTTTTTGGTCATCAAATTTTCCAGCCCAGTCCGCATATGTGTAAGCATGAAGAGTAATATACACATTCTTTGGATACCATAGACTAAAGTCTTGAGTGCCTTATATGTGTTTGAAAAAAGAAATTACAGCCGAAAGATGTGACTCCTTTGGATTATCTTGGAATCGTCCAACAATCCCAACTGCATGCATAATGTCTGGTCTATTCCTAGTGAGATAAAGTAAACTTATAATCATAGATCTATACTCTGGTTGGTTTATCATGGGAGAATATTCATGAGAACTAAGCTTACATCCAGTTACCATAGGAGTGTTTATAGGTTTGCAGTCTTCCATCCCATACTTCCCCAGGATTTGTTTGAGATATTTTTCTTGTGATAGAAATATGCCATCTGTTGCTTGTTGGACTTGTAATCCAAGAAAATATGTTAGTTTCCCAAGTAATGACATTTCAAATTATTTTTGCATAACAGAAGAATTTTTCTGACTCATGGATTCTTCATTACTCCCAAAAATGATGTCATCAACATACACAACAATAATTAACAGCTTATCATTCTCATTTTTTTTGTATAATTTACTGTCAACGGATCCTTTTTTGAAACCTTGTTGTTGAAGATATTTTCAAGACGATATTACCATGCCTGAGGATCCTGTTTGAGATCATATAGTGCCTTTTTGAGTTTGAAAACAAGTTTTTCATCATTTCTCAGAATCAAACCTTATGATTTTTCTATATAAAATTATTCTTTTGGATCACCATTGAGGAAAGCAGATTTTACATCCATTTGATAGAATTTGAAATGTTGAAAACTTGAAAAATCAAGAAACATTCTTATCGGTTCAATTCTGGCTATAGGTGCAAATGTTTCTTCAAATTCTATACCTTCTTGTTTAGCATACCATTTACAAAAAATTCTAGATTTGTTTCTAATAACATCTCCATTTTCATTTAACTTGTTTTTGAATATCCATTTTGTTCCAATAACATTGTTATCATGAGGTCTTGGAATCAATTCCCAAGTATTATTATTTTGAATTTGATCAAGTTCTTCATTCATGGCCTCAATCCAACATTCATATTTACTATCTTGATTTACAATCTGTGGTTCAATAGTGGATAAGAATGCTAGATAGCTAGGGGATCCTACAAGAATTATTCTTTTTTTGACACCTAATCACTTTTCTCCAAATATTTGAGATTCTGGATGATTCTTTTGAACATATCTCGATAGAGCCTTTTTTGATATATCTTCTTCTGGTGCTTCTTCCTTTCTCCTTCTATATTTTTTTTATTTGATGAGGGAAATTATACATCATCATAATCTTCAATTGTTGTTGTTATTTCCCTTTTGGGAGCTATGAGAGACTAATTAATTACAACATCAATACATTTAGAAATCTTCCAAAGTCTTTTATTGTAACATTTATATGATTTAATTCTAAAAGATTAACCAAAAAATATTCCCTCATCTTCTCTAGGCTCAAAAATCCCACGTATTTCATCATTGTTCTCGATAACACATGTTCTTCCAAAAAATCTAAAATGCTTCACAGTGGTAAGATTACCATACTAGAGCTCATAAGGAGTTTTATAACTATTCACACGAACATGATCCTTGTTGAGAATATTACTATATTATGCAAGGCCTCTCCCCAAAAGGTATCAGGAGTTCCAGATTCATCCAACATAGCATGAGCCATCTGCTGAACTATTATATTCATTCTTTTTTCCATGCCATTTTGTTGTGGAGTTCCAGCTAAAGAAAAACGTGTTTTTATGCCATATTGTTCACAAAAATTAAATAATTCATCTCTTATGAATTATCCTCCTCGATCAAATCTAAGAAATTTGATTTTTAGATATAATTCATTTTCAACCAAATCTTTGAAGAAATTAAAATTTTCAAACGCTTCATCTTTATGTTTCAATAAACCGATCCAACACATTCTACAAAAGTCATCAGTAAATAGAATATAGTATTTTTCTCCATGAGGTGAGTTTTCCCTTACAAGACCACATAGATCAGTATGTATAAGTTCAAGAGGCTTACCTTTTGATCCTTCTTTGGCATTGAATTGCACCCTGGTTTGTTTTCTGAACTGGCATGATTTGCATATGGTAATTTCAGGAGGAGTGATAATGGGTAGATCACAAACAACTTTGAGCCTACTAGATTTTCTTATTTTAGCGAAGCTCAAATGTCCTAATCTACTGTGCCATAACCAATTTTCTATAGATTTACCTAAATAGCATTGCTCTTGGTCACCTTTCGATATATACAGATTTCTTGTTGTTCTAGTTCCTTTTATTACATTTTTCCTATGTCAAGTTCACAAACTACACATTCTTTTCAAATAAAGAGAACTTCATTTCCTTGATCACACATTTGAGTTACGCTCAAAATGTTATGCTTTAATCCATACACATACATAATATTATTATCTTTAACATTTTCTTTTACAAAAATGGAACCTTTACCCTTAATGATAGCAAAAGTGTCATTTCCAAAAGTAACATTCTTTTCCTTCTCTAATGCATTGTATGAAATAAGTTTATTTTTATCACCTGTCGTGTGTTTTGAGCATCTACTATCAATGTACCATTGATTTTCTTATGCTTTTGAAAATAAAGCTATGCCACAACTTTCAAATTGTAAATCCTTCTTTCTCCGTACCTTGGAGTTTGTGGGTATATCTTCTTTTCACTGAAATTTTCTCTTGCATTCAGATTCCTCATGTCCAAAGTTATTGCAATAAGAACATTCAATTTCATCTTGAAGATGATAAAATTTGTTATAAGTATTCATATTTATTCCTGTCTCATTTCTTTGCTTTCTTTCTTCTCTGGTCATGATGGTTTTGTATGCAACACATTGAGCAGATTTATGACCAAAATTATGACATGAGAAACATTGTCCATTGAAGAAGAAATTTCAGCGATCATGGAACCTTCTATTGATGTTTAGCTATTGATTGATATTTATGTTATTGTCAATCCTTGAGTCTATGTGGCCATGCCTTACCTAGACATTCTCTTTGTTCTTTTGCTGAGTGGCGAAGTGTTGCTAGCTGGCTTTAGCTACATTTAGATAGCTTGTTGTTGAATACTGAGAAGATTTTGTGATATATCCAAGACCTGTCTTTACAAGAGGAGATAGTTGTACCTTGATAATTTCATCTAAGTTTTCAGATCCTTTAGCACATCCAAGATTTAAAGTTTTCACTTTCTCAATTTCCTTTCTTGGACTTACTATTTCTCATTGTGCTTCTCCTTTTATATAAGACGATTCTTTAGAGTGTGTATGGCTATTTTTTTATCTTCCCAAAATATTTTGAGTTGATTTATTTCTTCAAGAAAATAATTTTCTTCTAAAGCATCCATAAAAGTATCTTTAGCCTCACTAGAGTCCTTTTCAAATGTGATGAGTAGTGTAATATCTTGATCAGTTTCTCCTTCTTCACTATTTCATAGATCACAACTATACTCATGAGTATAATAATTTTTTCTATTGATAAAACATTTTTTATTACATTTTTCCAAATACTTTCCCCTTTCATGATTATCTTTATGAGGAAATTTAGCAGCATTATGACCAAATCTTCCACAAGAAAAAAAATTGAAAGGATGCTTACCTCTAAACCTTCCAGTGCTAAGGTGAAGTTTCTTTACAAAATTTATCTCATCTTCTTCTGATGAATAACCCGATTCTTCTTGTTCTTCCATTCCTTGACTTTTGTAGTAGCTCTGAAAGCAACTTCTTTGACTTCAGATGGACATCCTTTCCTCTTTTCACATGCAGTGAAAATCCTATGTAGTTGAACGATAGCAAGAGTTTGTAGATCCTGTTTCACTTCAATATCAGACACTTTTGACTTGAATTTAGGAGTTAGATATCTTAAGAATTTTTCTACTAGAGTGGTGTCTCTTATAACTTCACCCAGATTTCTCATATGATTTATTGTCTCATCTAGACATAGAAAGAAACTAGCAATGCTTTCATAATATGCATTCTAATTTTTTCATATTGAATTCTGAGAGTTTGGAGTTTAGCACCTTTTACCTTGGCATCACATTCATAGCTCAGAATGATTTTGTCCCATATCTCATTCGTTGTATTTAACTACATAACTTTGACAAATTCTAGTTGAGTCATACTCCCCAATAATTCATTGACAACCTTTTCATTAATTTCATAGCTTTTCCTTGTTTCTAGATCTACTCGAACTGAGGGTGTATTTTGATAACTGCCTTCAACTATAGCCCATACATATGCTCAAAGTGACTGAAGATAGGATCTTGTCCTTGTCTTCCAGAAGATTAAATTATTTCCGTTGAAGAGTGGAGGTCTAATAGATGATGTACCATATTGATTTCTCATCTTAGATGATATTATTTCTATAAATTAAGCATCTACAGGAGGATAGGCTTTGATACAAATTGTTGAGAAAAATACTAAGTGGGGGAGGGGGGTGAATCAGTATTTACAAGAATCACAATATTTTATTTTTTTCTTTTATTTATTTATATATGCGATTTTGATTAGCCCAATGATCCAGGTGGATATTGGTGGCCACCTACCTATTCTACTTGGGGCCCCACCAGTTTTTCTTTCAATTTTTCAGTTTCCTTTATAATAGCACAGTTTACTATTTTTAGCAGTTTTTTGGGTCCTGAAATTCTGGAGCCTTTTTGAGGCCCTAAATGACTTTTTTTGGGCATGGCTTCTCCTAAAAATATGATTTTGTTCTGAAATCGATATTCGTAATAAACATTTATATTCCTCCAATAATATTTCTAACGATGCATCATGTGCATCAAACGGAGATAGTATGCCAAATTTACAACCCCGAGAAATTGATATACCAATTTACCCTGACGGGGCCCACATTCTGGCACTTCATCTCCTAGGGTTAGGTTTTTAGATGTTTAGGGTCTCCTATTGTTATCGATAATATATAGGCCTTCGAGCCTCATTGAAATACAGAGTTCAGAGGCATGTTACCGCCACATCTCTTTTCACAGATAAGATATGAGCTCCCTAGCTAGTTTATTTCTATGCTATCTGTAAACATATTTTAGCTATTTGATATTAATGAAATGAAGTGCTATTTCCATTGAATTTTTATATTTATGGTTATATGTGTATTATGTTGCATTCCTGCATAATCGAGATCTCTGGTATGAGACCGCTTTTCTCTTTCTCGATTCTTCTTTGCATGTCCCCAATGAGGTCGGGGTATAACAAGTTAGGGCTTGATTTGGTTGAAACTTTACAAGATCAGCCTCACAAACCTTCGCGGCCACCCATGGTGGATGAAAAGAAATATGAAGGAGAAAAATATTGTATCAAAATATTTCTCAAGCAGGCACTCGAAAAAAAAGGAACTTGATGATGGATAACTTTTCCTAGATCCTTCAACGATTGCCCACTGGTGGAACATTTGCATCCAGCAGCCACTCTGGAGGCGTAACTCCTTTTAAGGTACAAGTAAACTTTGAGATTCCCATATTTGAGGTCCAAATAGATGCAGATGCCATAGATAGATGGTTGAATCTATTAGAAGGATATTTCTTAGTTCATGACTTTTTTCGACTGGGAGAAGATTATTTTTGTAGTCCTTAAAGCTACCCCCCATGTCAAGGCCTGGTGGGAAACCTACTGTGATAAAAAATATGAGGGGGAATCTTCTTTGTTCTAGGCCATACCCAGTTGGAATTATTTCCGAGATGCCATCAAAGAGAAATATTATCCATTGGAGAGCTATGAGGACATGTACATACAATGGAATACGTTGCGACAACAAAGGAATCAAGATGTAAATGAGCTTACAAATTTGTTCCATACCCTGCACACAAAGTTGGGTATCAAAGATTCAGAGAAAAATTTGTTGCTGAAGTACCACAATTTTATTCACAGATACATTCAGGAGGAAATGGAGTTCCTTGAAATCTCCTCGCTTGGTACGACATACTGGTATGATGGAAATATTGAGCAGAAAGTAGAAGAAGCGAGAATTTGGATCTATGAATCGAAAGCAAGGGAAAGGTTCCCCCAAATCGCAGAAAAAAGGAAAAATCCAAGGCATGGTGGCTAAAGATAAGGTACCAAATCCACAAGCAACTAAAAACACCACGAAGCCAAAGAAGGGTAGGGGAAGGTGGTGTGAGTTCCATAAGAGCTCCGCTCACAACACAAGTGAGTGTCGGGCCAAGCAGTCATTGGTGGCCAAGATGAGGGCTTCTGAATCATATGCATATTCCAACTCTAAATCAGAGCTCGACAAGGGGAATGACAAAGGGAAGCATATTATTGATGTGGAGCCCAATGCCACCGTTGACATTGCAAAGATCTAGAAGGAGGAACTAGAATATCCAGAGGAGGAGGAGCATCTCTTCTGCTTTGAGATGTGGGTAAATGGTTCCCCACTACAATTCATTGTCGATAGTGGGAGCCAAAAGAACCTCATTTCAACATAGGTTGTGAAGTTTTTGGGCCTGCTTACCACAACACACCCACAACCATACACCATTGGGTGGCTTCACCAATGATGGGATCTCTGCATCAGCGAGCGGTGTCACCTTCCCTATAGCATAAATCCCTTCACGGATGAGGATTATGTGACATTTCTCCTACTGATGTTTGTGATGTATTATTAGGCCAACCATAATTGTGGAAGTGAGAAGCTATGTATGAGTCCCGACCTTACAATTTTATTGTTACTTTGGGCAGTAGGTTGTACAGGATACCAGAGGTACCACCACCTACAACTATCTCTTTTTCTACTGCAAAACAATGTAGAAAGTTGATTTCCAAAACTAGGAAACTTGTTTTCCTGATGTTCTGCCCTAAGGGAAAGAAGAATATTGTGGCCATGACCTCCAAACGAGGATCCTTTACATGACAACAACAAATGGAAAAGGTCTTGGAGGAGTAGGAGGACATATTCACCTCACCCATAGGGGTGCCTCTACATTGTTAGGTCAAGCACCCCATTGATCTAACCTGAGGTGCGTTGTTGCCCAATGGACCGATCTATCAGTGCTCTGTATTGGAGAACAATGAAATGAAGAGTTAGATTTCAGATTTGCTGTAGAAAGGTCACATCCAACCGAGTTCATCACCCTGTTGGAGCCCAATGGGGTTAGTGCAGAAGAAATATGGGACTTGGATACTCTGTATTGAATATTGGGTGCTAAACAAGATCATTGTCCAGAATAGGTACCCAATCCAATGGATTGATGACCTTCTGGATCAACTCAAAGGGGCTAAATATTTCAGCAATATTGACTTGAAGTATAGGTATCACCAAGTACCAATTGAACCATCCAATGTGTGGAAGATTTCCTTCAGAGCACAGGAGGGTCTTTTTGAATTGTTGGTAATGCTTTTCGGGTTGAAGAATGCTCCCTCAACCTTCATGAGCCTGATGGATGACATCTTTCAACCATTCACCAACTCATTTGTAGTAGTGTACTTGGATGACATCCTAATCTTCAACCAGACTTGGGAAGAGCACCTCCACCACATCCGACAGGTCCTCTAAACATTGTGCAAACAGAAGTATTGTTCCAATTTGGAGAAGTGCAGTTTTGGCATGACCCAGGTTTAGTATCTAGGATACATTCTTCATAAATGGAGGGTGCATGTCGATCCAACCAAGATCCAAGTAATTTGGGATTGGCCTACCCCAACAACTCTAACAGAGCTTCACAGCTTTTTGGGTCTTATTATTTCTAGCGTAGGTTCATGTTGGTATTCTCTCATATCACTTGGACCTTCAGTCGAGTCACTAAGGGAGGAGTGAAAGAAAAATTCCTTTTGTCGGAATCTCAACAGAAGGCATTCGTAGAATTGAAACATCTCCTCTACTCTGCCCCAGTGCTCACATTACCATACTTGCAACAACCATTTGAGATCAAGATAGATGCCTTTGAATATGCTATTGGGGAAGTTCTTACTCAACAGGGACATCCAGTGGCATATCACAATGAGAAATTATCTGACACAGTCTGCAAGTATCCCACGTACAACAAAGAAATGTATTCCATTACGTAGGCGTGCCACTAATGGAAGCATTATTTTTTGGGGAAGGAAACAATCATCCATATAGACCACTAACCTCTACAGTTCATACAGACACAAGGGCAATTGTAGAATGATTGGCATCAGTAGTGGTCCACATATATGCAACAATTTAATTTGAACATCAGGTATAAGAAGGGCAGCACCGATAATGTTGCAGACTGCCTCAGTCGACCATCGATTGTGGTGCTAACCACTATTCTCAACTCTTGTAGGCATGAGACTTTTGATTGGCCACTTCTCTATAAGAGCGATCCGGAATTCAGCCACACATATAAGACACTCTTGGAGGGTATGCAACTTCCAAATTTTCACCTCTAGGGTGCACTGCTATGTCACATGGGACACCTTTGTGTTCCTTCAAGTGAGCGTGCCAAGATGATTTGGGAAGCACACTACGTTTTAGTCGTTGGGAATTTCTAGGTCGAGAAAAAAATGGAAATACTACAGAAGTATTTCTATTGATCAAACCTTTGACAGGATGTTGAGAAGTACATCAGATTCGGCACTTCTTGCTCCATTGCCAAACCGACCATCACGAAGGAATGCCTCTATACTCTGCTACCTACCCCTAGTCGATCTTGAGAATCCATTTCCATGGATCACATGTTGGCCCTTGCTTATACTAAGTATGGAAATGACTGTGTTTTCAAGGTCGTCGACAGATTCTCGAAGATTCCCATTATGTCCGCCTATAAGAAGAATATCATAGCAGAAGCCACTGCTAAAATATTCTTCAAACGAGTGTGGATGTACTTTGGGACCCCACAGTATATCATCTCAGATCCGGATAGGAGGTTCCTCAACACATTTTGGTCTAGCCTCTACTCAATGCTGAACACCAAGCTCACCAAGTCCACAAATTTCTATCCCCAAACTGATAGTCAGACAAAGGTCATCAGCATGATGATTGTACACATTCTTTGCATTTACCATTAAAATAATCCACGCACATGGGATGACACCCTTCCCTATGTACACCATAGTCATAACTGAGCTCTCCACAGCTCAACCAGCTACAACCCCTTTCAGGGTGACCTGGATTTCTAGCCAATATGTCCCATTGACATATCCATGCCATTTGTGGCTGCTCAAGTTGATTTGGCTCATTTCCAGCCTGAAGCTGAAAAAGTGAACAACTTCATTGAGCAAATTCAACACATCTGTCAGCATAGAAAATTTTAGGGGCGAATTTTCACCCATGGGAGAAATCAAAGGGTTTTAAATTTTTATTGGGAAATTTTTTTTGTATCATAGTATATTATTTCATTATTTCAAATCGTCCCAAATTTATTTTATAAAAAAATTACATCTAGAGGTTAGCCCACCTTATTTTAACGGAGAAGGTAAAAAAGGTAAATTTATATTTCAAATCACCCCAAATTTATTTTATAAAAAAATTAGGTCTAGAGGTTGGCCCACCTTATTTTAAGGGAGAGGGGGAATTAAAACGACTTATATACATCTTAACTCTAAATATAATAGATCAAATCTCCTTTCACTCTAAAGATATTTGATCCCTCTCGGAAAAATTTAAAAAAAAAAAAAACATTAAAATAAAAATAAATTCATGGTATTTACCCATGGTATTAACACATGATATGAGAACCCATGGTATTTACCCATTGTATTCATGTGGAACATAACATATTTAAAGGCTAAAATTAAACCAACCTAGATCCATATTAACTTAGCTTGTGACGTAAACTCTAAATATACTAGATCAAATCTCCTTTCACTCTAAAGATATTTGATCCCTCTGGGCAAAATTAAAAAAAATTAAAAAAAAAACATTAAAATAAAAATAAATTCATGGTATTTACCCATGGTATTAACACATGATATGAGAACCCACAGTATTTACCCATTGTATTCATGTGGAACATAACATATTTAAAGGCTAAATTTAAACCAACCTAGATCCATCTTAACTTAGCTTGTGACGCAAACCTATTTTCATTGAGTGAAAAAAAATTGAATCCTTCTAAGGTTTGGTGGATCCAAGGTTAAAATGGATTTACACTAATCACATTTTGTAAGCTTAGATGATGATTCAAGAGTGGGTATGTTTTTTATGTTATACATTCCTAGATGACGCTTTAGAAGTGGGTATGTTTTTTATGTTATACATTTCATTTTTCAATATTGTTAGGAGGGGTAAATAAATTATTTCCCCATTAAGCTAGAGATTTAAAGATAATAGGGCAATTGAAATTATGGATTGTGTGAATTTGAAGATGATGTTTGTTAGGTCCCTATGTTACTAGTATAGTCCCTTATTTTTATTAGTGTAACCCCCTTATTGTTATTATTGTACCCTTGTAACCCCCATTTTGTTATTATTGTGCCCTTAAATTATTATTGTTAGGTTGGCTAGGATTACATGGTGGCCCACTAGGATTACATTATGGGAACATGGACTCCTATATATAGAAAGGAGGTTTTGTAAATTGTATCATCCAAGAATTGTTCATTTATGTAATGTATTGGAGGTTTCCCCCTTGAAGTGGCTTATTTCTAAGGCATTGATGTCTATTTTCTTCTATTTTTGGAGCTGGTTACACAACATTTGGCTTTAGAGCTTTGGATTCTAGGTTTTCACTGCTCCAAAAAGGTCATCGTGGAATTTTCACCAAAAAAAATTTCTACGAAGTTTTAGAAGCTGAAATTGTTAGGGTGCAAAGCTGAAATACTGAGGAAGATTTTCTAAAAATTTCAAATCTTGGTTCACAATATTTTTGGAGATATGATTTGTGGAAGTTAGGTATTTTTTCAGGCTCCTAAACAGGTCATCGTCGAATTTGGGCTATAATTTTTTTCTATGAAGCTTCAAAATCGGAAATTTTTAGGGTGTGAAGCTGAAATATTGAGGAAACTCATTACAAAATTTCAGAGCTTGGTTCGCAATATTTTTGGAGATATGATCTGTGGAAGGTAGTGCTTTTCCAGGCTCCTGAATTTCATCTCAAAGAGGTGATCGTGGGAAAATTTCAACAACTCTCTCTCTGGGCATTGGATTGGAGTGCCGTAAAAAGTGGTTGCAATCACACAGCATGTAGTTTCTTGGCTATCAATTTCAGAGGCAAAGGATGAAACAGTGACACGTGGAAATTCATACAAGTTCGCTCTACTGAACCAATCCATAATTAGGTCATTGTGGGAGATTGGACACAACTTTGTCTCGGAGAATCGAAATTAGGTCAGACCTATGGCATTCGAAAGATAATTTAGAGGGCTACATTGGTACCAAAATTAAAATATTTAAGTGCTACAATCACAGATATAATCCAATTTCAATATCGAGCTCCTCAAAAGCAAGAAAAAGGTGTGTACTTTTTTTTCCGAATTGCATAAGTCTTGTTTGAAGAATCAATTTGAATTGATTCCAAAGGAATATTGTAGAATAGATATTAGTATTGGGTTCAAAAATATGCCCCGTAAAAATAATTCAACACCCATTAAGCCTTCACAAGGCTCTACTATGACTCATGAAGATGAAGAATTGCAACATGATCTATCAAAATTACATGAGCAAGTGCAACAAATTTCACTCTCTCAAAGAGAAACAAAAAATGAAATGGAAGTTTTGAAGAAAGGCATGGAAGTGAAGATGGATGGTTTGAAGAAAGGCGTGGAAGTTAAGATGGATGTCGTGGAAGCTAAGATGGATGCCATGGCAGCTAGCATGGAAGCTAAGATGGATGACATGAATGAAAACATGGAAAACATGAAGAATGATCTAAAAGAAGACATCGAATTTTTGACAAAGTTGATACAAGAAATGTTTCCTAATGGTGAAGAGATAGTAGAAGAACCTCATGATGAGAACAAAATAAATGTTAATCGTGATTTCATAAACTCTAATGTTGGCGGGAAGAACCATCGTATTCCAAAAATGGATATGAGGAAGTTTGATGGAAAGGATACTGTAACATGGATACTACAGATGGAGCAATATTTTGATCTCCATAATGTGCAAAACACACAAAAGGTACGCATTGCAACTTTACATTTAGAACAAAATACATTTGTATGGTATCGATGGCTTTGCTCCCGTAAAAAAATTGTCACTTGGTCAATTTTTACGGAAGAAATGATAGTACATTATGAGGATACAAAGAGCAACACCTTCTTTAGCCAATTGATAAATCTCAAACAAAAGGGTTTAGTGGGGCAGCACATTGAGGACTTCCAAAAATTGAATATAAGGGTAACTGATATTCCAGAGGACCACAGGATCTATCTCTTCATAGGCACTTTAAAGGATAACATCCAACATGAATTTCGTGTTTTGGAACCAGATTCATTGGAGAAGGCATTCAGGTTGGCAAGAAAAGTTGAATGTAAAATAATGGCAACAAGGAAGCCTACCACTCAATTCTATAAAGAAGGAAGTGTTGCTACGTCTAGATTTCCACAACCTACAAGGTTGACACCACAACAATTGGAAGAAAAAAGAGCAAAAGGGCTTTGCTACAGTTGTGATAGCAAATACACTAAAGGTCATAAGTGTGCTGAGAAGAAATTATTTTATATAGATTGTGAAGAGGAAGAAGAAAATGAACAAGAAGAGGATATACACCAGGAACCAGCCCCAGAAGAGGAAGAAATGAATCCAACCATATCGTGTAATGCACTGGCAGGAATTACTACTCCTCAAACTCTCAAGATAAAAGGACAAATCAAGAAGAGAAAGGTAATAGTGTTGATTGATTCAGGTAGCACCCATAATTTTATTCATTGTAAGGTAGCCAAGGAATTAAATTGTTTCCTATACCCAGCACCAGAATGTCAAGTGATGGTTGGAAATGGAGGAACTATAAATTTCTCTAGAAAATGCCATAATATCAAGCTAACCATGGGGGAATATGTATTGACTAGTCCAATGCTTTCCATTCCTATGGGAGGTGCTGATGTTGTACTAGGAGTACAATGGTTACAATCTTTGGGGACGGTAGCTTTTAATTTCAAGAACTTTTCTTGAAATTTTTTTCAGAAGGAAAGGAAGTCGAATTACGGGGTATTGCAGGGAAGCCAGGAAAGATAATAAGCTCTAATGTCATGACAAAGCTTCTAAAGAAAGAACAATGAGGCGTAATTTCACAATTATGCTCACTAGAAGTTCCAACATCAAAATCATCTATTTCTGCAGATCTCCAACAAGTCTTGGACAATCATTCCAAGGTGTTTGAAACTCCCAAAGGACTCCCACCTATTCGTGATCATGATCATGTTATTCATTTGATTCTAGAAAGTGTTCCTCCAAACATCAGGCCTTATGGATATCCTTACATCCAAAAGAGCGAAATTGAAAGTATGATTGCAGAAATGTTAGAGGCAGGTATAATTCAACCTAGTCAAATTTCTTTCTCCGCTCCTGTAGTATTGGTACACAAGAAGGGTGGATCATGGCGAATGTGTCTGAATTATAGGGAGCTCAATAAGCTCACCATTAAATATAAATTTCCCATTCCTGTGATTGATGAATTATTGGATGAATTACATGGAGAAATTTATTTTACCAAGTTGGATCTTGGTTCAGGATATCATCAAATTAGAATGAAGACTGAAAATATTCCAAAAACAGCATTTTGAACTCATGAGGGTCATTATGAATTTTTGGTCATGCCTTTTGGCCTTACCAATGCACCTTCTACATTTAAAGAGTTGATCAATTCCATTTTCAAACCCTTCCTTAGAAAATTTGTGCTAGTATTTTTTGATGATATACTAATCTATAGCAAGTCTTGGAAGGATCATGTTGAACATGTTAATAGGGTGCTCAAACTATTGCAAGAGAAATAATTATATGCAAAAACATCCAAATGTTTCTTTGGAGTACAAGATGTGGAATATCTGGGTCATATTGTATCTCACGAGGGTGCTAAAGTAGACCCTAACAAAATTAAAGCCATTAAGGAATGGAAATTCCCCACAAACATAAAGCAGTTGCGAGGATTTCTCAGGTTAACAGGGTATTATCGCAAGTTTGTTAAGAATTATGGGAGAATAGCAGCACCTCTAACAACATTATTGAAGAAAGATGGATTTTCATGGACTCCTAAAGAAACTAAGGCCTTTGAACATCTTAAAGAGGCAATGTGCCTAGCACCGGTCTTAGCTACGCTAGACTTCACAAAAACCTTTATTGTGGAATGTGATGCCTCAGGAAATGGAATTGGTGCAGTTTTAATGCAGGAAGGAAGACCCATTGCTTTTGAAAGACGTCCAATCAAAGGAAAGTATTTACAAAAACCTATTTATGAGAAGGAAATGTTAGCAATACTGCATGCACTAAAGAAATGGCGAACTTACCTAATGGGAAGACACTTCAAGGTAAAAACCGATCATGATAGTCTTAAACACTTTTTGGAACAAATACTATCATCAGAAGAGCAGCAAAAATGGGTCACAAAGATGTTGGGTTATGACTTTGAAATAATCTACAAAAAGGGAAAGCTTAATGTTGTTGCAGATGCACTCTCAAAAAAGAATGAAGAGGTGGAAGCATTGCTTTGTGCCATTTCTATTATCCAACCAGATTGGATAACCGAAGCAAGAGATGAATGGAAGAAGGACAAAGATGTATGGACACTCATTCAAAAGTTGTAGCAAGATCCTAGTACATCTAATACATTTAGTTGGAAAAATGATTCCTTATGGTACAAATATTGCTTATATCTTTGTAAAATTCCCAACTAAAACAAAAGATTCTTCTGGAATTGCACACTTCTCCTTTAGGAGGACACTCAGGATTTTTAAAAACTTACCACAAGGTGAAGAAAGAATTTTTTTGGGATGGCCTTAAATCTGATATTCAAAAGTTTGTGGCGGAATGTTTGGGTTGCCAGCAGAATAAAGTTGAGACAATTAAGACCCCGGGACTTCTACAACCTTTATCCATTCCAAGTCAACGTTGGGAGGAGATTTCAATGGATTTTATCACGGGTTTACCTAAGTCCGAAGGAAAGAGTGTCATCATGGTGGTAGTTGATAGACTTACCAAGTATGCACACTTTTGTGCATTATCTCATCCATTTAAAGCAAGTACAATTACTACTACATTTATGGATAGAATTCAAAAGCTACATGGAAGCCCAAGGGTTATTGTGAGCGACAGAGATCCCATTTTTACTGGAAATGTTTGGACGGAGTTATTTTCTTGTTTGGGTACTCAATTAGCTCATAGCTCATCTTATCATCCTCAATCTGATGGTCAAACTGAGATAGTAAATAAATGTTTGGAAGGATATCTTCATTGTTTTGTATCTAATAAACAAACACAATGGGTCAAGTGGTTACCTCTTGCTGAATGGTGGTATAACACTTCCTTCCATACTGCAGCAAAAATGACCCCATTTATGGCACTTTATGGATATCATCCACCATCCATCACATCATATTTAAGAGAAAATTCGAAGGTTCAAGCAGTGGAAGATCACATCGAGCATCGGCAAGAAGTTCTCCAACTCTTAAAGGATAACCTGAATTTGGCACAAAATCGAATGAAACAACAGGCAGATCAACATCGCAGCGAGAGAAGTTTTGGTGTAGGAGATTGGGTATTTTTACGGCTACAACCATACAAACAAATGTCCCTCAAGCAAGCTAAGAAGGATAATAAATTATCACCAAAGTACTATGGTCCTTACAAGGTGTTGCAAAAGATTGGTACTATGGCATACAAATTGGAGCTTCCTGCTTCTTCGCGAGTGCATCCGGTTTTCCATGTTTCATGCTTAAAGAAGGTTATAGGTGAAAATCTTCCAGTTCAAACAATATTGCCAGAACTTGATGAGGAAGGAAAAATCATATTGGAACCTGAAGCGGTCACGGAAACAAGAACTCGACAGCTACGGAATCGATCAATTTCAGAGTATATCATCAAGTGGAAGAACTTACCCACTGAAGATTCTACATGGGAGGATGAGAATTTTATACAGAAGCACCCAGAGCTACTCAAGCATTGAGGACAACACTTTTTTGAAGGAGAGGGGCATGTTAGGTCCCTATATTACTAGTATAGTCCCTTATTTTTATTAGTGTAACCCCCTTATTGTTATTATTGTACCCTTGTAACCCCCATTTTGTTATTATTGTGCCCTTAAATTATTATTGTTAGGTCGGCTAGGATTACATGGTGGCCCACTAGGATTACATTATGGCCACATGGACTCCTATATATAGAAAGGAGGTTTTGTAAATTGTATCATCCAAGAATTGTTCATTTATGTAATGTATTGGAGGTTTCCCCCTAGAAGTGGATTATTTCGAAGGCGTTGATATCTCTTTTCTTCTATTTTTGGAGTTGGTTACACAACAATGTTTAAATAAATAGTTGTTTTCTTTATCTAATTTTGTTATCGGTTAGTGAGGATATTTTAGTATTTTTCTATATCAATGCTTCAAACTAAAAATAACTTGGACTATTTTTCCAATGCTATAATGTGTGGCAAATTTTGATATCTCGAGGGTAGAATTTTTTTTAACAAAATCCTCTTGTAATTTTCTTAGAATGTTTGATTTCATGGAATATTTTCCTTCCTTAATGGAATTCCTACAAGATGAGACTCCTCCTTTAATTGAGCCTCATGAGTAGTAGATTATTATCTGGGAAAGGATTAATCTTAACTTCAGTAAGGTCAAGTGACCTTTACTTTCATTTTAATATGTTTATTGACAATATCTATCAACATCATTTTAGCAAAACCTTATTGAAATTTAAACTAAAATTTTATATTTAAAAAAAAAAATCTAATTAAAAATTAAACTTTGGAAATTTATTTTAGCAATGGCATGTTGTTTTTCACCCTAATATCTTCAAAGTTTAACTACATTGACTTCAATATTTGCAGGTATACATTTTATTTTCTTTACTTTTAACTTAGATGAAACTCATAAAACGAAATGCTAAAAGTGATATGAAGGGTTGTTTGAAAATGAGATCATCATAAAAAAGTTATATTATGGGTAGGAGGACCCATCAAATTTAACCCCCCAAGCCACGGATTTTAATCCTTCACAATTTCTGAATAATTCCAGCTGGTGTTATTAATTTTTTTTTACTTTATTCTTAGTTTTGTTTAATTAAGTATGAAAACATTTTCTTGAGAAGTAAGTAAATGATATCTAAGTATTTTTTATTTTTATTTTTTTAATGAAAATTATGGAAACATTTCCTTAGAAAATAAGGAAATGATGACTCTACATATTATAAAACAATTATAGCTATTTTTCATTTCTTGAAATGTATCTTTAAATACATACAAAGCTAGATTATACAATTCCAAAAAAAATACTCAAAAACTACAAAGTGATTTTATCATAAATAATAAAAAAACAAAAAAAAAATAATTATGGGTTCAAAATTAACACACGGGTTACTTTTAATTCAAATAAAATATAACCTCAATCCCACACATAAAGTTATCTGAAAAAATTCAAAATTAGAATAAAATATTTTAACCAATTCCACTAAAATTTGTAACGAAAATATATAATAATTTTAGCACATAACCTTAATCTTATATAAAAAAAAATAATACAATCACAAAAGAACACCGAGTTTAAAAAAACTAACCCTATTTTAGGTTTTAGCCACTTCTACCTATTTTGATAGCCAACATGGGAGGGAATGCCACATTGTCCTTCCAATAAAAAAAATCCAATACAATCATAAAGTATGTTACTAATAATTTTAGAGGTTATTAAATTAACAAGCATGAGTTTTTAAGGAATAATCTTCCAAATCCAATGACAATATTATCATTCATAAGGATACATTCTTTAATTTAAAATAATTACTCGACAAACGTTTCAAGATTTCATACAAAACTTCCCAGTTACTGCAGGATCAAACGTAGGCATAAAATCAGTAAAGATTTCATAAAAAACAACCCAGTTACTGCAGAATCAAACGTACACATAAACTTAGTAATGAAGTTGTCAAGTTACACGAGATATATAAGTTATTACAGAATCAAACTTAGGCATAAAATCAGTAACGAAGTTGTCCAATTACACAAGAGATATATGATAATACATAATATTTGAATAGTCGCGTACTAAAGATTCACTGAATAAGGCAAAAATGAGATAGCTTTAATTATTTGAGTCTTCACCACCTTCCTTGTATCTAAATATCTGTAGTACGAAGAGTAAGTTATCCCTCACCTCCCTTTATTTTTAGCATTGGTGGCCTTAGGTTCCCATCTGGGTGCAGAGGGAACAATTCGAGAAATTCTCCCCTCTTTTCATATTCTGTTGAAATTTCTAGTCCCTACTCATTAAATAAAATGTAACTTAAATTAGAATTTCAACAACTTATTTGAGAACTTTGAAAACTAGAATATGAACAATTTATTTGAAAATTTTGAAAATTGGTTCTTGAATGGGGAAAATTCACGTGCATATATGTTTGAAATAAATAATAAAAGCGAAGAAATTTGGATGTAAATGTAATACCTCACACCTGAAGAGGAAAATTATGTAACAAAAGAAAATATTTGATTTAACTTTTAACACTGAAGGCTCATTTCATTTCCTTAATAGGTTGGAAATCTAATAAAGAAGAACTAGGCCAACCAATTATTTGAGTTGGCTTTTCATTTTAATTGTAGTTTTCTCAATATTTTGGTTATCCTATAGATATGAACAAAGTTAATTGTTAACTGTTTAACTTTGTACGTATCCATCAAAATTTCGAGAACATTTCGAACTTGAAATGAGTTATGCTCCGATCCCTTTGAAAACAAATTGGATCACGTTCTTATGTATTTAACCAAATATTTCCCTATTAATATCCAAATCATAGAAATTTATAATCGATAATATACTTACTTGAGATTAAAAAGTAGCTATATTCATTGAAGTCTCACAAGTAATGTTGCAGGTTGGGGCTAAACACAAAAAAAGCCACAAAATAAGAATTTGTTAGGAAAATAGTTAAAAGTATTGAAAAACATAAACAAACAATGTAGAGTTTACCAGGGGTTGAAGGGGTGCAGGGTGGTGTTGGAAATGTTGTAATTGATGGAAAAGGAGATGGCAAAGGAGGAGCACCTAAAACAACAACAAGGCAGCAGTGAGGTAGCAGAGACAGCAAAAAGAGAAGTAAGGAGTAGTACCATTTGTTGGAAATATGATGCAGAGTGTTGTCCTTGATGGCAACCCACTAAATGAAGATGAAGACATGCGACTGTTGACATGTGTTGTCCTTGATGGCAAACCACCTGATGAAGTTATTCTTGACTTGATGGACTTGGTAAATGATGTAAATCTGATGTGATATGATGTAATATGATGCTGAGCATTGTCCTTGAAAGGCAACCCACTTGATGAAGATGATGACAACTTACTTGATGAAGTTGTGCTTGAGAGAATATGTTCCTGATGAAGGAAATATGATGTATCTACAGTATGTACAAAAGGCAATGAAGAAAGGAATTCAGAATGTGCTCAAAATATGATGAAAAGAGTATGTCTCTTTGTATACGCGGATTGGCCTAGGGGAAGTCGCGTATGCACGCGGAAAATAACGTGCCAAGTCGTGTATGGGCAAAAGCGCTCAAAAAGTGCAAAACCAAGGGTAACCACCATGGTATTGACCCATTGTATTGGGTAATGATCCGCCTAATTGACCCCGTCCAGGTAGTTTTGGGCTCATGGTATTGCTTTGGCCCATGGTATTGAAAAATGGGCTCATGGTATTGAAAAAGGATAAACCTATATAAGGAGAAGAAATTCATTGTGCAAATCATGAGTGTGTGGTGCAAGATGTCTGAGCTTGAATGAATACTTCTCTCTGAAGTAGATCTGAATGAAAGGGTTACACTTGAAGACAAATCTGAAGGTATGATGCACCAATGATGAAGAAGGGGATCTAGATCTGAAATGCACTTGTATCTGCTAGATCTGCTTATGGAAGGCCTAGATCTGTGATGAGGCGAACATCTAGGCGAACATCTATCTGAAGTAAAGGGTTGAATCTGAGCTGAATGTCTGATCTGATGAAGTATGCTGCTCTGTAATGATTGAAGATCTATACGCTACTTCGCCGTGGAGGAAGCGCGTATATACGCAGCTTCGCTGAATTAAAAGCGCGTATGCGCAATAAAATATACACTGAAGTATATGCTGGTTTGTGTGGACGGAAGCGCGTATATACGCGACATCAGTGAAAGGAAAGCGCGTATGAAAACTAGGGTTTGCTGAAGCATGGGGTATGAAACATCTGATCGGTTATACTGTATTACTGTTGTCTGAATTGATAAGTATCTGTTGGTGATGTATGTTTGAGCTTAAAAGTATGGAAAGGGTCCAGTCTGAAAATATGATGAAACGTGGCCTGCAAGTGTTGTTCTATTGGATTTGTTGGATCCAATGTGAAAATTGATGAAACGTGGTCCAAAGGGGTGCTGAGGGTTGTAGCCTTCAGTCAGGGGGTTGTAGCTCCCTTCCAGGTGAGGCTGGTAAACGAGATCAGGGGGTCGTAGCTCCCTTCCAGGAGAGGCTGGTAAACGAGTCAGGGGGTTGGAGCTCCCTTCCAGGAGAGGCTGGTAAACGAGCGCAGGTGGGTGCCTCCGTGCTGGTAGAGTCTGCACCAGCACATATGTTGTAAGATGTTTTCTCTATAATAAAATATTGAAGGCTGAGCAACTGCAGCGGTGGTTTTCTCCCGACTTGGGTTTCCACCTAAAAATCCTGGTGTTCATGTGTGATGCTTTGTGTGATGGTTTATTCTGCTCTTACTGCACATGTTTACTGTTTATAGAACATCTAATGAATGAATGATGGAATGATATAAGTGAAGAACTAATGGCATAATTAGATCTCTGTGTATACATGAGTTTTATGAAGGATATCCGCGTGTATACGCTACTTGGCTTTAGAAAAGTAGCGTATGGGTTTTAAGGAATGAAAAAGTAAAAAGATTTGAATATGCAGTAAATACTGATTCACCCCCCCCCCCCCTCAGTATTTTTCCCAACAATTGGTATCAGAGCAGGTTCTTCTGCAGAAGCTTGATCGCTTGAAGGAGATCCGTCGCAATGGGAAGTCAAGAAGGAGTAATGTCTATAAAGCCACCTCTATTCAATGGAAGAAATCTGATATTCTGGAAGGTACGAACAAAAGCGTATCTGCAAAGTCTTGGTGCAGATGTATGGGCAATCGTGGAAGAAGGTTATCAATACCCGGCAAGTATTCCTACTGATGCAGCTGAAAGAAAGAAGTATGAAATCACTGCCAAAGCAGTGAATGTCTTATTGGGAAGCATGTCTGAATCAGAATTTGCTAAAGTGATGCAGCTACATTCGGCAAAAGACATATGGGACAAAATCATTCTAAGCTATGAAGGAGACAAAAAGGTAAAAAGTGCAAAACTCCAAACTCTCAAGGCGCTAATATCATTATGTCCATTTCGAATAATTTACATGTTAATGTTCTGCACTTGCTTTTAATTTCCGAATAATTTACATAAAGGATTGAAACAGAATTTGCTTAATTGACTCTGTTTTCAAATGTTATTATTCTTAATGTTTTCTTCTAAATTAGTTATAAGCATGAATTCTTAAATGCTCTTGCTTTGCTAATTTAAACATTGTTGATTACTATAATAAAGAATTCTTCATTGCTCTTTGTTTGTATTCATCTCATCTCTCTTTTTGAACATGGTGAAAGATTCTTAGCTTCCTTTCATCCCTTCAAAATCATCCCATCCACTTTAAATTTTAAGGATTGTTCTCTGTCTAGCTATCTTGCCCTGTAAAGCCATCTTGTGCGTAGAATAGAAATCCAGTAAAGCCATCCTTTGACTCCATAGCCCAATGGACTGAAAGCCCTCAACCTTGCCCTTAGTTTATGGATTCCACCATTTTCCAAAACAAACTCTTGAATCTATAACTAGCCTAAAACCTTCCAAGAACAAAGATAAATTATAAAGAGAGAGCCCTCTCTGGATGCAGATTGGCTAGATTCTGCATCTAAAAGGTTGGTTTGTGGTTACCTCGGGTATACTTTCCTCTTACACAACTTCTAGGAAAACCCGAGTGATAACATAGTGGCGACCATACTGGGGATCTGAATCATTTCACTGTTATTATTGTTTGATTTATAAGCTATAGACAGAGTCTGAAGATCAGCCAGGTAGCCTTTGAAATTGCTTTTGCTCTGCAATTGCAAAAGTAAATAAATGCTGCTTCAGTCTATCTCTGATTTAGCTTATATATTGAATCTTAGTTTCAAAATTTTCAATCAGATTCTCTAGTTTAAACAGATCTTTGAGAAATCTTAATCACACATCATTATTTCTTGAAGAATTTGTAGAAGTTGTATTTATTCTTTCAATTAAAACCAAAAAATTCAAAAAACACATAGTCTAGGAAAACTGGCTTCAGAAAGGATTCGACATACTAGGTCAAACCCTGACCCCAATCCACCACCAATATTTGAAAATCCAAATCTGATTCCCAAGATTCTTAGAAGACAAGGAAGTCAAGAAAGTTCTGAAAGAGGAAGTCAGGAGAGTACAGGAAGTTCTAGACCACTTTCTAGATCTGCATCTTGTCCTGTGAAAATTATATATATTGATGACATTCCTTTTGATGCACGATTTGAAACATCTTTGTTTGTGAATTTTTCTGAAACTGAATTATATAGATTAGTTCCAGAGTCATTGTTCTTTGAAGATTTGCAATACAGATTTGTTTCATATCATCTTGACAGAGAATTGCATAACTCTATTCAGTCTGAACAAACCTTTGAAGAAAGTTCAAACATTTCTGTGATTACTGAAGCATCTCCAAGTTCAATCACTTTTTCTCAAACTTTTCAAACACCTGTTATCCCTTCTACTCCTCCATCTCCTCCTGCCAGACCATCAACTCCTATTACCTCACTTTATCTTCCAATGGCCAATCGATATGCCCCTTTACAGTTACCAGCCAACCCTCCAGCCTTACCTCAGGATTACCAGAGTAAGATCACACCTTTTGATGGATCAGGTACTTACACAACTCAACAACACACCAAAAGGATGACAGATTACTTTGAGTTTTATGAGATTGATACTGATAATATCCGAATGAGAATTTTCGTTCAGAGTCTTACTGGAGAAGTTAGAACTTGGTTTAGGGCTCTTGCCCCGAACAGTATTGCTGATTTAGAAGCTTTGTATAGGGCATTTTTGAACAGATGGGAGAAAAAGAAGGATCCTCTTCAGATCCTATCAGAATTTGAGAAATTAAGAAGAAGACCTAACGAAACCGTGCAAGATTACATCATAATATTCAACGAAGCATATAATGCAGTTCCTCAAAACCTAAGACCCCCACCTGACTCTGTGTTGGTTAAATTTCCAGATGGTTTTGACTCTGATATAGCTTATTCCCTGAGGGAAAGAGCTCCTCAAACATTAGAGGAAATGCAAAGCATAGTGGTGAGTGTAGAAGCCAATTTGATAGAAAAACGAGCCAGAGCTAGGGCAGAAAGAAGAATGCCTATGAATGAAGAACCTTCAGCTTTTGAAAAGAAGCTGGATGTAATCATTAAAGGTATGGAAAGATTAGGAGACAGAGTGGAAACCATTGAAAGAAAGTCTTCTAGTGACAATCAGAATGTTGCAAGAAACCCAAACTTTAGGAGGAATCTGAATCAAAACAGTGGAAAGAATGTTCCTGACCAGAACATTAGGCCACCTTTCCAAGAAAACTTTGTTGAAGGTTCAACTTCTGAAGAACCTACTGAAGATGTAGAAATAAACAACATAACTGATGACAAAAATGAACCAGAAGTCTTCCTATCTCAGGATGATCAAGAGAATCACATACTTGAAACATTCCAAACTCATTCAGGTGAGACTTTTGATTTCAAGGAAGGCTATGACACAGCAATTTATGAGGTTCATAAACAGTACAACTTGAGAAGCAGACGGATTGATGTACCAGAGAATAGCAAACAGAAAACTGCAAAACAAAATGTCAAAGGTAAAGTCAACATTCCCCCTGTACAAAACAGTCCCCAAGTACAAATTTTGTCTAGAATAACTCCCAACCCTTCAAATCCAATAATTGAAGATGTCTCGGACAACCAACCAAACAGCAAACAACAGTCTAATACATCTCCTCCTGTAGGAAATGTAGAAGAAACAGTAGAAGTTAGTCCTGAAACATCTTCAAAACAAAACTTCACTCATGAAAAAAGAGAAAAACATTGAAGATCAAAAAAAAAGAGAAAACCCAACTGTGCAAAACACTAAAACTCAAACGGAAAAACCTTTTAATCTAGAGGCTGAAATAGGCAAACTCAAGATAGCTGTTCCTTTATCAGAATTGGCTAAACATGATGTCTATAGGGGTCAGATTTCCAAGTCTTTAAACATTAACATTACTGGATTGGATGATTCAGTAAACATTCTTGATGATCAACCCAAACTTCTTTTTGGCCCCGAGGTTAATGGCAAACCAGAAAGTGGAGGAACTCCTCCATTTTATGTAAGCCTGAATGTTCATGACAAGATACTCCATAATGCAATGCTTGATTCTGGAGCATCTCACAATTTAATGCCAAAAGCAGTAATGGAAAGATTGAATCTAGATATTACCAGACCGTACAAAGATTTGTTTTCATTTGATTCTAGTTAGGTAAAATGTTTAGGTTTGATTAAAGATCTGTGTGTCACTTTGGTACAATACCCTGCTAAGTCTATTTTAATGGACATAGTAGTTGCTGATATTCCACCTAAATATGGTATGTTATTGTCTAGATCTTGGGGTGCTAAACTTGGAGGATCTATTCAACTAGACATGTCATATGCAACTATTTCAGTATTTGGTCAGCCTAAAAGATTATATAGAGAAACCTTGATGAAGTACTTAGTGAGTAGTCATGAGAAGCCTGAAAACTTCCCTGTTTACTCTATACATTCTGATATGGATTCTTTTATTTTATACAATGCTGAGTTAGATCTCCCTACTGAAATAGAAGCTCCAGAATTGGAAACCATAAACAAAACCACTATTAAAATTGAAGAAATCTCTAAAAACAAAGAAACACCAGATGATCAAGAAATACCTGAAGAAAATAAACAACTAGCTCCTGTCAAGAAACACTTTAAAACAATTGATGAAGATTATGAACATGAAATTCTATGGCATTTAGAGTTTGATGGCTCAGTAAACAGACTAGGGGCAGGAGCCGGGATTTGGTTACATAATGTTGAGAACAATTATGCAGAGGGTCATGCTTATAGGTTGAATTTCAAATGCACTAACAACATGGCAGAGTATGAAGCTCTTTTATTAGGGCTTAAACATGTCAAGAAGTTAGGAGCTATTAGGGTATCAATCATAGGAGATTCCGAACTAATCATCCAACAGATTAAAGGAGAATGTTCAACAAAAGACATGAGACTGAAACAATACAGAGAGACAGTTGTAGAGATTCTCAACACATTTTTACAAGCTCAACTTGCCAAGATTCCCAGGAAACAAAATTTACATGCTCACAGTTTGGCAATGTTTGCTAGTACATGTAAGTTACCTTTTGATCCTAATCATCAATTTTCAGCTGAGATTAGACACAGGCCTGCAATACCAGACAATCTTTTGAATTGGCAAGCATTTGTGAATAACAATCAAATCAATAATTTTTTGACACTTCAGAGTGAGTTTTCTAACTGTAATATAGATGACGATATAACTGTTGATGAATCTGATCAAGGAAAAGGACAAAAAATAGAAATTTCAAGAGAAAATGCAATTCATATGCTGCATCCTACCACATTCACTGAAAAAGATATGCAAAATTTGAAACATATGGAATCTGATGATATCATAGAAGATGAGATAGAAATCATTAATTTAAAGGATAATCATTTGCCCAAAGGATTAACACCTTTGGAAGATCTGTTTGACTCAAATGATATTCCATTTAGACCTAAAATGGAACCTGTCAAGGCTGATATGGAAGAATGCAACTTAGGAACCCCAGAAAATCCCAAAATGGTTAAGTTGTCCAAATCTCTTTCAAAAGATCAAAAAGTTAAATATGTTGAACTATTAAAAGAATTCCAGGACGTTTTTGCCTGGAGTTATGAAGACCTCAAATCTTATGATACTTCCATCATTCAACACACTATACCTTTGAAACCAGACCAGAAACCTTTTAAACAAAAGCTTAGAAGAATAAATCATGTTTTATTACCCTCAATTGAAAAGGAAATCAAAAGGATGTTTGAAGCAAGGATTATAGCTCCTATCAGATTCTCAGAATGGGTTTCTAACCTGGTACCAACAAGAAAGAAGACAGGAGAAATTAGATTGTGTGTCGACTTAAGAAATTTGAATAAAGTTTCTTTAAAAGACAACTATCCTCTGCCGAAAATGGACCACATTCTCCAAAGGGTGGTAGGATCTTCGAGAATATCACTACTGGATGGATTTTCAGGGTACAACCAGATTCTGGTTCATCCTGATGATCAGGATAAAACAACATTTACAACACCATGGGGTACGTTTAAATATGTCAAAATGCCATTTGGGCTCAAGAATGCAGGAGCTACATTTCAAAGAGCAATGGATATTGCTTTTGCTAAAGAGATACATGATTTTCTAGTAATTTACCTAGATGATTTGACTGCTTTTTCTAAAACAGATCAAGAACATTTAGATCACTTAAGGCAAGTATTTATAAAGTGCAGAAAATATGGGATTTCTTTGAACCCTAAGAAATCATTGTTTGGTTTGGAAGAAGGTAAGCTCTTAGGGCATATCATTTCTAAAGATGGCATTAGGATTGATCCAGAAAGAATTCAAGCAATTTTTTAAATACCCCACCCCAGAAACATAAAAGAGTTGCAAGCATTCATAGGAAAAATTAATTTCTTGAGAAGATTTATTTCTAGTCTAGCAGAGTTACTTAGATTACTAACTAACATGTTGAGGAAAGATTCAAGCATTGACTGGACTGTAGAAGCCAAACAATCATTCGAGAAAATTAAAATGGCTTTAACAAGGACACCAGTTCTGACCAGTCCTAAATTTGATAGAGACTTTATTATTTTTTCATTTGCTTCTGAACATACTGTTGCAGCCGTTTTACTTCAAAAAGATGACCAAGGGTGTGAAAAGCCAATAGCATTTTTTAGTAAAGCACTGAGGGATGCATCTCTAAAATACAATATTATGGAAAAACAGGCTTTTGCATTGGTAAAAGCAATTAAAGATTTCAGAGTCTACATATTATATTCTCATGTGATAGCTTATGTGCCTAATGTAGTAGTTAAAGATATTTTGACTCAAGATGGCATTGAAGGTAAACGAGGTAAGTGGATAGCTACCATTTTAGAATATGATATTGAGATTAAACCAACAAAACTCATAAAAGGTCAAGGATTGGCACAACTCATGACAGAAACCAATTGTCAAGCCTTAGACATCAATGAACTGGATGACAATCAGGAGATGGCAACTCCACAGATCAGTCAAACTTTCTTAGATTCACCCTGGTACACTGATATAATTCATGTTTTATTAAACCTGCAAGCTCCTCCAGGGTTGTCCAGAACCAAAAGAAGATTTTTAAAAATGACATCTTTGAAATATTGTATTTTAGATAGCACTTTATTTTGGAAAAATCACGAAGGAATCTTGTTGAATTGTCTCTTAAAAGATGAAGCTGATAAAGTACTTAATGAATTTCATGCAGGGGATTGTGGAGGACATCTCTATTGGAAATCAACTGTAGACAAAATCTTAAGGGCTGGTTTTTACTGGCCAACTTTATTTTCTGATGTTAAGAAATTTGTAACAACTTGTCATAAATGTCAGATATTTGAGGGTAAAAGAAAGTTGTTACCTTTGCCTTTAAAACCAATTTCCACAGAAAGACCTTTTCAACAATGGGGGTTAGATTTTATTGGAGAAATTCATCCCCCTTCTTCAGGGCAACATAGATGGATTTTAACTGCTACAGACTACTTCACTAAATGGATTGAAGCCATCCCATGTAGACAGTCCAATGATTCTGTGATTATTGGGTTTTTAGAAACCAACATACTTTCAAGATTTGGCTGTCCAGAAAAGATTATAACAAACAATGCTGCTGCATTTAAATCAAATAAAATGATTAGTTTCTGCCATAAATATCATATTACTTTAGGCCATTCAACAGCCTATTACCCCCAGGGTAATGGACTAGCAGAATCTTCTAATAAAAGCCTTATCAATATCATCAAAAAGTTATTGGAAGAAAACAAAAAGAATTGGCACAAGAAACTGACCAATACATTGTGGGCAGACAGACTTACAACTAAGAAATCTATTGGGACTAGTCCATATGAGTTAGTTTATGGCATTGAAGCAAGATTCCCATCATCTTTAGGAATTCTTGTTATGAAATTACTTCAGGAGGCTCAAGTAGAGCCAAATGACATTCAAAGAAGAATTAATCAAACAATCCACCTGCAACAAACTAGGGAAGAGGTATACCAAAGATCACAAGTCTTGCAGGAAAAGCTAAAGAAAATGTTTGATAAGAGGACTAAATCAGAAGATTTTCAACTAGGTGATAAAGTCCTAAGATGGGATTCTAGGAGAGAAGAAAAAGGGAAACATGGAAAGTTTGATTTCTTGTGGAAAGGGCCTTATATCATTCATGCCTTGCAGGGAAACAACACTTACTTTTTGAAGGAGTTGGACAATTCAGAAGTTGAAGAAGGACCAGTCAATGGTCGAATGCTCAAGCATTATTTTGATCCCATTTACTAAAATGCTTTGATTTTTCTAACTTGTACATAGTATATCCTTTTTTCTAATGCAGTTTTGGATTGGATGGTGACTTCTTGGATTTGAAGCCCGAAGTGAAGGCCCTAAGTTCCAAAAGTTTCACTATCATATGTAAAATAAAGCTACCAGAAGAAGGAAGATTTCATACTTTCAGTTTGAAGACATTTTGAGACATCTGACCTGCTGTTCTTGACTTTCCACAAGGAAAAGCCATCCCCAAGTGGAGCCAGTGTTAGACTCCTATACCAATAGGTTTCATCTTTCATGATTGTCTTGATTGAATTATGGAATATGTTCAAACCTTCTTTCTTGAGCAAAGGTGTTCCATATTCTTGAAAAACCAAAAAATCAAAAAATTAAAAAAAATGTAAAGAGGGTATACCCTAAAAGAAAGATCCAAGGGTAAAAAGAAACAAAATGGTCAAAAAAGAGGAAGAAATGAACCCCAAGCAAAAATACACCAAGGAAAGTGTGCAAATCCAAATGCCACTACTATTTCATTTTTGTAATAAAACAATTGTGTGCAGCTTGTCCAACCTTTGCCACAATTCAAGATTAAGGAAAACTGTTTAAACTTGGCTTAATCATATTTCAATTTCATGTTATAGATTAGAGAATAAATATCTAGCCAAACAGTTTAATCTTGGCAGATAAGTAGATAGGTAGAGTTAATAAAAGGTGCTCAACAGCCTAATCTGAGCCCTTGGATGTAATAAGGGTAGAAATAGATAGATTTATCATGTAAAAAGAAAAGATTGATAAGGGTTTGCAAGTCTAAATGCACCCTAATAAAGAAGAGAAAATGGTAGTGTTAAGTAGATAGGGTAGGTAGATGGTGCTGCAAAGTGTTATCTGATGAATGATGCTGCTACATGTTTTTGATCATTTACTTTCATCACAAGTACTAAAGCAGGAAATACACTGGAAAATCACAGCAAGCAAAGTCAAACTCATTAACTTCCCTCATCACTTTCCCCTAAAAAGTTTTACTAATTTCCCCCAAAGTACTAAGGTATTTGGAGATCAAAGGGGCTCAAGGCATTTCCTTGACTTCTGGAGGGACCGGACCCTCGGCCTAATGATCAAAAAGACCTAAGTACTTGAGATAATTCATCATTATAATCATTCACCTTCAATTTTTTCCTAAGTAAAATCCCATTTTACTTAGGAAACTCATACAAAATTTCATAAAAATCCCTCAAGATAACTTGCTATTCTAAGTTTAAGTGTTGAAGATAAGATATTGCAATTTACTTCAGAAGTTATCACTTTCTTAGATGTGCCAAGTGTTTTGAGTTCCCTTGTCCCTTTGCCATATTAATGTGTAACTTTATTTTACTAAATCCCTAGTGAAATACCCTATCCTAAGTATATAACTCCTTTTTTATATAAATAACCCAAAAAACCCCTTTATTATATAGTTTAACCAAAGTAATTATTTCCCCGTGCCTTTAAAAGAAAACCCATTATATAAGCCCTTTGGTTAAATTATACCTTTATACAATAATCCCGCCCCTATGGTGAATTAGTTGTATTAATTAATTTATCATATAATAAAAATATATATGAAAAAAATCAAACTTTAGACATACAATATGTATGTTTAAAACAAAAAATACAAGACCCGAAGTTTTATTTTTTTCGGAAAAGTCTCGTGCCACCGTGGTTTGTCCACATGGCATTCCACTTAACCAAACCCCGCCGCAACCCCTTTCTTTTTGCATACGGGATTAATTAGTCATCTGGACTAATTAATAACTTTTTCCGCCTATTAGTTATCTCCCGGGGTGATTAGATTAAAGCTTAAAATATTTTTAAAGCCCGACGGGCCCACACCTGAAACCTCCGTTTATTCCCCCATCACTTCAACCATCAGATCAATCCTTTGCAGATCAACGATCCACGTGAACCCCGCTACCCATCCTTTGTGAGAACTTTAACGAGCGGGGAGCGGGTGGTATTTCAACAGTTCACCTTCCACGTGGCGATCACTTTGTGGAATCGCTGCTCTCCCGTCTAATACCACCCTCGACCAAAAGCGGTGCGGGGACTTACCGCTTACCGCCCGACCTTGCATACGTCAGCCCGTACGTCGATGACATCATTCCTCGGAAAAACAAAAAAACCCTTTTAACTTGTAAATAAAGCCATTTTTTCGTGTTTTTCTGTTATTTTAGTTATTTGAAAACGACAGTGCTCCCTGCTGCGATTTTCGAATTTCCACTGTAATTGACTGATTCACTCCAAGATTCTGTTGCGCCCGTGTTCAAGTACAGTCCCGCCATCACCTGTTACCTGTTAAAGAACTAGCCTCCTTCTAAAAACAGGTATTTATCCTTTTTCGCCCTGACTGCAAGTAAAACTCAGTTCTCTTTGTTTTTCGCTGAAATAGTGATTAAAAATCATCACTGAGTCTTCCCCAGAGGTTTTAAAACTGTGTAATTGCTCCCTGAATCAACAAATTGTGCCAATTTCCTTCATTTTAGAAATCCCGCCCGGCCTGCGAGGAAAACCAAAAAC